>ML685798.1:2706604-2901886 GCA_007922175.1 Pelusios castaneus
TTCCAGCTAATGTGTAGTAGTGTTCAAATCTGCAACCGGTTCCTATGAAGTGTTTTGTTTCCCTTCGGAAAATACAAATCACATTAAAAGGTTTGAGTTAGTTCTGTTTATTTTTTAACTGAATAGATGTTTTAGTTGGATAGTGTCAAGGAGCCATCATGACAGAGATGAGTTTTAAAGAGGCACTTGAATGAGGATGAAGGCCTTGTGAATCAACTAAGAAAAGACATTCTGGGGCTAGGGGCAGTGTAGAAGAAAAGGGAAAGACATTTGTAGAAGAAACAAGTGAATGCAACAAAAGGGAGGCAATGGAGAAAGGTGTTCAAGATGATGCCAGTTTATGGGTGTGAATTGGTTCAATGTAATGGTTTTGAAAGTATATTGGACATCAAGTTTCCTTAGCCAGCATCAGATGAGGAAGAAGCTTGCCTTTTAAACTGTACACTCTGTGGATTGAAAGGAATGAATCCTATCTGTCTTTGGAAAGTGACTAGTAGATTTAGACATTACTTTCATCTATGTAATACAAAATAATAATTAATGAACAACAATATGAGCTCTGTACTTGCAGAAATTAAATCATGTTAACTGCAGACTTCTGTTGGCTTATCCAGATGGTCACTTTTTGTCTTTTAAGAAAGAAAGTGTCAAGCCATATATGCATCTTGATTGGATTTTTCTGGAAACTGCCCGCGCTTAATATTCCCCCAAACAGGAGCAAGCAAAAATTACTGAACACTTAATCCTACTGGCCTCTAGCTAGCTGGCAGTGTCTTGCTTTACAAGAAATTCAAATCCAGGGTGCTCCAAAATGCTCTCATGGCACAGTTGAGAGCCCTTTGCATTACTGAGGGAGTTGTAAAGGAAAGGATATGGCCAGTTGGTATAGACTGTGCATGAAAACAGATACTATCTGCTTGGCAAACTGAATGTTTGACGAAAAATTTGTAAGAATTACTCAAGCAATGGAAGACTAACTGAAATTGTCAGCCTCCCACCCCATTTAATGGCATCATTATTAAAGAAAGCTGAAAATGCTGTCAGTGGCGAGACTGCCTTTTTCAGTGTGTTACAGCTGCTGGAACAAGCTTGTTGACTTCAAAATTTCTAAATGCCTCGGGGAGCTGATGGATAATTTCTGGCATATTGTGCCAGTTATTGGTTGCATTGGCTGACCATTAATTAAGTAACAAAATATTATGCTTGAAACCCACCAGAATTTTCATACATGGAATGAGAGGGTTTTCTGTATTTCCCTTCCCTTGCCTGCAAGGAATGTACTCGTGAAAGAAATATTAGCTCACGCCAACAAAAAGCCACGCTCACTGATGTATCTTTTAAGACTGAAAATTCAAGCAAGTGGGAATGAGGAAATGCCAAAAGTGAGAAGCCAAACTTTTCAAAGTTGGCTGCTGACGTTAAGCACATATATTCGCATTCAGTAAGTAGCTTGATTTGCAAAGGTGATGTCTATATACAGCTTCCTTTAACTCCAGGGTAGCTGTAGCAGCTTGGTACTACAGAAAAACAGGCGATTTAAGTAGGCGCCTAACTGTAGGCACCCTGGTTTGAACATTTTGGTCACAGCTTTTAACGTTTTAAAGTTCAAGCTGTTATCTTTGCGTCGTTAAATATCCTGTGTGGTGGTTGGTAGATAGAACAAACAGTAGTACATTAAGCATTATGTTTGACTAGGAAAAAAACCCTAGAAAACACAAAACAATGTGGGATCATCAAACATTTTAGGTGTCCAGGGCATGGCATGTTCAGAATTCAGCATACTATCTAACTTTTTCACCAAGCAGAAATCTAAGTACCATTCATTCTGCCTCTTTTGTTGATGAAGAAAAATAAAACAATTTGTGAAAGAGATTTGACAGAGCAAAAGAATTATTCCTCAGACATGTTCCCATGACAACCCTGCATGATGTAACACCACCTACTACAGCCACTGAAAATTGAGATGCTGTGTCATTGTGACTGCAATTAAGACTTTTGTTTCACATTGTTCAATCTTTTCTTCTTTTTTTCTGGTGCCCCACTCTGTCTAGTGAAGCGTGAAGCTTCAAAAGTTCAGAGTTTAATTTCAGAACCTCTGGATTCTGCACAATTGGTCTGGAAATCTCATAAGAACAAGCTTTCTCACAGACCTCTGGCCGTTCAACTTCCGGACATAAATACTTTGCAGAAATGGGCAAAACACTTTCACATTGAAATACATACTGACACATACACAAAGTTCAGTTTAAGTTTGACTGTAAATACAGTCTGGGAAAAGAGTCAAAAGATTTTTGTTTTCTGAACTGGCTTTTTCCATCCTTACACAAGACCTGAGTAAGGAATGGAAATGATCGATTAGGAATTTTTCATCTCCCTTCCATTTCAGAAATATTCCCTGTGATATGTTCTCCAGTGCTTTATATACACCAGTTTTCAATAATTCAAAGGGAAACTCTGTCAAACATACCATTTTTCACACAGTTTTGTGTTGAAGCCATGTGAAAACTCAAGGAACTGCTGAAGGGTTTTAATTAATTAGGCTGTACATTTCCTATGCACAAAAGGCATCTACTTTTTTTTTTAAACTACCTGTACTATTGAATTTGCAAACTGAACATGTAAAGCAGACTATAAACACAAAATCTAGTCCATAGAATCCTACATTATAGGATTACTGTTATGTGCCTTCCTCTGTTAGAACACCATGTGTGGTATGATTCTGTCAGAAAACAAGTCTTATTTTTGTATTTACCTTGTCAAAACACTGAAGCATTACATTAATCATGAAAGGATTGTCAGCATTTTAACAGATCACACTTGTAATGTTCCAAAGTAAAATAAACACCCACAAGCAGATAAAACAAAAACTTGTGGAAAGTAAAACATATGGAGATGTAAATTGTGAGGATGGGCAGGCGATCAACATTGTGTTTTATGGCAGTAAAATGAGAGAAAATAGCATAGTAAGAACTATTTTTTTTAATTTTTCTACTAGTATTGTCTGCCTACATGAAAAGGATATTGTGCAGTTACAGAATATTAGCTTCTAAATATAGTACACATCCCCTTTGTTCAAAACATTGGAAATACGCAGATCTTTCACTAGCCCTCCCTTTCCTCTTCCCAACCATGTTAGTTATTCTAGCCATTAAACCTGCCTACAAAAGACAAAAAAGTATCTGTGCTGTTCTCTTAAAATTATATTTTGAGGGAGAAAAACCTTATTTAGCCCTTACATTTTCAAAGCACTCCACAAAAGTGAGTTAATAAATCCTTGCTATCTGCCTGTGAGGCAGAGAAGTGGTAGTTTCTCCATTTTATAAATGGCAAAGGTGAGACAGGGAGGTTACGTGGTTCATCCTGTGCCTCAGGAAAAAGTCAGTGTTAGAGATAGAATTAGCACTCAGAGATCCTTGTTTTAGCCCTGGGTTCAAAGCACTAGTTCACACTTCTCCTATAGCTTATTTTCCCAGTGATTTTTGTTTTCATGTTCAAACATTATGGAGTACTGTTTTTGAAGAGTTGCATATTCATTTTGGGTGAAGTAGGCCAAGACAAGCCTTACAGAACACTTACATGGGATTAAATGTTTAGGCTACATGCTGGCCCTCTGCACTGTGGTGAATTTCAACTTTTTATATTTTATTCATAAGGTCATCCAGAAAGGAAGTTTCCAGTATGCTCTCTGTTTTTGACCTGTCCAAATGGTACAGAAAGCAGGAGCTATAAACAATACTTAATTCCCTTGTTTGCCCTTTGTTTTTTAGTTCTTGCTCTTATGGGGACAACATATAAACACCTCCTCTCTTTGCAGGGGTTTAGGATCAAGATTTCCTATAGGCTAACATTTAGCATATACAATTTAAGGGAATTTTTCAACTAATTTTGGAGGGGAAAAAAATCAATTTAGCCACTTCTTAATGAAACAAAACATGCAGAGAATAAAAGTTTACTGCTCTTGAAAACATTTCTGCACTTATTAAACAGATTTGAATAAAAGAATGCAAATGAGTTGTTTGCTCTTCGTTTTATAGTTCTCCTTTAACCTCTTTGCCATGGGTTCCATGTCTCCAGTGCAGTCACTTACACTGAAGAGCCAACATTTCCTGGAATACTGTCACTTCAAATGAGGCATGCTAGGTGCATGATGCAACACAGACATTGCTTTTTGCGCAAGCTTTGCCTTGTTATATTTAAAGACCATAAACAACAATGGAGTTGAAAACTCTTGAGAGGAGGAGAGAAGGGAATCAAGTAGTGATTTGCCATCCTTATGAGCCAGCTGGATTTCATCCCTCTAATCATAGCTGGAGCAGGAAATTGAGTTGGTCTGTGAATTGCCGAGCTGGCAAGTGCACATCTGCAGGTGGCCTTTGTAGTCACTTGCATTGATTAGTCTTAACGTTTGCATCACCTGGTATATTACAGTGCACAGACGTGGTTCATGTCAAAGGGGTGCTGAAAATGCTATTTGTGCTACTAAGATTTTTACACGGAGAGCCTGATCTTATAAAGATTTGGCACACCCTACAAGTCGACCTAGGCGTTCAGTGTGGATGCTCTAGGTCAATTTTGTAGGGTCCGCTCTAAGTCGACTTAAAATTTGAGTGTGGACATGCTAAGTCGACTTAAATTAACACGTGTAGACATAGCCTAAGTTATTTATTACACACTAAACTAGAATGGCTTCAGAAGAATCTTTCTAGTCCAGTGCAAAAAAAGCCTTTAAAAAAAATTCTGACCAGAACAGTCCTGGGTGTTTAGTAATGATTTTAGGACTAATTACATATTTCCCAAGACAGTTAGAACTGGTCTTTTGAGTTTGAGAGATTTTTAAAAAACAAACCAACCTCACCCTTAGATATGACCTATTTCAGTAATGACACTTTGTTCTTTCTTGACATTATCCTACCTTTATTTTTTCCACCATGGAGTGAGGTGAGTGCAGATTGTAAGGCATACCCTCATAAGCCTTTGACTTCCTTAGCTTTTGTCATTGTTTGTCACAATTGCAATATAATTACTTTATTCAAAGACTATGAAAGATAAAAATAGGAGGGTTCATCTCTAGTTGGGCACTGAACTGCAATTTGGGACATACCCAGCTGCAATACACTTCCTATACGATCTTGAGCAAGTTAGGATTTTTCCACTGACTTCATTGGATTTGCATCAGGCCCATAAATGCTCTCTGCCTCAGATCTCCATCTGTAAAACTGAGGTAGTACTTTCTTCCTCCCTTTGGCTTATCTATTTAGAATGCAAGCTTTTAGGGGCTGCAACTCTGTTACTTTGTTTTATACACTGGGATGCACTTCTCAACTGGGTCTTCTCATTGCTACTGTAATACAAATAGGTAATAATAGCAATAATTATAATAAGGTAATTATATTAAAGCATATACCAACTGCTCAAAATACATAGATTCACCCACATCTTTAAGAGGAGAGTGGTGAAACCAGCACAAATTTAATTTACTTTTAGATTAGATTGCAACTTAATAATGTTGAGAAGACAAAAGAAAGAAAAAACCAGGGTTTAAAAGGAAGCTGTGTGTTGCTATAGTACATTTGGTTCTTTGTGTTCAATAAAGAGATCCCACATCCTGCATGACATGTATCATGCAATTCAGTTGGACCAACATTTTCAAAAGTGACTTCTGATTTTGGGTGCCCATTTTGAGATATTGTTGTCCTGATTTGCAAAGAGGCTGAGCACCTGCAGCTCTGATTGACTTCAAATGGATTTATGGGTGCCCAGCACATCTGAAAATCACGTATAAGGGGTCTTAAAAATTAGGCAGCCCAAAATGAAGGCTCCCTAAGTCAGTGGTTTCCCTCCCTCCTGAAAATGTTATCATTAGGGCCCTTCTTGCAAAATGCTCAGCACCTGACAGGATTGGGTCTATAATTTGTCATAGGAAGTAGATCTGAAAAAGCAGTGCCTGATCTGATTCAGTCTGAAATGGAAAGGGAAATTATTGATGCTAAAAGGTACCAGTTGGAGAGCCTTGTCTGAAAATCTGTATTTAGACATAGCATAAATAAAATACAGACAGCACCACACCAAAGTGCCTCATTCTTAATGTGAATGAACTGCCTGGAATTGAATGAGTAGGTTTAGCCTCATGTGAGTTCAGTTCTTGGCCTTTGTGAAACTGCCAGTTGATTACTGCCACTTGGGATGAGTTTTTGGAATGGAGTCCACTGGGAACGGAAATGAGATCACTAACCAGTCATGGATGGCAAATACTTTGAATCACTATCAACCTTGGCTGGATTTGAACTGGCCATCTTGACAATGCCTTGTCAAAGAAGATAGCTGCACTCTTGAGTGCTAACTGGATGTAAAATTCCAGTGAAGACAAGGCAATCTGTGGTTTTCACATGAGTTGGCAAGTGCATTTAAGACTAGACTTTCCCATAGTCTTTAACACAACCTATTGACTTGTGCAAATTACAAATTGCCTTATCTTCCTTTGGATTTTAACTCAGGTTAGCTAACTTGAATTAAGAACGTATCTTTCTATCCTTGAAGCCAAGGCTTGAGAGTGGAAAAGCTGATTTTTAAATAATACTGTCTTTTAACAAGGGTTTTTTTCAGCCCATTTTATTCCTTCTTTCATCTCTATTGTTTTTTTAGATACCCATTGTTGTGGGGTAGTCATACCGACCTCTGTCTTTAGAGCTTTATTTCAGTGCAGATCTTTTCTGTTCTCTCATTATTACATAATCCTAATATATTTGCCAATAACATTAGGGCCTCTTACCTGTTAAGCCACTCAGCAATCTTATAGCATCTCTGTGTGAATTGAATGCCTTTATTTGTGGTGACAATTTTTAGGCCATTAATATGAATGTACTCCTATGCTTTGTTGACATTTTATGGATGCTTTTAGCATTGGAGATGAGCTTTCTTAATTTTTTTTATCTGCTTGAGGTTAATTTTAAAAAAAAGAAAAAGTAATTCTTGGAAAGTAATTCAGGCTTCATGTAGTCTGCAAGGAGCAACAAAGCATCATTAATTTTTTTTTTTTAATATCCCTCCCTATCATTCATGATTTTAGCCTCTTTCCCACTGTCCCACTGGGTGCGTCTACACTTGTAAATTAAGTCGACTTAAGCTTGCTTAAATCGACTTAATTTACTCTGCGTGTACAGTACACTTTCCTTAAGTCGACTTAGGCAAGCTGCTTAAGTCAACTTAAGGAAAATGAAGTCGACTTAAAGAAAATGAAGTCGACTTTATTAAACCTCCTTTTAATTCGACTTTAGGCTTAAGTTGACCTTCTAACGTCTACTTAAGCCAATGTAGACCTGGAGCAGCCCTAAGTCAACTTAAAGTTGACTTAGGGCTCTCCAGAACTCCCCCACTGCTCTCCCTTCCAGGGGGGTGGCACAGGGAGAGCCTGACATGTTCCCCAAAGGGCAGGGCAGAGCCCTGCCCACCCTGCCCCTATGCACTGCCAGGGTCCCTGTCCCCCTTTGCCCCATTGTACCCAGGTACAATGGGGCAAATGCTGAGCCCCCTGGCACTGGGCAAGGGGTGCCCCCCTGCCACCATGGACCTGCCCAAGGTCCCCCTAGCCCCTGGAAATCGACCTAGGAGTCCAGTGTGGACGCTCTAAGTCGACTTTGTAAGTTCCCCCCTAAGTCGACTTTAAATTTAAGTGTGGACATGCTAAGTCGACTTAACTAATTCAACTTTAATTCGACTTAGTTAAGGTGACTTAGCTAAAGTCGACTTAAATTAACAAGTGTAGACATAGCCACAGAGGGTTGCATTTTCTAGGCTTCAGTTGTGTGTTGCCTTCTGGTAATGCTTGTATAACAGCAGTTGGGTAACAACAAAACCAACTATTAAAATAAACCAGTTTTTATTATTGTAGTACAGGGAAAATCATTATTACCATATCCTACTCCTAGAAGAAGGCTGTATTTTTAAAGGGACTCCCCCTCCATTCCTTAGCAGATAAAAATCTATGCTATGTATTGGTAAATAGATCAGGGGAACATAAATGGCACACTTGGAGATACTGCAGCCTTTGAGAGGAACTATGGTGTTCTAACCTGGAACCAAGGATGGACACAGTAATTCTGGGGACACTGGGATAGTACAGCTACTACTCACTCTTCTATTGGATACAGCATGTGCACTCCCCTCTAACTGAGGCTATCTCCTCTGCCTAATTTGTGGCCAGAGCCCAACTTTGCCATTCTTTGTTCCTTTTGGGGAGATGGATGCTGTTTTGGGTGCTAACATGAAGCTGTCCTTGCACTCATTTTCGGCCTTGGAGCAGAGGCACAAAGTTATTGTGCTGTCTCCTCTCCTTTGTGTACCAGTCACTGACAGGCGCCATGTGACCCTTTGTTTAACATCACAAGGATTTCCACATTTAAGAACCTGTCACTTCCAAGAGGTCCATGTCAACTGATCCTACTATACTCTTCTTAGGAAACCTTTGAAATCTTCAGCAAAATTGAATTTAAGGGATAATCTCTACTACTTTGATTCTGCTCTGGGCAGATTACTGGTGACTAGGATGGGTGATAAAAGGATATCATCCTGGCATATCTAAAGAGCTGGTGGAAACTTAATTTATGGGCATATTATTCTTTCGGTTCTCTTCATAAACCATGTAAGTATATGTCTGCAATAGTATCAGACACTGTTCTGTGCTGAGGTTCTGTTTCCTAGCCCCCTTCTCATTTTGAGGGAATTGGTTTTGGACCTACCTAATCTAGATGGCTTGCTAGTGATTTTTAATAAAATGGATGTGGTCACTGATTTGTTCTGCTCCTCCTTTTTTGAACAGGTTATTTTGAAAGCCGCATTCAAGTTTAGTCCAGTACATAGATTCTGGGGGGGTCTCTGCTGTATAGGTACTGGGGAGGTGTAAAGGGAGGTGTTACTTACACAGAGAGTGGTCTTGGTACAATACCTGGGAGCCTCAGAACATGACAGTTCGCTGTGGAAAAAGAGCACTTCTGTGCTCCCATAGTTCTCAAACTGTGGTCTGTGATTCACCATAGCAGGCAGGTTTCAGTGATGACTGGGAAGGAACGTGGCCCATAATAGCAGTTCTCTTCTATGAGTGGCCTACAAAATGAGACTGGTTGAGAGCTACTGTTAACCAAATTGAAAATATTTGATGATCAAAGCGTTCAAGGTTATCAAGGACCACATTTTCTTTTTCTTTCATTAATTTTTATTGTTATCATTTCAAAAGCTGATATCTTTCAGTCGTAGGTGTTAAAATAAGACAATAATCATAAACCAGCCAGGATCTTGGAGATAAAAAGACATCAGAAACATCCTGTGATTCATACAGAACATGTAATGTGCTGGATGACATCTACATTTACCATTTAAAGCATTATGCAAAAGCATAGAAATCCAATTGTCCTTTGTCACTCTGACATAATGATTATTACTTAGGCTATTTTAATGCTAACATCAAAAAATTGTAATTGAGCTACCAAAGATTTAGGTATGCCATCTTTAGAAGGAGCATTATTTACATCCACTATTTTCAGCTGAACAGAGAAATCGGTAACTTAACCATGAAATAGATAATTGACATGTAATTTGGGTGAGTACCTTACTATGAGTTGAGTTAAATCTGTAAGGAATTGACTTAAGCTAAATAGATAAAAGGCACTCTGAAGATCATTTAGCAGTGGCCACAGGAGGACATTGCCCCAACTTAACTATATTAGTTGCTGAACCAGTACAGTTTTGGGATGTGGATATATCTTTAGGCATGAGGATTCTGAGAGGAGGGTGCACTCAGAGAAAATGAACCTTTTCAGGAAGGTGGATTTCTCAGTTGGAAGCTGAAGTTGCAGTTATAGCTCAATTTAAATCTTATACTAATTTGTTCAGATAGAATCGATGTGCTTTAATCAAAAACATTTTGTGTATGTTTTTAATTTTAATCTTCCCCCCATTTCATGTTTTTAGTTTAACAGCATCCGCTCGCCCTCCCCCACTGAGTGTTGCCACATGACCCCATGGAGTAGAAAGGTATTGGAAAAACAAGCATTCTTAAACTAACAGCCCTATCTCATTCATTTTCTCCCTTTCAAACTTCTAACCCTTTCTCCTGCTTGCTTTTTGCTTCTAACTTTGTTGCGCTATCTCAGAGAAAACTTTTATGTTACTGTCTTAGCAATAAGGAACAGCAAACACGTTCTTTTCTCATTTTGGATAACTTTAATAGGTTTAGTGGACTGCAAGATCATTTCCTCCTATTGACTGACTTTGAAGGCCTGTATCGAGATGGACTCTATAATGTGGGTGATTGAATTTTATTTTCTTGCAACGTTCGGAATAGCCCAATATTTTTCGAAACCATCAGAATGATGCCAGAGCAAAAGCATACATTTTTTCTCTGAACAGTTGTCATTCCTATTGTTTGCAAACAGTAGCTTTGGCAGACAGTCAGAGCCTCTAGTCAGGTCACTACCCTTTCTTTGTCCAGCAGCCCATTGTTATTCAGGGAAGGAATCAGCAACAAAATGCAGTCTGTGTCCATGTGTGTGTTAGCGTGTGTGTGTGTTTTTCCCCAATGCCCCAAACTTTTTGGGGGGATGGGGCGGGAGTAGGAAGTTACCTAGGAAACTAAGTCTTTTGTGCTTGACGTTTATATGAGCTACTCACGTACGCTGGTGATCAGCACAAAAGCTGAGGCGAGAAGAAGGCTGCGCTGTTTTACTAAAACTGCATATGGGGGAAAAAACGCTTTTCTCAGGGGGGAAAATATACTGTCTCCTGGGTTTGTGGGTGTTTTTGCAGATAACATTTACAAGGTAAGTGTCTTGGAATAGTTTAAATAAATGGCTGCTAAGTATGATATTAAACATTTTTGGAACTGGTTTGGAAATGTTGCTTATACATTCAACTCCTACAAGATTTTTGAGAACTCTATGAAGAAGAATGGCACAAAGATGATAATTTGGGTGTGATTGTATAATATTAGGTAACTAAATGTTAAATGCTGTGCTAAGGAAAGGGGGGACAAAGTCTTAACCGCACATGTGCATAAAACGAAAACTCTGGAAATATACTGTGAACAGCAGCCATGGTTAGAGCCCCAAAAGTTAGCCAGCTGGGAATCTAACACTGGGGGAAAAAAAAAGGCAGGCCAATATTTAGAAAAAGACATAAGCAGATGTCCTGAACTGGTCAAGGACTGATCACTCACTACAGAGAAGTGCATTTGCTGCAAAAAGGGGGAAAGTAGGGAAGACATATAAAGTGTGTGGTTTTCCCCTTATATTTGCAGACAAAATGAAAACTTCTTTGCACAAACAGAGAAAATTTCAAAATGTATCTTTAACCATAAAATAGGAGAAAATATTTTTTACTTATCACTTTACTTTTAGGAGAAACTAGAGCAGCATACAGTGCTGGGTGTTTAGTCTATTTTAAAATACCTGTTTTTCTTCCGTGAAACTGACTTTTCTCTTGCTTATTTGGCTTTCTATATTTTCACGTCTTGGGGTTTGGATAGCATGTTCTGAAATATTTGTGTGCTTCCTAAATAATTAAGTCTGTCAAGCAATTAAAAAATTAACTGCAATTATTCACAAAATTAAAAATATTAATTACACAGTTCAACGATATCAGAATACTGTTTATTTAAATCGCTGGATATTTTCTCTATTTTCAAATATATTGATTTCTATTACAACACTGAATAGAAAGTGTATACAGTGCTAACTTTATATCATTTTTATTACAAATACTTGCCATGTAAAAGATAAAGAAACAATATTTAATATACCTCATACAAGTACTGTAGTGCAGTTTACTTACCATGAAAGTTGAACTCGCAAATATAGAATTATTAATTATTACATAATTCCCTTCAGCTGAGTGAGCCGTTGTTTGGAAGGAAGGGTAGTTTTTACCTCAGAGACTTGGCATGCTTCAGGGGAAAGGAGGCTGAGCTCACCCAGGCCGTTCTTTAACTTTTTGAGCTCATGACCCCATATGGACTTTTAAAAAGAAATTGTGACACCCCTTCACCCCCCACCAGAAAAAATGATGACCCTCTCTACTTTAAGCCCCAGGGGGCTTGGGGCTTCAGCCTCACACAGGACAGGGGGCTTCAGCTCAGCCAGGGGATCGGGGCTTCAGCTACTCTTATGGTGTGGGGCTCAGTCTTCAACCCACCTTGGGGCTGGGGTCTCCAGGTATCAGGCTCAGGGCTTCACCCAGATTGGGGCACAAGGCTTCTGTCTCGCTCTGGGCTTCAACACTTCTTGTGATGCAGGGCCCAGGGCTTCAGTCCCTCTTGGGGTTTGGGACTCCAGACCCTCTCGGAATGTGTCATTTGTGGCTTCAGCCCCACTTGGGGCTCTGGTTCAGCCCCACTCAGCTTGGGGGCTCCTGGCTCTGGGCTTTGGCCCTACCACCACCTCCGAAGCTGCGGCTTCAGTCCCACCACCTCTGATGCCTCACTTCTCATCCAGTTATCCGAGTAACGCATTATTTTGTTTTCAGTTCATCACAGGTGTTAATTGCAATTAATTGACAGCCATATAAATAATACTTTGAACTTCTTAAGGTGGCAGCTAAACCTCTCTTTGGTTAATATTCTTTTTGACACCAATTACAGCCAAATGTCTATTAGTAGATGCCTTAAATCTGGTTGTGTTCCTAGCTAATTAGTAAAAGTGAAATATTTTTTTTTCCACATTAAGAATTGATACTTTGAAAGCTTTGGGCCTCTTGAAGTATATTCTCAAGTTAATGCTTACATGCTGCCAGTTTTCAGCGGTTGCCAGCGTATTTGTGTGTACAAAAACTTTGCATACATATTTACCACAATTTTGTGTGCATATATTAAAAAGGCATGCACAAATGAGTATTTAGATGCCTAAAATCTATCATAATTGCATGCACACTTGCAGAAAATGCACACAGATAAAGGGCATGCTTCTACCCACTGAAAATGTGTCCCATATTCGTTTACTTTACACTAAAACATTTCCAGTATGTTGAGGTATTTTTGTCATCTTACTGTACATCATGTATCCATGGGAATAATAGAAATATTGTTTTGAATATCTATAATTCTTCTTTGCTCCCCTGTAATCTATCTCTAATCTCTTTTCTACTGCTTTGTTTAAAAATTAGTCTTGTATGACTGAACAGTGAACACTGATTTTTAATGTATTCATTTGCAGTCCCATCCACCAGAGGAGGAAGATACAGATGTCATGCTAGGGCAGAGGCCGAAAAATCCAATACATAATATTCCGTCTACACTGGATAAGCAAACTAATTGGAGCAAAGCACTTCCTCTCCCAACTCCAGAGGAGAAAATGAAACAAGATGCCCAAGTGATTTCCTCTTGCATTATCCCCATCAATGTCACTGGTACAAATCTCTTCTATTTCTTTTGTTTGATTCAAGGGTGTTTAGGGCAGACCATTTTGTTATATTAGCTGTGTTTCAAAACACAGGACTTTACAACCTATAAGTAAAGACTTGGAGTCAAGAATTTAATTTTGTACGTAGGGCTGAATTCCTCCCTCCTGTAGATTCACTGAAGTCAATGGCATTATATCCAGTATTAATTTGGCCCAGTCTCTTTTTGTCACATTACCAACAGTTACCTAACACTAAATTACACAATATGATGTGTAATTTTGTTATGTATGTGACTGGCAACTGGTATTTTAGAAGACACAAAATAGTTCTTTGAATTTAACTAACTGAAATAATGCAGAAAGCCACTGTGGTAAACCATCTGATCATCATGTGTAACAAGAAATAAGGACAGAGAATAGATTAGAATATTTGCAGTACTTCAAACAGGCAAGAAATAGTCATGTAACATATAAACCATTGCTCAGAGATCTCTTTTCGTGCCATTGAGTTGAAGGTATAGTAAGAGTATCTTTATTTATTTATAACTTTTAGTTTGTGTTGATGCCTTATATAATTTATTTTAAGAATGTGTTTGCATATTATTATGGAACAGGTATATAAATTATTAAATGTGAGGGATAACTTATTTCTAAAAGCTAAAACTAAGCTTCTTTTTCTTTCTGCCTATCTTCCACCTTCTAATGTATGATTCAGGGGTTAGAGTGCTTAGGTCATCAGAATTTTCCTCAAAACTACCTTGCACCAATTTTTGTTTAATTTTAGAGTGTAAACTCAACTGTAATGATGAGAAAGAAAAGCTGTGCACTTACACCTAACCTGATAACTAGAGCTGTGTGAAAATTTTCAGCTGAAACTTTTTTCCTGTGAAAAATGCAGATTCAGCAACACCAGATTAATAAATTTATGACAGTTTTGCCAAATTGTTTTTAAAAAAACTGAAAAATGGAAAATTTCATTTCAACATGTTCTAAATGAAATATTATTTTGTTACAGTTTGAAAAGACTTTTCAACTTTTCCTTTAATTTTATTTTTAAAATGTAAAAATGTTTTTAAAATGTCAACATTGAATTGAAATATTTTGATTTTTGTCAAAGCAAAATATTTTGTTTCATCCAAAAGGATTATATTTATTTATTTTTGATGTGCTGAAAATTTTCATTTTCAGTCTCACCCCAAACTTTTTTTTTACTTTTCAAAATTGCCAATTAATCAAAAATTATTTGATTTGCATAACTCTACTTAGAACATAAAACTAAGTATTATTTACTCCATTGTGCTTTTTCTAGTACTGCTATAATCAGAGAAGGGTGTGATGGTCACACATCACTACAGGATATCAGAAATTAATAGTATGTTAAATAACAGGATTAATGATAAGCACAATGTGAGGCCTTAAAAAGTATATTCTCCTCAGCATGTATACACCTATTTCTTATTGTCACTAAAGTTGAACATACATATTTGGAGGAGAGTATACCCCTAGATCCAGAATAAATGTCATTTTTTCCAGTAATAGCGTTTTTTGTCTGGACTCTACCTGCCATAAATTGAAACCAAATTTCCACTGAGAATCTTACAGCCCAAGAATATAAAAGGTACATAATGTTCTGGATGTTTAATGTGTATCATTCTCATTAACACTAATGAGTATAATCTGTACATTTAAAGAGGAGACCATATCCTAGTCCACCTGCCAATGGGAGATCGCCTGGCACATTTGCCATAAGGATCCGCTGCAAATAACTCACAATTACTGGAATGTTGGCAATTTTAAGCAACTTGATTTTGTTAAAGAAAACCCTGATAAACATTCACATTAAAAAATGACAGTTAATGGAGTTTATAGCACTTTTGTTCATTATTAAAGAAAGTTCTTCCTCTGCTTATTACAGGGGCATTGGTGGTTACGGGACATCTGTCTGAAGCCGCTATTACACTGTAGTAGATTTCAAGAAGAACTTTTACAAGAAAGTTACTTTTTAATGTTTGACATTGTTATGTAATGTAATATGTATGTGTATGTCTATGTATAATTATACTTTATATAATTATACACTATTTAACATAATTTTTTTTTAAGTTAGGATTGGATTGTTTTGTTTTTTTCTAAAGATGGCAAACCACAGAAAGAGTAGTTCCAACATCTCTATTTATGGTGCTGGCCCACTCATTCAAACATGTCTTGCCAACTTTAGAGAGCATGACTTTGCATTTGTGAGAGAAGCCGGACACAGCTAAGTGCTTTATTCCTTGGGTGTCTTCCATTTAACTGTTAATTGATCATGATGAAAAACAAACCTTCCTGCAGGAACACCATGCAAATGTAAACAAAATGAGGTGTTCTTATCTATTCTATATAGCCAAACTTTACAAAAAGGAATGTCTGAAGTTCAGCTCTTAAATCCACTTAGGTACCTTGTTAGGTGGCCTACTTTTCAAAAGTGTTTGTCACCCAGCAGCAATCATTGACTTTTATGGGAGGCTGCTGAGCATTTCAGAAAATCTTGCCAGTTCTGGAGGTGGCTGAATGTGGATTTAGAAGCTGAACTTTAAGTACACCTTTATTTAAATACTGGCTCTATATAACACTTAAGAAGAATGTTCTCAAAACTTGTATGTGGATTTAAAATATTATATTGACCTATTCTTGAAAACCTCGGCATTAATATATTTCCTTAACACTTTGGCCTCCTAAGAATTACCAGTCTACTGCAAAATGGTTTAATGGAGCAGGTTTGGTTGTGGTGTGGTGGGGTTTTTTTGGGGGGGAGAGGGAGGAGGAGGTGTTTTGTTTTGTTTTTAAAACCAGTGAGATAGTTAGTTTATTTGTTTAAATGAGTCAGAGTAGTACAGCTGACTAGACCCAGCTTTATCTTGGCTGGTACCATTCTTTGCAGAGCTGTTGAAGTTATTATCTCCATGGCAAACAAATTACTAGCTGTGATAAAGATGCCTGCCAAGGAGAATTCCTAACTGTTTTCCTTTTCTTTTTTGTTAACTTTATTTTTTCTCCTTCTGTGGGTTTCTTGGGGGTTTTTTGGCTGCTGAGAGGGAGCCGGAGTTAAATGTAAAACTGTGATATACCGTAATATAATTTACATAAGAGCTGCATAAGGGCTCCCTTATATTTATTCACAGGCTTAATCCAAGCTCACATACCTCCACTGTGTTCCAGCCATGAAATTTGTTTACCATTGCTAAAGGCTAATGAGACCTATTTGTGGGTTGCAGGAGTTGGTTTTGACAGAGAGGCTAGTATACGCTGCTCTCTTGTTCATTCACAATCTGTACTACAGCGAAGACGAAAGTTGAGAAGGAGGAAAACCATCTCTGGCATCCCCAGAAGAGTGCAACAAGAAATAGGTGTAGTATAAATAAAAATCTTCAATAGATAGCATTCTAACTGCCTTAAATCGCAGCGATACAAGGTGGTAGCCTGCCTTCCAAACAGCTTTCCAAGAAAACATTTATGCTTTTTGGTTGTGGAGTTTGGAAATGATGTGTTTGGTTTTCTTTTCTTTATACAGTAAGCAAAGCTATATTACTCAGTATGGCCTTGATGTACCACAGGCCTTACTAAGTGATATAGCTATACATGTTCAACCCTTATTGTTTAAATGTAATCAGTTACTCAATTTTTTCAGTTTATTTTTGTTATATAACCATAGTTATGTGCATAAAAAGTAACTAGATTCGGTGAAAGTTTTTTCTTGTACGAGAGCTCTTCAGGTAAAGAAGTGACAGATGTTATCTTGCAAGATGAGCTGTCAAAGCACCCAGAACAACTGATCAATTGAATATTTGCATTAGATATCTGCAAGTGCTTTTCTGGAAACTTTGTCAAACATTATTCTTATCTTTATTTTTCTTATTTCTCTTCCCCCTCATTCTTTATTATTGAGGCTGAAATTGGGTGGCCTAACACTGATCTCACTTATATCAGTGTGAAGCAGAAGTAACTCTGTGGAAGTCAGCTCTAGTGTAAAATGGGTATGAGATCAGCACTTAAAGTCATCATCTTTATTTCTTAAGCATACATCGCCTCCTGAAGGCAGCCATGACAATCACATTAGTTGCTCTGAAAACTATTATGTCACGCACTGAATGTTTTTGTATTAGGAAATAAGCAACTAGGCCCTAATAAACAAAGATCCTGTTATTATGCAAATGCCCTTGATAATAAAGAAACAGAGGAAGTAAATTCATACATATACAATCAAAATAGAGATGTTTTAAATAAAAATGTTTACAAAGTTTTCTGTGAGGCAGTAGCTTATTAAAACAGCCTTTATTAGTTAAAATACAGTGACACAAACTAAAAAGTTAATATTTATCTTGTCACAGCAAGATCAGCTCAGCACGAGATCACATTGCAGGAATAGGAGAACCAAGATCACATTGCAGGAATAGGCGAATTTCCCATCTTATCAGGATAAGGTCTGCCTTATATGCTTTTTACAGTAAAGTTACATTTGGTACAATACTCAGCAAGAAAAAAAGTCTACACCAAACATGGGTTACTCTTCAGGTCGTCTGTCAGCAAATGTAAAAAATGTATCTCACACAATTTTACATGTGTCCTAGATTCTGACGAATCACCAGTAGCGAGAGAACGGAATGTGATTGTGCATGCAAATCCAGACTTCACCAATACAACCAATAGGAGATCAGGTACCAGGGACTCTGAGTGCCAGACCGAAGAAATTCTCATTGCTGCTCCATCCAGAAGAAGAATTCGCACACAGAGAGGTCAAAGTGTTGTAGCTTCCTTGTCCCATTCAGCCGGCAACATTCTGGTGTTGACGGACAACGGTGATGCAATGTTCACTACAGCAATGAGCAGCCGTATCCGATCACGGAGTCTTCCTCGTGAAGGTGCTAGAGCCAGTGAAGCTGGTCAAGATGCCAGTGCCAAAATTTCAGTGTATGAAGCAGAACACTTTTTGGCAAGCCAAGAAAGAATCCCCCAAAAGGGTAATGATGCCATCAATAACCAGGGTTCACAAGATCACCAGCCCATGGGTTTAACTTGTTCTCAGCTCCTCCACAGCCCAGAACGTAATGTAAGTGAGAGAGGGAGGTCGAGGTTGTCAAGAATGGCAGATTCCGGAAGCTGTGAGATTTCATCCAACTCAGACACCTTTGGGAGCCCCATTCACTCTATCTCCACAGCAGGAGTCCTTCTCAGCAGTCACATGGACCAGAAAGATGATCACCAATCCTCCAGTGGGAACTGGAGTGGAAGTAGCTCAACATGTCCCTCACAGACATCGGAAACCATTCCTCCAGCAGCTTCTCCTCCACTGACTGGTTCTTCGCATTGTGACTCAGAGTTGTCACTGAACACTGCTCCTAATGCCAATGAAGATTCTAGTGTCTTTATAACAGAGCAGTACAGTGATCACATAGATAAGGTTCGAGGTCACAGGGCAAGCTCCTTCACCTCCACTGTAGCGGATTTACTTGATGACCCCAATAACAGCAACACGAGTGATAGTGAATGGAATTACTTGCATCATCATCATGATGCATCCTGTCATCAGGATTTCAGTCCTGAACGCCCAAAGGATGACAGCCTAGGATGCGCAAGTCTTTCGAGTATGGCCACTTATGACAGCTTTCTAGAAAAGACCCCTTCTGACAAAGCAGACACTAGCTCACACTTTTCTGTGGACAATGAAGGTTATTATACCTCCATGCACTTTGACTGTGGTCTCAAAGGTAATAAAAGTTATATTTGTAACTATGCAGCTGCAGGCTCTGAGAGTGGCCGGAGTGCAGATGTTGCTTCCAGTCTAACTGATTGTGCCTGGCAGGATTATGTAAACCACAGGAGGCAGGGAAGACAGAGCATATCTCTTAAGAAACCAAAGGCAAAGCCAGCCCCACCAAAACGCAGTTCATCTTTGAGGAAATCTGATGGCAGCCCAGATTTTCCTGAGAAGAAAGAACCAAAGATAAACAGTGGGCAGCACATGCTTCACACTTCCAGGGAAATGAAGCTGCCACTTGAGTTTTCAAATACACCTTCTAGAGTGGAAAACTCTGATCTGCCAAGCAAACAGGAACTCTCCTGGATTAATCAGAATGACAATGGATTAAAGAACATTCAGTTTGACACCACAGATATTCCATCATTTAAAGATGAAGGTGCTGAACAATCTCACTATGCAGATCTCTGGCTTTTAAATGACTTGAAATCTAATGATCCCTACAGGTCTTTATCCAATTCAAGCACTGCTACGGGTACTACAGTCATAGAATGCATAAAGTCGCCAGAAAGTTCTGAATCACAAACATCACAATCCGGATCGAGAGCAACCACCCCATCCCTCCCTTCTGTTGATAATGAGTTCAAGCTGGCTTCCCCGGAAAAGTTGGCTGGTTTAGCATCACCCTCTAGCGGTTACTCCAGTCAGTCTGAAACACCAACATCATCTTTCCCCACAGCTTTCTTCTCTGGGCCCTTATCTCCAGGGGGCAGTAAAAGAAAGCCGAAAGTACCAGAAAGGAAGTCCTCGTTGCAACAGCCTTCTAAAGATGGCACTGTATCTCTAAATAAAGATCTAGAACTTCCAATTATACCTCCTACTCATCTTGACCTAAGTGCTCTTCATGTCTTGAATAAACCATTTGCTCACAGACACCAGTTGCATGCTTTTTATCACAATAAACAGAACATGGTAGGAGAAGCATTAAACCCTAATCCTTCACCAGCCCTTGCTATTACACCATCAGTTCTACAATCTGTTCACCTTAGATCAATTAATAAACCTGAAGAAGTGAAACAAAAAGACACCAATACAGACCTTCTCAGCATACAAGAAACAACATTAATGGTGACAGCCATTTCTCCAGGCACAATGAAGCCACTTGTAGCTAAGAATTCAATATCACGTCAGTTGTCCACTGAAGACGCCATTATGTCCTATTTTGACTCTTCTCCAGTGGAGACAGGCCCTGATAAACTGCATTCAGAAAAAAGTTCATCTATCAGTGTACAGAATAATTGTGATGAAGAAACTATGAACTCAGCAAACGTGGGTGTTTTAGAAGTGAACACCATGAAAGACCAAATGCACCCAGTTGGTGAACCTTTACCAGAAACCACACAAACCTGTAACACTTCTCCAGAACAGTTTCAAAGAGGCTTAGATGTCCTCACAAATGATTACGAAGCTAAGATTCCTTATCATGAAACAGAACAAGAGAGCCTTGATCCTGTGCAGATTAAGCCAGAATTACCTGCAGTCTGTGAACAAAATTTGGAATCTAAACTTGTGAATGAAACCACATTCCAGCCTGATCCACCAGCTGAGGGAGCAGACATTAGTAATCAGCTTACACATCAGTTTGATCTAAACCACCGTGATAACAAAGTGCCTGGGAATATCAATTATGAATCAGAGAGACCAATTGTAAATTCACTTAACGAAAAGATTTCTGAGCAGGAAAATGATGATGCATCAGGTATTCTGACCAAAAGTGCCTCTGATGACAGCAGGTTGGAGGAAACACAGGGGAGTACAGATGATGCTTCATTGAAAGGTCAGTTTTATAATGAACTAACGCATTCTATAACTTTAAAAAGTGACCAGATAGAGATGATTTTTAGTGATCCTTAAAAATATTGATTCTCAGGTTGAGTAACTTCATAACTCAATTAGTTTTTATGGAGCTATCCTGATTTATGCCAGCTGAGAATCTGGCCAACTTTATTTTAAACATTCTTAAAAGAATATGTATTTTGCATTTTCCTTTACTTCATTTCAGTTAAGAGCACTGAACCATTTATACTGTGAAACAGTACTTTGACAGATGAATACAATATTTAGACTAGATTATAAAGTGTGCATATTGTATAGACAATTCCATTATTAATTGAGCTTGTGAATTGCATTCGCAATGCTATTGTAAAATGTGGCACATATCTGACATTGCTTCTTTTCTTGTTAAGAATCTTCTCCAAGTGACGATTCCGTAATTTCACCACTGAGTGAAGATTCTCAGACTGAAGCAGAGGATGTTTTTGTGTCTCCAAATAAACCTCGCACTACAGAGGATCTATTTGCAGTCATTCACAGGTGATCTGACATTAATGTTACTGAGTTCCAAAGGGGTAGCCGTATTAGTCGTGCATCAAAACAAACAATGAGTCTAGTGGCACTTTTAAAGACTAACAAATGTACACAGTGGGATTTTCTCCCGTGAAAGCTTGTACGATAAATAAATTTGTTAGTCTTTAAAAGTGTCACCAGACTCATTGTTTATATTACGGTTACAGGAATCCATACAAATACAGAATATGATCTTCTCCTTTCTGCAGCTAAATATCAACTATCAATGGCCAAGAAGTGAATACACACTGGTTAAGTGTGTCATGTTCCCATTTACTAGCTGGATCACACTGAGAATAAGAGCCTTCTACTTTTATTAGCTAATGGAGATACTCCTTTGGCTCAAGTGGTAGAGTTTGGGTGCCAAAGGCTCCGAGTTCTATTTCCACTGACAGTAAGAGTTATGGAAGTTGCATTCTGCTACCACAGTTAAGATTGTGCTGTTTTACACTTGCAGCAAGATTCAAGCTCTGTTTTACATGAAAACCGTGGTGTATCTGCTCCAATTTTTCCGCACACAATCTTTGAATAAAAATTGAACTTCCTACAGGTTCAAGAAAATGAGCTTCTTGGGTTCTGAATTCTAATTAAATAGAAATCAGTCACCCGAAAATTCACATTCCTAGTCTCCTACTCCCCATATCTAGCTCAGCCTAGTAGCTAGTCAGAAGAACATCAGTTTTATATGTATATACAGTGCTCTACAAAGGATGAGCCAAAATAATATGGATTATTTTCAAAGTAAACTATAGCTTTTTCAAAACACCATAAGCTTAGAACTCTGATTTTTACCAGACTTCCCAGAAAAACTCTGGCCTTTCGTTTGGAAACTTTCATCTCCTTCTCTCTCTCTGTGCTGTAGCCACCTTATTAATTTGTTACATTTTTAAGAGAGGCTTTGAAAGGTGGCTTTATTATAATGTTGTATTGCTGTTCAGCACCGTGAATATCTTTATAGAATAAGCAGGACGATTTACAAATGCAGTTAGTGCCATTCGTTGTTGTTATTAACATGCATGTTTTCTGAGCAAAATACAATCATCTCTACATTCTGCCTACTGGCTCTGTTCTTATGAGCTGGCAATGATACTGAAACCCAAGAGACGTTAGTGCCCCAGAATTAGATTTTTTTAAATTTTTTTTATTTAATTAAAAGTTTCCATTGCAACTAAAGTACAACTCTAGTTTTCTAATATCAACTACAGTGGATTATAACAGATTCCAATTTGTAATAATTAAACTGAAGAAGACATACATATCAGTATTCAAATAGAGGGCCAAATTGTCATCTTCTCTTCTGCATGTGGGGTGAATTCTGTTCCAGTGAACCCTGCTGGAAATGGGAGCCAGAACTAGGAAGAAAGTCACTTTTTCTTGCATTATTCCATCCTTTTTCCTTAATCAATGCAAGTCTGTCCATGGGTGAATTATATAGACTGAATTGAGCAGATCGGAGTGGAATAGGAGCTACTCTCTGTAATCTAATGCCTAACATACATACAATTCCTATATGCTATTTAAGGTTTAACCTACATTACTTTGTGGGGTATTAAGAAGATCCATTAGTTAGCAGATGCCTAGTTCTGTGAAACTATAAAGTGCTATGTATTATTTCATGTGAATAACATTCAAATGTTACTTTTTTTTTTTAACAGATCAAAAAGGAAAGTACTTGGCAGAAAAGATTCTGGAGATCTTTCTGTAAGAAATAGATTGAGAGCTTCCTCTGGGGCCAGCAGCACGTCACCTGCTAGCAATGTGCCATCTGCCAGCAATGTGGGAGCCCCAGCAGGCAGTCAGAGGTCTCCTGGTCTTATTTACAGGAATGCCAAAAAGTCCAACACATCTAATGAGGAGTTCAAGCTACTGCTCCTTAAAAAGGGCAGTCGATCCGATTCTAGCTATAGGATGTCAGCCACCGAGATACTAAAGAGCCCTATTTTGCCCAAGTCTCCCAGTGAGCTAATTATGGATTCCCCTCAAAACACTGATGAGGCTCCCCAGGTGGCATCAGCAACTGAAACATTATCCCCCCTGTCTCCATGCTCCCCTAGAGTTAATGCAGAAGGTTTCTCCTACAAGAGCTTTTCCATGTCTGCGTCTTCAAGGGTAGGGCGTTCACGGGCACCTCCTGCAGCCAGCAGCAGCCGTTACAGCATACGCTGTAGGCTGTATAATACGCCAATGCAAGCTATCTCAGAAGGAGAAACTGAGAATTCAGATGGCAGCCCTCATGACGATCGATCGTCTCAAAGTTCAACATAGGCTGCCTAAGCTCCAGAGAGCCACTGTTGACTGTGAAACTTGTAAACTCTGAAATTACTGGGGCTGTATAAGGGTGTGAATATAACAGGCCAACTCTGTAGCAGTCAAAGCAATTGCAAGGCAGTATCAATGCTTAAAAGTGTTTGTGTTTATAAGATGCTGGGAAAACAGAAATTTAGTAGCTAATGATTATTTTACATTTTCTAAAAGTAGAAACATATGCTACATCTCTTCTGTTTGCCTTTAGCTTCATTTATCTTACTCTCATTCCTAACGTCACTGTAGATTTAAAAATTATCCAATTTTCATAGAATTAAAAATATCTTTTTTTTAAAAGTTGCCCATTTAGGAACAAAAGCTCTCACTGTAATGCTTCCCTGGGGGGGAGGGGGAATGAGATTGTGCTTAAGGATTGGTATTTTTCTACACTAAAATGAACAGAAACAAAATTCCGAAAAAATTAACAGAACATATGTAAATACCATATTTTTGATAAAAAAATTGTAAATAGAATTATCAGAAAAAAGTGGACATATGGCAAATTTACTACATAACAACTTTGTTTATAGAAGACAAAAGTAGTAAAATGTACCAATTGTATTCTGTGAATACCATTTTCATATCAAATATCATATTTACATGTCCACCAATGCCACTTTCAATGTGATCAAAAAGCCTCAAATCTGAATTGGAAAAGTTGTATGAAAGAAAATCTCAATGCTAATTAATGAAATATTAAGGCTACTTAAGATCTGATTAATTTTAAAGTGACCATTTGTCTTTCCAAATTTAGTTCCAAACAAGCTAATTGCAGAGTGCGGCTGTGAGTTTTAGTGTGGTATTTGGTAAGGATGGAAAGCATGCTTTTAACAAAAAAAAAAAAATCATTTCTAATGCAAAGCCTCAAGCAGTCACATTTGACAGCACCCCTTAGCCCTTTATTCTGACATGGATTGCATTAGAGAGAATAGGTATGATGAAATAGTACTTATTTTCATATTCTTATTAGGCTATTGGAATACATAATACAATCATAACCTGAAAACTATAATATTTAAACATGATTAGTTTCTGGGTCTTAAAGGAAACAAATAAATGATAAGCATGCAACAAGCACCATTGATTTATCAGTAAATATTTGCAATGAGTTTTCAGTGAAGCTTTTCTCTGTGTGCTGATGAGATTCATGCTACCTAAATATTTACAGAAATGACACTGTGAGAAATGTAGCTGGAAATAGGTGTGCGTACGCATTATTTATATTCATTGTTAAATGGAGAATGCTCTGGTTCATTTTGCCAACCACATACAACTTAGTTTTGTTTGGGTTTGCCAGAAATGCTTAACAGGGTGGGGGAATGGGCTGGGGAGGGAAAGAAGATGAGTCAGAGCAAATGCTTTGATAAAAAAGAAGGCAGGGAAACAAAAGCTGAATTACTTGAAGTGGCTTGAATTTTCTTGTCTTAAAACTGAAAGAAAATGTAGCTGTGAGCTCAAACCACAAGTTGTTTTATACCTTTCATTTTTAAACAAAATAAAATCAATGTTTAAAATGATAGGCCTGATTCTCTTTTGTTACACCAATTTTCCAACAGTGTAGCACGCTTAAGCCAAGTGGAGAATCAGGCCCTATTTGTCCAAAATTTAAACAGTTGGTATTGCTTACAGTAGAATATGCTTTTGAACATGGGATGGTTTAACGCAGCTAAGCTGTTACGAAGGAATGTGGCATGAGTAGGGCAGAGTGAGTAGGATCACAGAAAGAACAGACTTTGATACTAAAGAGATCAATCAAACATAAGTAAATGAAGATAGGGAAGTGGGATGTGTGTAAGGGCTTTTATTGGTTTAGGTTTTAGTTATACAATGCATAGGGCTGTGATTTAAAAGGCAGCAAATAATGTTTTTAAGATGAAGATTCTACTTAAAATTTAGAATGCTTTTGGAATGATTGTATAAATTAGAATGACTTAAGATTTTGAATGTTATTTTCTTTAGAATACGTTCTATTTCATCTAGTGTACACCCCAAAAAATATAATTCAGGGTTTCCTACTGTCCTCCTGTGAGTATGGTTAGCATACAGTATGTGGGGCTATGGTCAGTGTGTGCGTGCTTGTGAGTATGTGTGTTGTGGAAGAGTAAATGAAATGGGCAAAGTGGTTTAAAATATCAGGAAAATGTGAAAGTGTTTAAAGAAAGATAAGTAGGTTAAGGTTTTAGAAATAAGTCTCATTGCTTATGTTATAACAGGCTAGTTAAGAAAACCTGAGTCTAAACGCAGGGGAAATAAATGAATTGCTATGTTTTTTAATAGGACATATTTAGCATATCTCAAAATACTTTACTGGAGAATATGAGTAAATGAAGTTGAGGTGTCAGGCAGAACAGCCTTATTCAGTCATCGTTGGTAATTATCCTTAAAATTTGTAACAGCAGCACTTTTATAATATCTTTAAAGGTGTTATATGTGCTTTTAAAAAAAATCAGTCTAAAGTTTAAATAGAAAATAGCTGAGTTGGCTTTAATAAATTGACATAACCTTTTCTTAACAATCTGGCCATTTAATTTCATCGTGGTACCGTATCTATAAATATATAAACATTTTGACTTGAATTATGAGGCAGTAATATACTTTCTATGTAATGTTCACAGAACATGGCATATAGTTTTACTTATTTTGTTTAATCTAAAATCTATGACAAAGTTTTCTACTTTATATATTTAACTGATTTAAGCCCAGATAAACCTGGATTGTAAATCCACAAAGAAGAAAAGAATTCACAATTGTAAGTGTGAGTCAAAAAAAAAATTGAAGGAAAATCCTTTAGTGAAGTGTATGTCTTTAACAAAAATCACATCATTCACATCTTGAAACAGGGTACGATACATACACTAGATAACTTGTGAACCATCATTCCAACCTGTTGTTCTGTTTGCACTGATGTTATGGAAATAGTTTAGGAAATTATTCAATTGTTTCTGTATCTGAAAATTAACTTTTTTCTTTCTTCTCTCCCTTCCCCCCTCTTTTGTGGCAGCATAGAGGACATGGAATAATTGTAGCAAATAAAGCAAATGTTTGCTTTTGCCAAAGGTCAGTGATTGAGTGCATTTGCTACAATGGTGGCAGATTTAGAGAAATACTGTACGTTATGATTTAAAGATTAAAAAAAATTAAGAAGGTTACAGTGTAACTATTTTGGTACTAGCACCAGTTCACACTGGCAGAAAAGACAATGGTTTATGGACTTGCATCCATTTTGTATTTTTGTAATATCTGTAAATATGAACTTTTTAAATTGTTGCAAAGATGGTTTCTTTTGTAAAATGTTTTCAAAGTTTACATTAAATCCAAGCCTTTGTATATTTTAGAGCTGTGCAACACTTTAAGTCTTGTATTTATTTTTAGTAAAAACGGTGACAGTTTCATTGTGAACCCCTAAAAAAATGTGTCAGAAAAGTTTGATTACTTAGAAAGTGTGTATAGAAACTGCAAATAAACGTGACTGCAATTAAACCATGCATTCTCTTTATTGTCCTGCAATGAAATAAATGTTGTTTCTAATCAACAGACTGCAAGTGTGCCAGTTTGCAAAGGTAAGTTTCTAAGTACATTACACACTTCACACACTGATCTTGATTTTTCTCCTTCAATTCTAATTTTTAGTTCACAGATGGAGGACAAAATCCTATAGTCCTGATCAAGACAAAACTGTCATTGACTTTAATAGGATTTTTAATGGGAGTTTTGCCCAAGTATGGACTGCTGGATTTTCCCTTTGTTTATTGCTTGGGGATGAGGGAGGAAGACCAAAAAAAGATGGTAAGATTGCTGCTTATCTGTGGTTGGAAGACCTCAAACAAACTGCAACAATGAAAATCCAAGGTGTAACCAAGCCCCAGGACTGAATGTCACCCGGGAATGCAGGTTATGGTCAAAAGACAGAACATTAACATTTAAAAATTAAATTAAAAATGTAGATTTTACTGCCACTTTAAGTACAGTGTGATTATGGTGAAAGAAGTTGTGATCAGACCTTGAATGGGTTCATAAGGTTGGGAGGACATAAGGATCGTCCCATTTGTTTGATGCAGGGCAACATATGACAGTCCTTGACTTTAAAAAATATATATATTGTGGAAGAAGAGGTGGAAATGATTAACCTTTTTGAAATGTGTTAAGAGAATTTTTTGGTCTAAGCATTTGTGGATGGCTTTGTGATATTCTGCATGGGTGCCTAAGATGCATGTGGCAGAGGAACTGAAATCTGCAGTTATGTCTAGAGTGTGCGGAAAAACATACAGCATTTGGGAATGCAACAGACTTATTTAAAATGTCAGTCAAATATATGAAGATTTCCATTATGGATGTGGTCTTGAAGTAGTTTCCAGGTGGGCTCGAGTTTACATAACATTTGTTTAATTCAGATGGTGAACCAGTTAATGACTATGTTGTAGATCATTTGTTGCTCTTAGTGTTATGTGTTCTCCCAATCAAGAAATATAAATGAGTAAGAATTGTGGAGAAAGCTCTGTCTGCAAAAGTAAATACAGAATCTGTTTTCCATTTGTTCCCAGGACATACAATTAATTTTCTCTTGCTCAGCTAAGGTAAAGTTATATATCAAATTTCCATTAGATTACATAAATACTCAAGTGCTTAACTTTACCAGGGACGTCAAACTCATTTGCTATGGCAAGCTAGATTTGACGTAAATGTACTTCAAGTGTGCCATACATACCATAGATCGAAATACTATGACACTTATGGCTTTCCAGAGAATGTGACACTGCGCTCTGTGATACCTCTCTCTCTTTTTCACTCTCTCTCTCTGTTAGGGAGAGATGTGGTCTCGCAGAGCACAGTCTTGCATACCCAGTGCTCTGTGATGTCAAGTCACCTGACACACTCATGGGATTGCAAAGCATTGGGTATGCAAGACCACTCTTTTTCTCTCTGTTAGGGAGAGAGTATGGTCCTGCATAGTTCAGTCACAGACCAGATGGAAGAGGTTCACAGGCCACATTCAACCCGTGGGCCGCATGTTTGACATCCCTGCTTTACACACATTGATGTCAATAAGACTATTCAGTGTGTAAAATTCGGCACCTCTGTAAGTCTTCGCAGGATCAGGGCTTACATACGGACTATATACACTGAGCCATGTCACGGGTTAATACCTTTCAGATAGTTTGTCATTGATATTATTATAACTGAACTCACAGATGGTGTGATTACACATCATTTTATTATTTCTTTTTCTTTGTATTGTTAGTTTTATGATCCTGATTCTTCTGGGGAAGCTTCTGCAAGCAATAGAATTTGGTATCTGCCTTAATCCCTCTACCAACTCAGTTCTTTGGGCAGAGTTGCTCCTTGGGAACTAGTTATTGGTATTTGGCTTGGAGATTCCTGAAACAGCTTGCATGCTGTTTGACCTGTGATATGTTAGGATTTGTAAAATCACCCCCTTGGTCACTTAAAACATGCAGGGCGTAGACCAGCAGTTCCCAACCTTTCCCTTTATACGGACCACTATCGTCACCGAAAGCTTTTGTGGACCACCACATAAGCAAGCCCTTTTAAATTTTTTTAACATAGCCTATGGCTGATGGGAGTCAAACTTGTATATCAAGGGGTATTAAAAATGCATCTATTTCTAATAATTTATTATGCTCACTCACATATTGCATGTATCACAGTACATTTATCTGAAGTACATTTACCTGGAGTAATTTCCCCCCTCCCCCGACCACAGGTTGGGAACACTGGCCTAGACAGTTAGGACAGAAGGCAATTAGGAAGTTTGATTGCATTTGGAAGATTAGTGGGGATCACTTGCACCTGTATGGAATTTAAAGAGTAAAGAGAGGAGCAAATTGGAGTTTTGCAAGAATTCTTCAGGTATAGGAGGAGTGACTATATGATCATGAGGGTGAATTTGTTGCCTGTTTGCTTCTGTGTATTTGTTTGCCATGTGTCTGCTTGACTGAAGTTTATAATGTGGCCTGTCTGAGAAGGTGTGCACTGAGCTTACTGCCCTGCGAGGCAAGGTTGACGGCTTCCTAACACGCTGCTATCTTGCCATCCTGTGTTCCCTGATTCCTTGATGAGGGGGCAAGGCTAACGTGAGGGAACAAGGGTTTAAAAAAAGCCAACGCCTGGAGAAGCCAGCGAACAGGAGCAACAAAAGGGGGAGGGAGTTTTGTGAAGGAATTTAGAGATGGAGCATGAGCGCCAGGTACATCTAATGAACATTCTCTAAGATTCTTAGGCCAATAACCCTCCTCCACAACACACACACAAACAAAAACCACTGCAAGAGTAAAAATAATATAGGCAGAAGTCCAGCAGTAGGGTGTGGACTAACTAGTTCACTGCACCAAATGCATCATGAATGATACCTGTCTGGTGAACCAGTAGCATGTGTGCGCATTTGAAGCAAGCAACTGATGGCCCTCAGAGACTGAGTATGGATAAATAGCAGAATAAAACAAGTAATTAGAAACAAAAAGACAGGCTTTACAAATTGGAAATCAAATCCTATTGAGGAATAGAAAGGAGCAGAAACTGGGAAGTCAAGAGTAAAAGTATAATTAGGCAGGCAAAAAAAAATGTGAAGAGCAACTAGCAAAAAATACAAAAACTAAGAGCAAAAAAGAAAAAAGTAGGAAGGCTGCCAGACAATCATTGGGATCACTGGGCGATCGAGTTAATAATAGAACACTCATGGAAGATGAGACCATTACAGAGAAGTTAGATGAGCTCTTTACATCAGTCTTCACTACACTGGATGGGAGGGAGATTTCTACATCTCAACCATTTTTTATGTGACAAATCTAAGGCACTGTCCCAGACTGAGGTGTCAATAGAGGAGGTTTTGGAACAAATGGATACATTAAACAGAAATAAGTCACCAGGACCAAATGGTATGCATCAGGAATTCTGAAAGAACTCAAGATATGAAATTGCAGAACTACTAAATGTGGTATGTAATTATCACTTAAATCTGCCTCTATACCAGATGACTGGAAGATAACTAATATGACACCACTTTAAAAAAAAAAAAAAAAAAAAAAAGCTCCAGAGGTGATCCTGGAAACTCTAGGCTGGTAAGTCTAAATTCATACCAGGCAAATCAATGGAAAAAGACAAAGAACAGAATTATCAAGCCCAAAGATGAACACGAGTTATTGAGTCTCCATGGCTTTTGTAAAGGGAAATTATGCTTCAGAAATCTATTAGAATTTTTTGAGGCAGTCAACAAACAAAATGGACAAGGGTGGACTTGAGCTTTCAGTAAGTCTTTGAGAAACCCACCTCCCAAGACTCTTAAGCAAAGCAAGCAGTCCTAAGATAAGAGAGAAGGGCCTCTGAAGGATCAGTAACTGGTTAAAATACAGTAAACAAAGAACTGAAATAAATTGTAATTTTCACAATGAATAGAGAAAAACAGACTCTCACAAGGATCTGTACTGGGAGCAGTGCACTTCAAAATATTCATAAATGATTTGGAAAAAGGGGTAAATAGTGAGGTGGCAAAGTTTTCAGATGATACAAAGCTACTCAAGATGTTTAAGTCCTAAGCAGACTGCCAACAGTTACAAAGGTAGCTCACAAAACTAGGTGACTGGGCAAGAAAATAGCCCCACATGACTTTGAGTTGTTTAAGAGATGGTTGAACAAGTCAGATTGATGCATATGTAGTAACATCAGTGCACCACAATTGCCTGCTCTGGTACTGCACTTAAATCCCAGCACGTAGACTAAGTCTAGCCCCAATTCACCTTTGTAGATAGACATTTGACAACTTGGTTACTGCCGGGAAAGGTGAAAAGGTTATAATGTCTCTACTGGACATGTATATTAAACAGAATGCCCCTAATTACATCAGTTATTAAAAAGGGTCGTTATAATGGCTCTGTGGCATGGAGACTTCTAGGCACACAGGCAACTAATGCCTGGGATTTAAACTATTATGGGGGGAAATTTGGGCTGCAGATCAGGACTAAACTATTCACATAAAATGTACAGAAAGATGTTTAAAGTGACTTATAAAGATAGAAAAGAACAGTAGCACATAGCTAAAAGCTTAAATCCATCTCTGGATGAAATGCAAGGATTAAAATAATTTGGAATAGGAAGGGAAAGTCATTTGCATTATCGTAAGAGAATACAGTCCAAAGGAAAAGAATGGGGTCATAAAGAAATGTGTCTGAAATGAATTTACATCCCTGAGCAGGCCCATAGCATGTATGTGTAGCAGGATAGGGAAACGTCTAATCCATTCCTCTATATGCTATGATTTAGACTCTTCAGAATGGTATATCATTCAAACAAACCAAAACAGAGGGTCCAGGAATTTCCCCTATGGGATATTTTGAAGACCTCTATTAAGTTTCCTAATTTTTAGATGTTAAGACATGGAGTGACAGCTGTTGGGGAGACAGATCTTTTACAGCAGTGGCTGTCATGCTTTCCTGACTACTGTACGCTTTTCAATCATCCTGTGTACTCCCAAGTTTCCGCCTCATTTAAAAACTACCTGCTTACACAATCAGAAATAAAAACACAAAGGTGTCACAGTGATCTATTACTGAAAATAGATTGCTTTCTCAATTCACCAAATAATTATAAATCAACTAGGATATAAATAGTGCACTTACCTTTCAGTGTATAGTATATATAGTATATAAATAAGTTAGTTTGTATTGATTTTGCTAGTGCTTTTTATGTAACTTGCTGTAAAACTAGGCAAATATCTATGAGTTGATGTATTCCCCCAGAAGACCTTGGTATGGAAGGTTCTGCTATTCTATATTCTAATGGCAAGGATGTAACCCAGAAACTATCCCCACCAGCTATCATTGTTGCTCCCTCTTTAGATTCAATTGCCTTCTTAAGCCAGGAATGCTCCATCAAGTTCAGGAAAGGGAGAAGAAAGTTGGAGAAAAGGTTTTATCCTACTTTTATAACAGAATAGCTGCATTTTTACTAACTTCACACCCTTAATGACTGGTAAGATATTCAGACTGTTTTGTCCATCTGGTATGAGTAATGTGTGTGTAAGGTGCTAAATAAAAGTAGTAAAATTCACTTTAATATCTAAGAACCCTTGTTTTTATTAATATTCTTGCAATACATTGATTTTATTCAGAACAGGGCAACATTAGGCTGCTTACCTTTATTACTAGCCTATAGAATAAGCAGCAAGCATGGGAGTTATGGAAATCAAAACTGATGTTTTATTGAGACAGAAAATTTTGCAGATAGTATGTGGTAGAAATTGCGGTTTGCCCAGCTTATTAACTTGTCAGATTGAATACATTTCAATTGGCTCAGCTTTTAAATTCTATTACAAACTTCTAAAGCTGAAAAACAGACAACACAGTTACACTGAAAAAGAATGCCCATAACCAAAGACAGCGTTTGAGGAATTGTAGGGGTAATGCCTTAAACTAAGCTACTCAAGTATTTATGCTGTATTAAGATATAAAACAAAGAATTTGTACACCATTAGAGTTATTTGTCACTATTTGAAGTATGTGTTTCTATTTAACATTGAGTGGCATTATTTCTTTATAGTTGTTTTTTTTTTTTAAAATAACTTCAGTGATATCATGGCAATATCTTCCATCAGTAGGTGAGCTGCTTAGATGGTCTCTCAAGTAAGGGCTACAAAGAATTATTGACCTTATGACCATCTGGTAACCCTGAACCCTCAAACTGTACACAATTTTACTCCTTTCCTGCTTCTGTTCCCATTCCTTTTTGAATTTAATTAAAAAAAAAAAATTGAGATAAGCATGCTCTCTCAGGACCTGAGCCAAAACTACCAAAGTCAAAGAAAAACAGATTAGGCCCAATATGTTAATCTAGTGTAGGTGCTAATGCCATCTGACTCATTCTATTGGCATACTCATGTTCTGTGATGTGCATTTCATTCCGTAAAACCAGCTGGTTGAATTATCAAAGCATAATACGTTATGTAGATTTCAGGGCAATTTCTCATATTTTCCTTATCTCTGGGCACAAAACCATGAGGATGTAAGCATTCATTACATTGTAGGAACCCTGTGGACCAAAGTATTGTTGGAGTCAGTCCAAAAGCTACTTTATTATCATTTGAAATACACACAGTAATCCCTGCACTAGTACAAAACCAGAGAACACTGGATTTCAAATCTGGAATTTGAGCAAGAACATTTGGAAGAACATTGTATAGCCTATGTCTACACGCACTGCAAAATTTGGTGGTTGTTGATGGGATACGCAAGCTATGTAAAATAGCTTGTATAGCTCCCATCCTATCCATCTCCTAACTTCTACTTACCACGGCACTCGCTGTGCTGTGCTAACAGGAAATGCACTCCCATCAATGCATTACTCTTCTTGGCAGGGATGCATTAACAGCAGCAATTTCGGGATCAACTGAGTGGGTCTCCACGTCCGCTCAATCAATACCAGTAAATTGTTCCGGCAGCACTGACTGTGCCGCCATCAGTAAAGACATGGGCATAGTGGATAAACTCATATTTTGATTTCATTGTGTCCAATAACTGTGATACGGGCCAGCAAATTCAGTCTAGTAAAATTCTTGTGAAAGTACTAACCCTGATGACACTAATTTGTAGGTAAAGATTTTTCAACTTTTTTGAAGCAGTGACTCCCCTTTCGCATACATTACCTATTTGCAAACTCCCTCATCAAAAGACTCCTAACAATTACCACCTTACCTCATCTTCCCTCCTCCCACCCCATTTCCCTCCCCGGCACTTTTCTCCATCAAACCTCACTTCCACCATTTTTTGTGAACGCAATTACCAACACAACAATTTATCTAGGGATGTGGTGGATGCTGCCATCATCTCTTGAAGTCTTTAACTAAAAACTGGATGTATCTCTAAAAATACTTTTGCTCTAATGCAAATTATCGTCTTCATGGGAGAGTTACTTGATGAAATTCTATGTCCTGTGTTATGCAAGAGATAAAGCTAGATGCTCATAATGACCCCTTCCAAAGTTAGAGCTTTTAGACGTTTTAGAGATTGTCACCCCTCTCCTAAAAATCAACAATTTTTCCTCCCTCCCCCAGTATCTCCCATCTATTTCCACCTCTGAATTTTTCTGCTTCTTTCACAATATAGGTGCCCCATTGGACTATAAAAAAACCTTACATCCATAATGTCTATAATCCCACCGTCTCCTCACCACCAGCTCCCAGACATCACTTGTTTCTTTATACCCTTTACCTCCCCCCTTAGTCTCAAACCATGACTCCCAATACACTTGTTTGACACTTACCATACCCCGCTACCACCTAAGGCTCTGCCTCACTTATAGCTCCTCCTTTAGCCTCTGCCTCCCTCTTCTGAGGTCCTTTTCTCTCCATTCCTTCTCCTCCAGGTTCCCACTGTATTGGTACTCATATGCCTAAGTCCAACGTGTTCTGTTCAAAACTGTTTCCTACCTGCCTCCAAAGGTAGTTTCTGTAGCCTGGTTCAGCTCCCCACTGGGCTCTCATCACCCCTGACCCTCAAGCCCGCAGCACTGGCGGGGACAGTGGGAGCAGGTGATAAAAGGAAGAATGATTGCTAACTCCAGTGGGACTGCCACTGAAGGCGGGCATGCACCTAAAACACCACATGGGCCTTCCCCACACAAAAGCAAAGCATGCCATGCCACACCACCCTGCAAGAGCTGCAAAGGCTCATTGCTGCAATGTCACTAACCCCATGTGGCCAGGGGAGCCCCACTCAGGCTGAGGCCCTGGGGCACCACCACGGGCACACGAGCTCTGACAAGGTGTTGTGTGGTGCACGGCCCATATTCCACTTCCTCTCCAGCCCAGGGTCAGACCCGAACAGTGGGACACAGGTTTGCCCAAAGGTGGGCACCAGGAACCAGCCCCACCCTGGGGAGGTGCCCCCCGACACGGAAACGTCGCTGGGGCAGACGGGCCTGTCTGACAGCGGCTCCCGCAACAGCCCGCGCGAGCGAGCGGACGGCGCTCAAGATAAACAGCGAATTAGGGCGGGAAGAGCCTCGCCGCTGCCGCGCCCTTCGCCCAACGGCGGCGGCGGGGGCAGGGGCCGCTCTCGGGCGGGACCCCGTTTGCCGGACGCGCCTCCGTCCCCATTGCGCAGCCGCGCTGATTCAAAACAGTTTGTTGTCGCACACGTCGGCGAAGCCGCTTCCGTTTCCAACGCCACAGTCAGGCCACACCTGCCTGTGCGGAGCCCGGCTCGCCGCCCGCGAGAGACCCTCCCGCCCGCCGCGCCATGTCCGCAGAGGGTAAGTGGCCAGCTGCGCCCCTCCCCCCCACGCTACTGCAACCGCTGCCTCCGCTGGCCTTCCCAACCGCCGGCCGCGCGCAGGAAACGCTCCCCCATCGTTCGCAACGGCTCGAGCCCGACCCCAACGTTCTTTGCAGAGCCGGCCAAGCCACGCCCACAGCCCTCCACCCCATTGGCTGGCTCCGACGGACCTTGCGCTTGCTATTGGTCTTCCCGGCTGCTCGTCGCCGTGGCGTCATTGGCTGAGAGGCGGAGGGGGGGGGCTTTGACGGGAGGGGGCGCCCTGAGTTGGGATTGGGTGGGGGTGGTTCCCGCTCTGCGTCCTGTTCGTTCGTCTGTCTGTCTGTCCGTCCTCTGACCGACCCGCGGGTCAGGAGGAGGCTGGAGGCGGGGCATGTCTTCCCCCCCACCCAGGAGTTTGGGGCTGGGGGGGCGGGGTTACATGGGACCAAATTAAGTACTGCCCCCTTCCACCCCAACAGCAGGGAGGGGCCTAGTGTGTGAGTTGCAGAGGGTAACTCGGATGGGCGCGTTGACCCTCCAGTGGGTGGGAATCAGGCAGGAGATGCTCCTGCCTTCCAGCCATAGGCTGCCTGAATGCTGGCATCGCTTAGCTTTTGCCATTTGGTTTGCCACCATAGCTCCCTTTGGACCTGGGAGGTGGGGGTGTATTTTCATCTTTCTCATGCAGTCCTAAGTGGCTGCAGATCTGGCTTTACCCAGATTCCAAAGGGGTAGCCGTGTTAGTCTATTGTAGAAAGACAACAGAGTCCTGTTAGTCGTGTCTGCCCCTTCTGTTCCACCTTAAAAACAAACAGGGTCCTGTGTCACTTTTAAAGACTAACAGATTTATGTATGGCATGAGCTTTTGTGGGAGAAAAATCCCACTTTGTCAGGCGCTTTGAAGATGGGAAACTAGTAGTCTTTAAAAGTGCCACAGGACTCTGTTTCTCTGCAATAGATTAACATGGCTACCCCTTTGGACCTGTTCCACCTTAACACTCCCCACAACTTGGTCTTTGCCCCTTGTCACTCCCTTGCTCTTCTGCAGTCTAGACATGGCTTCAGCATGGGGAGGATGAGACAGTAACCTTCCTTGCTCTTGGTTTCTGTGCACAGTGTCCCCCTGGTCAGCAGGGAGGAACAGTCACAGAATATGTCCCATTAAACCCTAGCCAGATTTTGTTCGGGGGCATGTTTCTGTTGGGAGTCAGCCCCCTTTCAAATTCCAAGATTCTTTTTCAAAGTATGTTGGGGCAATAGCTTCTTAAATAGTTGCAAGAAAGTTTTAACAAGTGCGAGACAACATATTTTTTCCATAAGCTCATGTTAAAAAAAAAAAAAAGGCTTAACTGTTTTTATTGAAATGGTCCCAAAAAATTAATCCAGAGGCAGATGCTCACCATGGAAAAGTTCAGCACAAATGTTTGAAGTTGGCAAAATTTTAAGCAATTAAAAACAAGGTCTTATAATGGCATGAGATAGGAAATGGAAAATTTCATGTTATGGGGGCAGTCTTTCCCATAGTAATATCCACAGGGGGTTCCCAGGCGGTTCTGGAGCAGCTGTGTTGGGAGTTCCTCATACTCTTATTTTTGAAAAGCTCTTTGTAAGTAATCTTCAAGCCTTTTATTTGTCTGTGTATTTTGCTGTGTATCTCTTGCAATAGTTCTACTGTGTTCCATTTGCTTTTATCCATTTCACTTTTCTACGCTCTGTTTGAACTGTTTTCCACCTTTGCTTTTTATTGCTGCAGTTTGGTTGGGGATGAGGTTTAATGTTTACAAACAAAAATACATAATTGTCTGCAGGGCAATGGGAAGTCTACAGCTAAATGACAAATTTCAGGCAAGTCTAGCTGTCAAATAACTTTTTTTTTTTAACAAAAAATGTTGCTCTATAGGTTATTGGAATTGCATCATGCCAGTAAACAAAGAATAAGAAAATAGGTTCTCAGCCTGTAAGAAGGCACCATCCTGCATATGACTGAGAGAGAGAGTGCTTTCTGCAGTAAAAGCTACTCAGGCAATGAAGGTTTGCCCCATGTCGCATGACTGTAATCATGTGACTAGGGCCAGGAAATAAAGCCAGGTATCTCACCAGTTCTCTTGAATATCAGTGTCTTAGAATACCCTGCATCTCTTGAATCAGTACATTGCTTGATTGGTGTTTCTTGCTTGCCAAAAGGACAAGATGGTCTGTTTCAAAACGTATGCGTATAGGGGAGAATTGAAGGAAATTGAGAAAGATCTCCATGTTAAAAATTTTATCCTGACAAAGGATTCATGTGTGTGTGTGTGTACAAGTGAGAGAGAAACCCACCTGGATCAAATAATGGTTTTACTAATTTTCCTTTTCTGAATGCAGCCACAATTCTGTGTCTTATGAAAATATGCATCACCAGTAATTTCAGATCAGACCATATGTCAAGTATGTTCTAACAAGTTACAATGTATATTGGTACTCGGAATGCAGGCATTCTGTATTCCAAAAGAAACTGTACTCGTATGCGCTGCACTTCGTCATTCTGACATGACATCAGAAAGTGAAAGTCAGTGGAAAAATGTTATTTAACCAGTGCCAACTGATGGTGCAGGCAGAGCAAAGTGCTTTGGGAAGCACTCCTAGCAGGTGAAAATGAAACAGGAAAGGGATGTAACGGTCAGCAAGCCATCTGCTCAGTGGAAACCGCGCTTCAGACGAGTTTGTGTTCAAATGTCATTACTGAGGCTATGTACACACTACCATTTTTAACGCGCAATAATCCTCTTCCGCATTAATTCTCCCGTGGCTGTTGTTGCGCGAGATCGCGTACACACTATGCTTGCTCTAACGGAACAAAGCCCCCCCCTTCTGAGCGCAGTCCTCCAGGAAAGCGAAGGGGATTGTGGGTACGTATCCCAGAGTCCCCAGTATCATCTCCCGTGGTGCATTCCGCTACTGACGCTACCCAGCGGTTGCCAATAGCAACGAGCGCGAATTTCAAATTGAAGCAACCTTCTTCTCGGCACTGCCTTTTCAGAATCGACATGGATTCAGCTGTGATCTTGAATGCTGCCTTCAGCATTGTGAACACAGCCCAGATTCTGTTGCGGTTTGCCTTTGGCTATGATTCGGAGCATGACACGGATGACTCGGTCTCGGATGATGACAGCATTGAAAACCAAACGGACATTCTGATCAGTTTCGCGGACCAGCAGCACAGCCTGAACCGCCGTGTTTGGTCCCGGCAGACGAGCACAGACTGGTGGGAACGAATCGTCCTTCAGCTGTGGGATGATGATCAGTGGCAACAGAACTTTAGAATGCGGAAAGCCACATTTATGGAGCTATGCCAGGAGCTTGCCCCTGCCCTTCGATGCAAGGACACGAGGATGAGACCCGCCATGACCGTGGAGAAGCGTGTGGCTATCGCACTTTGGAAACTGGCGACTCCAGACTGCTACCGCTCGGTCGCAAACCAGTTTGGGGTTGGACGCTCGACCGTTGGAGTGGCACTGTCACAAGTATGCAGAGCCATCAACCGTATTCTGCTCAGGAGGATGGTGACCCCGGGAAACGTGAGGGAGATCATCGCAGGATTTAATGAGTTGGGCTTCCCGAACTGTGGGGGTGCAATAGATGGGACTCACATCCCTATTCTCGCTCCCGACCACCTTGCCTCTGAATACATCAACAGGAAAGGATACTTTTCGATGGTTCTACAGGCACTGGTGGACCACCGTGGTCGCTTTATGGACATTAATGCTGGCTGGTCTGGAAAGGTGCACGATGCACGCATCTTTAGAAACTCTGGACTATTCAGAAGGCTACATGCTGGCACATTTTTTCCAGACGAGAAAATAATTGTGGGCGGTGTAGAGATGCCAGTGGTGATACTTGGGGACCCCGCCTACCCACTGATGCCATGGCTCATGAAGCCGTACACCGGGAAGTTGGATCCTGACAAGGAGCGTTTCAATTACCGGTTAAGTAGATGCAGAATGGTTGTGGAGTGTGCCTTTGGCCGTTTAAAAGCGCGCTGGAGAGCGCTGTATGGCAGGCTAGATCTCCACGAGGACAGGATCCCATTAGTTATTTCGGCTTGCTGTGTTCTTCACAATATATGTGAAAGCCGGGGGGAGAGATTCAGGAACTCTTGGACCACTGAGGCACAACGTCTGGAAAATGCCTACCAGCAACCAGACACGAGGGGTATCCGGGGGGCGCAGCTAAGGGCAGTTCGCATAAGGGATGCGTTAAAAACCCATTTTAGTACTGTTGGTTAAAATTGTACCTTTGAATATAGTTACTAACCATTTCCTATATGTTTCAACTGTTAAAAATTAAGCTTTAGAAATTTTGTGTTTTTCCCCTGTAAACATTCATTGAATCAAAAACCGTTAATGTTAAATTAATGAAACAAATAAAGAAAGTCTGATTAAGTTTAACAAGGATTCAACTTTATTTAATTAACATTGATCAAAACTCGGGTTTGAGGGGAGTAGGGACTAAAGGTGGGTGTAGGTGCGGGACTCAACTACATATGTTGGGGGAGGGGTTCTGTTAGGGTTACACCATGGATGTCCATGGTGGTCTAAAAACTGTCTGGGGGGGGAATGTGGCGTGGATGCACTGAAAGGCATATGAGGCTGATGATGGGGGGTGCGAGCCTGTAGCAGACCGACCATGGTCTTGAGGAGGTTGGTCTGCTCCTGCATGATGCCTATCAGGGCATCCTTCTGCTGCTCTCTCCTCGCACTGCTCTGTCTCCTGTCCTGCCTGCACTGCCTCCTCCATTGCCTTGTCTCCCTCGCAGAAGCCTCATGGAACTGCATGAGCTCCTGGAAGACGTCTTCCTTGCTCCTGCGAGGCCTCCGCCTTATCCTCCTCAGACGCTCAGCTGCAGCTGTAGACTGTCCACCGAAGGTCATTCCTGTTCAGATATGAAAAATGTAGAATGCCGCTATTGTTCTCGCCACGGTCAGGAGCAAATGATGTTGTTCTCCCCACACATTCCTTCAATACACAAGAGGGGACCTATGGGGGGGCGGTAACAGATTTCCCAAAGCTTGGTACGGGTTGCAGAGCTAGTACAACGGAGAGTTGACTATTGCCACACCAAGTTCTGATCCCGTGCCCGAGATGGCTGAAATAGAGGCAGATCTCACACTGCTTAGAGTGCCTCTGCAAGCGAGAATGCATCTCCTTCATGTTGCCGACTTCAAGCCGGGACCTTACGCTGCAGGACTGTGCGCAGCAATGTTGCCCGCAGGAGTGCTTGCGAGTCTGAAAGGAAGAGTGTCCCTGAATGGTGGAGTGCAAAGGAATGCTCTACCATGTAATTTCAAGAGAAGACTCTGGAAATATTTGGATGACGCGTTCAGTGAGTTGAAAGGGAACGACTACTTGGAAATCGAGGCATACATCGATGACCTTTTTAAGTAATGCTAGTAACACCTTTACAGTTCTGTAAGGAACAGAACTGAGGACACCGAAAACAAAAACCCCTTGCAAAAAAACCATGTCTACGCTGAGCTGTAGCACCTAGAATAGAGGACATTGCGAACGGGACTTACCAGAGCTGCCTTCTGATGATTCCTGGGTAGGCGTGGAGAAGGAATCAGTGGAGCTTGTTTCTGGCTGGGTGGAAAATAACTCCTGGCTCCCCGGGTCAGTGGCTCCGTTCTCTCCGTCCTCGTAGTCTTCTTCTTCTGATTCCTCGTCCACAATTGCCTCGTCGCCTTCTGCTTCCTTCTCTGTTTGGGGTGCAGTCTCCGAGGTGTCTACCGTGCAGTTCGGGGTGGTTGTGGGATCGCCGCCCAGGATCGCCTCCAGCTCCTTATAGTACTTGCACGTTGCTGGCGCGGAGCCAGAGCGCCGGTTAGCCTCTCTGGCTCTGTGAAATGTTATCCGCAGCTCCTTCACCTTTGCCCGGCACTGCAGGGTGTCTCGCTCGTACCCCTTTTCGGTCATGGCTTTGGATATTTGACCGAAAATGTCAAAATTCCTCCGGCTGCCACGTAACTGTGACTGCACGGCGGACTCTCCCCAGATGCCGATCAAGTCCATCACCTCTGCTGCTGTCCAGGCTGGAGCTCGTTTGCTGCGGCGCGACGACATTGCGAGCGAAGCACACAGAGGCAGCAGCACCGAACAGCGAGGCAGAAGGGAGAGTGGTGAATTCAAAAATTCGCGGGACAGAAGAGGAGGTCGGGAAAAATGACGTCACGACGATAGAGTACAGGCGGAAGTGCAGAAGGGATGGAATTTGAATTGTGGGCCATTTCCGTTATATTCACATTGCGCGATAAGCGTACACACACTGGCCATCGCGCAACAACTATTCCGCGTTAGCAGCAACCACGCTCGTTTAGGTGGTTTACATTTTGCGCAAAAAGAAGGGACTTAACGCGGAATAACTGTAAGTTGTGTGTGTACGCTCTGTTTGTTATTGCGCATTAAAGGGCTTTATCGCGCAATAACTTTGTAGTGTGTACAAGGCCTGAGGGTAGTAATTTCTGACAGCAGTCGTTTTGATCTTGCTATGGGCTATAGCTTAAGATATAATTAAAACTTCTATTGCATCTTACTGATGCAGTCAGACATAATGTTGAGCAATTTTCTCTCTGTATAAGTCATCATAAAGCAGTCAGCTGTGCATTTTTAAATACTTTTATCTTTCATGGAGAGATTCTGATGGTTCCGCACAAAGGCAAATCAGGGTTCCTCAGAAATAGTGTAGGGAAAAATGCTGAAATAACTACAAATAATTATCATAAAATGATGTTAAAAGAAGAAAATTGACAAAAACTCGGGACAGAATGTCCTAATCAGCATGTAGCATCTATAATAATCTTCCTGTGCTTTGAATGTACAATATATGAGATAAACTTGTATAGCCATAGGGTCATATAGCATAGTATCCTTCTGCCTTTCTGAAAATAACTGGCCATCTTTTAAGCAGTATAACCCAAGGTATGTTTTGATTCGGAGCAGAAAAGAGTTAAATGACTGAAGATATCTTTGGACACACATTTACTCTTTAATACATTTCCAAACAGATTTTTGTTAGCCTACTGATTTATTGAAATGACTGAATAAATGATTTACAGAACTAGCACTAAATATGTTTACTTTATTACTGTAATACTTAAATTACAACGTAACATGACTTTTTCGTTTTATGGTAAAAATCTATTTTTCCCTTGAAAAGATGCAACCCAAAACCTGAAGAATATTTGGTGCTGTTTTTCTGTATGATTTTTTTTTTATTTCCCTGAGAAATTTCAAATATCCCTATTAATTTTTTTGATTGTGGAGGTTTTTTAACATACTTAGTTAATGCTCTAGCCTTTGCTCCTAGGAATCTGGATTAAAATCTTGGTTTGCATCACAAATTAAAAAGATTTTGGTGACTGAGTTCTGATTTCTGTGTGGAGCATATTACCTAGTAGTAGTCTGCTGTGTGCCTGGCACTAGTGAGTGCTATTGATTCTTTATTTTCACAAGCATCAAAAAAAGCACAAACATTTAGAAAGAGAAGTTGTGTTTTGTAGCTACTCCTGTGAGTAAATATTCATCTGAAACATTCTTTTGTTCTAGGGCTTTGAAGGCATGGATATTTTAATTTGAGTAGGTGAAACATTTTTCTTTTAGAGTATATGACCATAGTACTTAAGAGTGGAAATGATCTATTAAATTATGGGGTTCATCTCTTCTACTGGAATAGGACAGTGTACCACAATAGAGGTCAGATCCAATATTTAACTAATACTACAGTTTGGTTTTTTAAACTCTCTAGTATTAGATGACAATGTCTTTTAATCTAATCTGTATCCATATATTACATTTAATACAACAAGCCTTAATTAAAAAGTGGTTCTGATTATCTGGATCCTCAACTCTTCCCTTGCCCTGAATAACTCTAGTAGTATATTACACAATTGCTATTCCATTGCTCATGGACTCCATGGGCCATCAGTCTTACCATTATTAGATCTTTGCTGCTGTCAGTCAAGATTCCACAGCAAGCATCTTCTTACTGGTAAGCATTCATGGTTCAAATAACAGATCAGGAGGGTTAATGACACTTTGAGTTTATTTATAATTAAGCATCTCAAAGAATGCCAGAAGCAGTAGAAATAGTAATTCCCTCTAAAATTGTAAAGGGGTTTCATTCCTTTATCTATTCTTTCCTTTGAACTAAAACTGCTGTGGTTGGCTAAATGTACACTTAGGAAAAAAAAATAGTGAGATTTTAGTGACACAGCATACTGAATATTCAAAATATACTTCCTTTTTCTGGAAATACTTGTCATTGTTTTAGGTTCCTCCTAATTGAATGGCTCTGCTACCTCAGTGGGTGCTGCTTTTTACTGTCACTTTCCAACAAGAAGTCCAAATTGTTGACAGACTTTGGTGGTCACGTAGGGCTGAACTGCAGTTGTCTGCAAACTCTCACACTTCTTTTTTTTTTTTTTTAAATAGCTTATTGGAAAGAAGTATGCCTGTATTGTTGCATATGAAATCATTTTTAATGCAAAATTCAAAAACACAAAATAATCTTAAAACAATTGTGAAAGTTTCCAGCCTCTCTTGTTCATCTGTGTGTTGAGAATGATTGTTTTGTTGGTACCAACAGACAAGGAAGATAGTAATTTCTTGTTTATTTTGCAATTATAAAAATTTTAAAATAAGCTGAAGTTTATGGCTATGTCAGATAGATCAACCTTGCTTGTCAAAACTGCAAACAGTTATATAGTGTGTGTGTGTATGTATATATATATAAAAAAGGCACACACACATGCCTGCGCAAACACACACCCACCCACCCCCTAAAGCAAGTTGTTAACTTTAAGCATATCAGTGATTCCTGTGGTATTATTCCTGTGCTTAAGTACCTCTCTGAAAGAACTTTTTAACATGTTGAGTCATAATGTGATAATGCCCAAACACTGTTCTAACTGTTCTAACAGGATTGGATATTGCCTCAGTGAATAGGCCCAAACTATGCCACTGACCCAACTAAACAGCTTTTAAGACCTGATGGGGGAAATGGTCTATATTTCATTTTTAGTCTGCTGAAGAGACTGACTGTGAGGGAGTAATTGGACATGAACAAAGGGGAAAGGCAGCAAGCTGTTGGGGTAGGATAGTTGAATAGAAACCAAAGGCAAATAGATGTATTCATTATATAGTCTCTGATTCATACCCAGAGCACATTGCATACAATATGCTGAATCAGAAAGGGGTCCTACGGAAAATAGCATGAGGCTAAAGATTACATATTCATATTCATATGCCCCAGGAAGCCAAGTTACAGTGACACAGGCCACCCGAATTCTGACACTTCAGTGCTTGACCTTCTAGCCTTAACGTTCCTTTAACATGTTTATATTGCATGTCATTTTTTAAGTCTTTAATGGAAATGTCAGACTTAATTGCATTGCAAATGTTTTGAACACAAAGCATTTTTTTTGTTTTGTTTTTGTGGTTGTGTCAACTTTTAGCATATTACAGTTAGATTATAAGCATTTTGGGATAGGGCCTTTGTCTTTCCGTATGTTTGCAAATTGCACAGTGTCTCTCATATTGGGATCTCAGTCCTATTTGGACTCAAATGCTACCATAATGTAACTAATGTACATGTGGAGTTGTGGACTGATTTACTTTAATTGTATTGAGCCTAGGTCTTTGCCATTATATTTTCACAGTGAATCTCCATTCTCAGTGTCACTGAATATTAAAACATAAAGGGTGAGATTTTCACAAGTGCTCATTGGCCTAACAGTTCTTCATCTGTAGAAACAGGGTTAAGCTGATGCTAAATACTTTTGAAAATCTCACCCAAGTGCTTTATAAACTTCTCCTTGTTAATGTCACTTAAAATCACAATGCATGTCTTGGATGGTGACTTAAATCTTAAACACTTAAATAGTTTAATTCTAGCAAAGCCATTAGACAGTTTAAATAAGCAGGTAATAGTGGATGTGGTAATTGTGCTGCTGCCATCAGAATGGTATATAGAATGGTGTCCAGACTTAGTTCCATTTCTTTCTTTCTGTACATGCTTTTAGATTATGTTTCTGTGAAAGTTGAGGATGATGTTGAAGCTGTGATCATTGAAAATTCTGAAATAGAAGATGCTGAAAATGGACTGTCCACACAAGGCTGCGTGTCAGTGGAACAAAATGCTCAAGTAAACAGTGACGGTCACTACATGACTCAGCTTGCTTATGGTAAATTCAATTAATTTCTTCTGAGGGGTAATACTCATGGGCCATCCTTCTGGCAGAGTGCTTAGTGATTTTTATGTTTAATTCTATATTCCATGTTCCTATTTCTGGTCTCTGTGTGACTCTAAAACTTTAAAAAAGCATTTATTAATAGCTCATAGTTTTGATAGTATAGTTTAAAACAAACATGACCCGTCTGTCCCTAGGATAGCTCACCTGGAAATGCCAAGGTCAGAGCAGACTGCAAAAGGACAGAAGCTTCTCCCAGAAATGGAGGGGTAACAATGAAGTTAGATGACCAGATCAGTCAGAAACAATGCTTCTGATTTCCCACACTGGTTATCAAGAAGTTACAAGAAGAAATACACAGCTCTCTTATTTGAATTTGTGTCTCATGCTCAATCAGCAACTAGGTCCAGAAAAGAGAAAAGTTATTTAAAACTGTGTTCACTTTACCTGATCAGCCACATTATCAGATCAATAAGATTTTGGATCTTACTCAAAATACCATGCTGTCAGCCAATCCTTGAATAACTAAACTAGACGAAAGATGTTAAATGGTCAAAGCAATCAGATACATACAAATGATTTCAAAATCCTTATGTATCAGATTCTCAGCAGGATTGTGGCGTTTGCAGGCTTGTACAGTTCCTCTGGTGTACATCTAGTCCCTGGATGGCTCTCAGTCCTTTTTCACAGTTTCAGATGTAGATGAGTTGATCCAGAAGTAGGAAGCAGGAATGAAGATATGACAGAGATGATGCAGTTGCATTTTATAGTTTTTTGCCATGAGACCTGTATTTTCTTCCTTTGTCTCAAACACACCACAGAGCCTGGAAAAGCCTCGGTGTCGCCTGCTCATAGGCATGTTCTTATATGTCCTTGTGACTCATAATATGTAGCCCTTGGGTTCTATCACTGGATTCATTGTATATTTGGGTTCCTTGGATGGGGGGTAATTTGGAGTGACAGCGGTGGGAGGGGAAAAACAAGACCAGAGAAACTGGCTGGCCAGTAGAAACGGCCTTTACCTAAATTAATTGGGATATAATGAGAATTCCTTTTATGTACAATACTAGGAAAATTGGTCATTTTAGTCAGGGTGTTGCTAACTGTAGCTAGCCTTTGATGTTTTGAACTTTGTTTGGCTGGGGAGAATTGGGTTGTAGTTTTGAGAGACTTCGCTTGCTAACTATTGGATACAAGATGCCCATAAATGTATTGTGTGCATTTAGGCAGTTAAATTTGTTAAATGTGTTCAGCAAAACATTTTTTAAAAATCAAAATGATCAACTGTGTTATGGATGAAACAAACTGTGTATAAAAGAGTTCTAAATACGAGCAACTGCTTACAGTGATTGTTGTCAGAATGTCTCTTCAGTGGATCCAAGCCACAGTTTTGTAACATGGACACTGCTGTTGTCTATTGTTTTCTGCTTGACAGTAAAGTTTATTCTTGTGTTTTGTATCTTTTCAGTTGAAAAGACATTGATCACCCCTTCTTTTCCAAATCTTTCCCCAGGCTTTATTGAGTAGTATTTCATTTTTTACTGTTTTTTAAAACAGCAGACAAATATATTTGTGAACCAGACGCATGTCAGCCCAAGTCTCAGAAGATAATTTAACCATTATTTCAGAATCAGCAGAGGGAATGTGATGAACATTTTGTGAGCCCCCCAGTTGGGGTGGGTGTTACTTTTAAATAGCAATGAAGTAAGGAATTTTTAAAGACAGCTGTCGTAATGAGAGTTGGCAATTATTATACTAGGGGGTGTCTAGCACTTTCCATTATAATTTCCTGTTTTCAGCTGATAACTGTCATGCTTTCTTGAGTAGCTCATATCCATGAGCTCAAAACAGACTGTCAAAAAGAAGGGTAGAATCCCCCAAATGATTGTATTTTCTATTGTTTGATTTCACCAATGTACTAGCAAGTATGACCTCCTAAAGAATTATAAAAATATTAACATGGAGTCCCAGTCTATTTGGATATTCCATTTTATCTTGCCACCCAGGAAAGCTGGACCTGCACCAAAAATCACAATAATATTCAGGTTTCTTCCAGACCTAATCCCTTCCCCCTAGCCAGCTGTAGAAGATCTCAAACCAAAGACAATGCCTGTTGCTAGTCCTGTAATAAACCACCTACAGATGTATTAACTAAGAAAAGTAATAAGTTATTTACAATGTTAAAACAGGAAACATGCACAGAAAAAAGCTCCAGTCTTAGAAGGCTTGCGTTACTTCGTTAAATCTATTATAAGCAACTCTGTACATTCTTTGGGGCTTACCCATAGCAAGCAGCATGGGTTCTCTTCCTTGCCTTTAGGCCTCTATGTCCCTCAGAGGCCAGACAGCACAAAGAGACTCGGTTTCTCCTTGTCAGGGATGTTCATACCATTCACCTCAGAGTCCACGCTGATGGGATGAGTTTTTGCACAGGCCTTCGCTTCCTGGAGGGAGTGAGGAATGCAGTGAATAAGGTCTCTGTCCTTTGATGCTACACAGTGCCTCATTATCCTTCACCGGGCTATCATGTGTGCAGGGCACACTTTACCTTCATTAATTCTGCTTTTCCTGTTTGTGAGTAACACAATTACAGAGGTTCACAGTACAAACACTCAGTATAACTTTATACAGGGATACAGATAGCATAAGTAGGATTAATACCTGTGTAACCTGGGCCTCCTGGGAAAACCACCAGAATATGCAAAGATCAGGGCAAGCTGCAAAAAGGAGAGCAGATTCTCCCAGCACTGGTGGGTTACCTGAAGCTAAACTCCCCAACCAGTCACAAACAATGCTTCTGATTCCCCACACTGGATATCAAGAAGTTACCACAAAATATACTCAGCCCCCTTTACTGCATTTTAGCCACCTGTCCCCAGTACAGCCACGGGGTCTGGCAAAGAGAGAAATTGCTTAAAACTCCAAGCTCTTTACCCAAAAAGGTTTCTCCTGAGCCCAAAGGGTCAGCCTCATTACACAGAACAGTATAGGTTTGGATCTTATCCAAAATACCACACTACCAGCCAATCCTTTAGTAACTAAAACAAAAGGTTTATTGTTCAAGGAAAGAAACAAACTATGAGAATCCTGTTAAAGTAATCACATACATACAAATGATTTGAAAGTCCAATACATCAGGTTTCCAGTAGAATTTGAAGTTTGCAGATCTTTAGGCTCACATCCAATACCTGGATGGGTTTAAGTCCTTGTTTCACAGCTTCATTTGTTAGAAATCCAGTTCAAAGGAATATAGACCAAATAGTCCAAGTGTAGCATTTGCTCTAATTCTCCCATGAGAATTTGCAAGGTGATTCCAAGCTGGTGCTGGCTGGGATCTCAATCCTGTGACCCAAACTTTCCCTGAGAAGCTTGAACAGATATGAGACCAAGGGATTATGTTCCCAACTTCCTTTTATAGTTGTAGCAAGGTGGGCATTTGCAGGTCATTTCTTCATGTGGGCTTTGATGACAATTCATAGATACTTCCTTAAATGGAGAATAGCAATGTGTATTGTCCTTTGAAGTAAAACCTTCACCTTTTGGACACCACAGGTAATTAGTTGCATTAGCACTGTTAATGAACAATTTACATTGGTACATCAAAGCTCCATCTAGATGTTAATGTTCCCTTTGGACCTCTTCTAATAGAACAAGAGTAACAGATAGGGAAGCAGTTCATTTATCTTGCTAACCTCTAATGATATAGATGTAAACATCATCAAGTAACTACTAAAACACACATGTATATCAAAGCCCTAACCTACCTGTAATGCTACAACATACTTTTGAAGAGTAAATTTGGGTCATGTATTTCACAAGATGGCTTGGCCTTTTCAGGCCTAGCATGACAACATGTAACATCCAACAAACATTCCATAAAGTCTAAACACATTCTATTTTTAACTAGACTAGCCCACAGGAGAGTCAGACTGGTTTCTGTCTATGCATTTGTTAGTGTTCAGTGAGACCCTGGGCCTTTGGCATGAGCTGGCATCTGGCCAGTAACTTCTACGGACTTAACCATTTGGGCTGAAATCGTTCATGCTTGTTCTCTGCATTAAACTGATACATTTTTAATAAAGTTTCAGGAAAAGTGGTTCAGTGATTTTTCCAAGAATGAAGTTATTTTCTTGGAGTGTGGAGGGATACACAGTGCTCTGTCCTTGGTCCCTTTCTTTTCTCCCTGTATGACTTATCTTTGAGTAATCTCATCCACAAGTTCAACTACAATTTCTACATCTGTGATGACCCAGAGATCTATTTCTCCATGGTCACCTTCTGTCCAAACTAAAGTCTTGATCTGTCTCTCTCGCATCTCCTTGTGGATATTTTATCCATCGGGTCAAGTTCAGTATGGCTAAAATGGAGTTCTTCATCTTTCTCCACAAAGTCTTCCCACCACCTCCTTTCTTGATCATTGGTAGAATAGTGGTGTTGTCCACAGTTATTCAGGCCCATAACCTAGCTGCTATCTTCAACTTGAATCTTTCTGTACATCGTGATGTCCAGGCTATGACTAGATATTGTTGATTTTTTTTTTTCTTCATAACAAAGTGTGACCTTTGCTATCCCTCCATACAGCTAAAATTCTCATTTCACTTCCAGTTACTGCAACATCATTCTCTTGGGCTTCAAAAAATGCAGTTTTGCCCCTCTGGTATCCATTCAGATTGCTGCTGCAAAGATAATTCTCCTAGTCTGTCACTTTGACTTTGTCATCCCTATCTTTGCATCCCTCCGCTGGCTCCTCTTTCTTTATTGCATCACACACAAGCTATTTGTTTGAAATCCCTTCATGTCCTGTCCTGTCCCTGTCTATCATTTCTCATTCACTGTCAGGATGTTGACCCCTCCTTATCAGAGTGGCCAATGCTATAAGCCTTTATTGCCCATTTGTTAAATTTTCAAACAAGTATCTTTCTTGTTTTTCCCATGCTGTTGCTCATGCTTGGGAGTAGCTCCTGATAAACATCTGTAAAGCCACTCCATTGTTCTTCTTCACATCCCTTCTTAAAACATTTTTGTTGTTGCCAGAATGCCTTTAAAAGATTGACAACGGTTAGGACGCTACTGCGCTGAGACGACTGTCTGTTGTGCTATTGCCTGCTAATTGTGCTATTGTCTCATTTTCCCCTTTGTATTCTCCCATCAGTTTGGCTGTATCTGTCTATCATCTCTTGTCTTATATTTAGATTGCAAGATCTTTGGGGCAGAGACCATCCTTTTGTACAGCACTTAGCACAATTGGGTCTTGGTCCATGACTATGGCTACTGTAATATAAAATTAGGCAGCAATAGGTAATTCTGCTAATGTTTTCCCCCCAGCTGTTTCTTTTTAAAGCTTTTTCTTTAAAGAGTTCTACTACTTTCAGGGTTTGAGACAGAAACTGGAAATTTGGCAGGGGACTAAGATTCGATGCTGAGATATGGCTTTTGCTTTCCTTAAGAAAATCCACAAAATTTGGCAGTGTTCTAAGCCACTGGAAATTGCCATTTGCACATGCTCAGTAAACTTTGCTAAAGAGTTGCTGTAAAGTTTCCAAAAAGTCCATCTGCATGGATGATTTAATCCTGTCATTTCATACCTTTTGACTTTTGACTTTGCAACCTTAGCATAGTATTTGTTTGGAATTATAATGTCCCCACTTTTGATGATGTAGTTAGACATGTGACAGAGCTTCCATCATACAGGAGCTGTCTTGTGATTTGTGGGACCTCAGCTTGCTAAAAGGGAAGTAATACGGTCACAATAAAGAGGTAAGCTACATTCCCAGTTCCTGAGAGGTGAAATTGGTGAGGTCTGGGATTTGCTGAGTCAGTGCAGAGCAGGAGGGGATGTGTTATGGAATGCTTAGGGGAGGGATGTGGCAGGGAGTCTTTTGCATTGCTTGTATTTAAGCCACCTGTACTACTTTAAACTGTGTTTCTGGACTTTATGGACTAGATCCCCAAGCGCCCTCAAGCAGCACTTGACACATTTTTGCCGTATGGTCATAGGAGACTTTAAACCCCTTTCTCCATCCCACCTCCAATGCAAGTTGAAGCAGCCTCATTAGTATTAATAGTAAATTGTTTGTAAAGTACTAGGGGTTGCAGTGGCAGATGAGGTCCCCATTAAGTACTGCACAAATAACCACAAGAGAGTCTCTGCCCCAAATAGCTTACAACTCAAGTACAGGATGAGAGCCAGCAGCTGAAATATTTCAAAACAAAACAAACCACCCCAACAGGAGAAGCACAAGGTAATAAGGGGGCGATTATGGTCTATCTTGCACTGGCAGATAACTCTCAAGGAGCAGTGCGCCAGCCAGGTTCACATCATGGGTCAGCCCCTCCCTTTCTTGTCCCTATTTATAATTCTTTCTGTGCCAGTTCAGAGGAGACTTGAGATGGGCCGAGGATCTGGCCCTCTAACTTAGTTGTAAAGTTTAGGGTAACATTTGACATGATTTTCATTCAAGAAGCAGTAACTTTTTTTTTTTTCCTGTTAGTCACAGGCCAGCTTAATTTAGCCATGTAATAGTTACACAAGTATTAAAATAGAAGTTTGCCAGTTTAAAGCAGTTTTCAGTTCTACAGTTTTGTCGTTAAATGTTTATCAAACAACATCACTTAATTTGCTCTAGTCTAGATCGTTAACTATTTGGGGCAGGGATTAGGGCCAGGTCTTTTCCTTTGCATGGTATTTCACAGAGATAAACACACTAAAAAATTAAAGGCAAGAGGAATGAATACTTAGGGAAGGAAGAGATGAGGGTAAAGCAAATACAGACAGTGTGAGCTCTGTATTGCATTGTGAACAATGTGTTTAAATTCTGATTGGTAGTTTTTCTTGTGTGAGGGTTTTTAACTGAAGGAGGAGGGGTGTGGGTAACCCAGGAGTGAGAGTTAGCCGCGGAAAGTATAGCAAATGAAGTAGGTTTCAAGGAGGAATTGGAAGGGAGAAAGTTTAAGTAAATGTAATTAGAGGATCAAATGGGCAAATAATTAGTGCTTGATAATCAGGGAGTAATTAATCTTAAATGGATAGGATGCTGATATTTTAAAAATAAGCTACTGTTCTTTTCATGGTAAATGTCTAATTCATAGATTCTAAGACCAGAATGGACCAATGTGATCATCTAGTCTGACTTTCCTGTATAACAGTGGTTTGCAAACTTTTTTTCTTGGAACCCAGTTGAAAAAATAATTTATATCCATGACCCAACAATTACATTTTTGAGCATGCATTCCGGTCTTGTGGCAGCAGGGTGCACTGCGACCCAGTACCTGAGGGTCTGTGACCCAGTACTGGGTCCCGACCCAGGGTTTGAAAACCACTGCCATATAATACAGGCCAGGGTGTCTGACTGGTGAGCCTTGCCCACATGCTCAGGGTTTAACTAATCGCCATATTTGGGGTCAGGAAGGAATTTTCCCTCAGGGAAGACTGCCAAGGGCACTGAGGATTTTTGCCTTCCTCTGTAGTATGGGGCACAGCTCACTTGCTAGTAGATTCTCTGTACTTTATAGTCTTTAAATCACCATTTGAGGACTTTAACAACTCAATCATAGGTTAGAGACTTATTACAGGAGTGGGTGGGTGAGGTTTTGTGGCCTGCGTTGTGCAGGTGGTCAGACTAGGTGATCATACTGGCCCCTTCTGACCTTAGAGTCTGTTTGTCATAGAACTTCCCTGAAACAATTCCTGTCAATTCAGAAAGATAGGTTGTCTAACATGCTTTCTTTTAACTTTGTCGTTTACAGGAGGTGAAGATTTGTCAGTAATGAATGAGCCAGTGGTGTCACAAATAAACCATTCTACAAGTGTGCCCAGAGATGGTCACAACCCAGAAGAAATGGAGTTTGTTTTTTTGCATAAAAGACGACGACTTGCCCCTTCTCTGGTGGGAAATAGCGTGGTATGTGTATCTAAACACACACTTGCTCTGTTTTTTCAGTCACATTTCATTACTATTAGCAATTCCAGTTCTCATGTGAGAGAATTGTCTTATCTACTACTGCCTTCTGGGAATTATTATTATTTGTATTACAGTAGTACAAGAGGCTCTTATTGGGTTGGAGCCCAATTTGGCAGGCCTTGTACGTGCACAGAGGAAGAGACAGTTCCTTTCCTGAAAAGCTGACAGTCTAAGAGTTGGTCCCGCAAGCACACTTTTGTCATGCAAGCCTATATTCTTCTAAAATAAGGTGTCAAACATGTGGCCCACGAACCTCGTTCATCCAGCCCTTGACTGGTCTTAGCGGGACCACACTCTCTCCCTAACAGAGAGAGAGAGAATGAGAGAGTATGTGGCTTCACATACCCAGAGCTCCACAATGCCATGAGAGTGTCAGGTCTCATAACATCATAGAGTGCTGGGTATGCAAGACTGTGCTCCAGGAGACCACACTCTCTCCCTAACAGAGAGAGGTATTGCGGAGCGCAGTTCCGCATACACAGCGCTCTGCAGTGCTCTGAGAATGCCGTAGTATTTTGATTTATGGTATGTACGGCCCTCTTGAAGTACATTTAAGTTAAATCTGGCTCACCATAGCAAGTGAGTTTGACACCTCTGTAAAAAGCAGTATCCATAGGGACACTTCCTCTCCTTCCCACAGGGTTCCCTGGATATGAGAGATGGAGTGACCCCAACCACTCTTTCAATCCTTTTGACTGAAGGGCAAATCATCAGGCAAGCTATGTCCAAAGATAGGTCATTTAGCTCTCACATTGATTCATATCCATTGATTCGTAGCAGGGAACTATGCTTTCATAGATGAAGAATGTAAAAAAAAAAAAAAAAGTTACATTTTAAATACTCACAGTCAGTGGTCTCATCAGTACTAAAATGAGGTGAGGTGCGGTGCCAGATTATATTTGACTTCTGCCAGTATTACATATTACATCATTTTTCATTTAACTAGAGTAATTATTTTTTAAACAAAAAGCAAAATAAATAGTTAATGTTGGGCAAGATGGGCTTTTTGCGGTTTACCAGTAAAAAGTGTCATTTTAATTTTAAGTCTCTTTGTCCACAGGGTGGCACTGTTGATTCCTGTCTACAGGAGATTTTCATGTAACAAGGAAACTATAGACTTGCAATTTAAAACCCTCAGCTGCCCAATGCCAACTGACTCGAGCTCACAGGGCTCAAGCTGCAGGGCTGTTTAATTGCAGGGTAGACATTCGGGCTTCTGGGACCCTCCCCTTTCACATGGTCCTAGAGCTCAGGTGCCAGCGCGAGCCGGAACATCTACCCACAATTAAACAGCCCCTTCGCCCACGTCCTAGTCAGTTGGCTCAGGCCAGTCACGGGTTTAAAATAGCAGTGTAGGTTTATCCTATTTCTTCTAGCTTGTGAAGAAGCACTTCCACAGTCTCTTTTAATGTTACCTGCACATTTTGTTGTGTCTACCGCTTAAGGAAAGATGATTTTAAGTAAGAAGAGACCAGGCCTTAGTTGTTTTGTGCTTCACATTAAGAAAACAAGAGCTTGTGTTTAAACAAACAAACAAAATATCTTTATTTTTAACTTTTTACATCCACTTTAGCATCACACAGCGTAAATGAGTATAAGTAGCACTCTGTTCTGAAAGCATTCATGGAGCCCTGCATTCTTATGGGAGAAACCTCCCTTGAACTCTCCAGCCGCATCATTGCGTAGCAATAGTAACTGCTCCAAAGAAAGTTAGTGGTACAATGACACAAGTTTACCCCCACATATAAGCATTTGTCTGGATGCATAGTTGCATTGATTTAAACAAACGTGTGACTTTTAAATTGACTTATTTAAACCATCAGAAAAGGCAGTGCAGGCCTCTTAAATTGACATTAAATCTGACAAGTATTTATACGGTTCTAGCACAATGGGGCCCTGGCCTGTAGGGGTTGCCAAAATACAAATACTGCACTGAATCGATCAAAACTGTTTAAATTGATCTAAGAAAATTTTAATATACCAAAATAAGAACATCTTAACAGGGGCTTTGCATTGGTTCTAACTAAATCTATTTAAATATTGATTTAAGTTAAACTTGTGTACTCATTAGCAAAGGCTTAGTTGTAAAAAATAAGTTTTTGTGAAGCATAATCAGTGGAAAGAGTTAAATTTTAAAAAAACCCTGCAGTCAAAAGATTTTAATAAACATTCCCTGCAGCCTAAACACTTCTCAATTGTTTTAGTAGATGAGTAAACAAAAGTAATATTGACTAGTAACAAACTACAAACAAAGGTGAAATTGAATAGCTTTGTCATAGCTGAGAGAAATGCATAAGTAAACCTTATAAGATGTGAAAAGTAATGTGGACTTTGTTTATCTTTACTTTTTAATAAATTTAACCATCATTAACATACATGGATATGTATGTATATTTTTTTTAAACTATTATTAATAATCCTTATAAAGGAAGACTGACTTGGCAATTTACATGTCACAGTTAAAATGTGACTAATCCTAGAACAATTTCTTTCTAGATAAGATCCAGGGAAACCGAATATGAAGATGGTGGAAGTGTTATTTATGAATATGAACCAGATTATGAATGCGTAAGTCTTTTTTTTTTTTAATTGCTCTTTTGGTTTTGTTTGTAACAACTGCTGCATTGCAGGGTTCAATTAAACACGATATGATATCCTAAGCTTGGATTTTTTTCTGTATATTACTGGCTACAAACCAACATGAATTTGTTTAACTTTTTTTTTTTTTTCTTTTTTTTAAACTGGAATAGGGCAGTGTTGTGTCTGAAACATCCTACACAGGAGATCAGCAGAAAACCCTTATGGAAGTCCTCAATTATTGTCAGGTGCCACATTTTTCTCTTTGAAATAGTTTATTAACCTCTGCGAAAAAAAAGGTAAAATTGCCATGTTTGTATCCCTGATACATATGCCACTGTACAATCCATTTGGAACGCCACTGCATCCAGCTGTTCATTTGTATAAATGCCACTTGACTTAACTGCATATACATTTTGCTTATTTTTATTGCAATTTTTATATGCAGCTACTGAGCCCTTTGCACTGTAATCAGCCTGAGAGTGACTCCAAACGTTCAGTATTAATGCAGCATATATAATGCAGAGTTTGTTGATTTACTTCAAGGGATTGCAAGGTAATGGAGAGTATGTAGATGGCATGTAGATTTGAAGCTATCTGAGGTTTGCTTTTAGAATATTACCTTATTCAGAATCTTGTTATTCTGGCTGTGTTAGTAGAATTTATTGCTTATATTATCTGCAGTAGTAACTGGCAAGATGAATAACTGCACCTGTGAAGATAAAACTAAGTGAATCCCTTACTCATACAGGTGAGCAGTTACAGTAGGGCTATTCCTGAAAGTAATTTCACCGTGCTTTAGAGTCTGTCTTTTTGCAGGGCAATTGTTATTAGACGTCATCAATTTGAAATCCAGAAGTTTTTTAAATTTAAAAATAATTTCAGATTTTTCGCTGGCCCTGTTAAGTTTTGTAGATTTATAACCATATTTTTCTCTTCTTTTTCTAAACTTCTTTCTCTCTCCATTTGTTGTGTGACAGAACTACACAGAAAGCTGGAGAATCTGAGTGCTATGAAAACAGTGATCCTGACCATGAACTCTGAAAACACACTTATTTTTGTTTTCTTTCTCTTCATTTAGTTCAGTAACCTTGTGTGTTGCTTGTAATAACAGTAGACAAATTTGTTCATGTGTGGGGGTTTTTAAGTTGTCTATAACAGTATGTATGGATAGCTGTCAGGCTTTGAACTCCTGCTGGATTTACATGACTTTTATGTCTATGAAATTTTGAGGTCTTCATAGTACTGTTACTTTAACATCTTCATATCAGATTCTTAAAGTAAGGCACAGTCAATTTTTAAATCTCTGGGGGAATCAAATTGCTGATATTGAAGATCAGCCAAAATGTTTTGGGCACTTTCAACCAAATAAGTGGTTTTCAAATTCTGTTTGTATTGTTTCCTTTGATTGTAGTCAATGGGTGTGCAATTAACTTCAGCCTTATAATTATTTTGAGGCTTGGAGCTGAAACTATTGCTGCTAGATCACCTACACTTGTCATTTTACTTTGGAGTGCATAGTCCTCCAAAGTATATTTCCCATCAGTGATATAGAAATCAATATCTCCTAAGCTGTTTATCAGCATCTTAGCCACATATTTGAAAATAAATATATAATTCTATTTTTAAAGGTCTCTAGCTACCCGTAAAGCACTGTTGAGCCTATGATTTAAATGTAGTATGGCATTTCAGATAACACATAATTAATTCTTCTTGTGCCACTAATCTACTTCTGAGTTTGCTTGACATCTCTTTTATGTGAAATAAAATGTACCATTGTATCAAATTAAAATCAACTGTATATTGGATGCAGTAGGAAGAACAATCTTTCAGTATCAGTCATATGCAGGAGAATAGTAAAATAGCAAGAGTAAGTCTTTCCTAGAAATTAGATCTTCCCAAAAAAAGCATAACTTTTTCAAGCTTGAAATTTAACATATGGTTATCTTTCCTTCTTGTCTATAAGTAAATCAGCCTTTCATACGCTTAAAACATGTATTTATTATCCTCTGAATGGTTGCAAAGTTTCAATATACATTAAAGAGGGAAGTTCAACATTGAGACTTACTTGCTTTTGTTAAATATAAATGTAATGCCTTTATTTACTTTTCTTCTAAAAGTAGAAATAATCCATTACTTTCACATTTATTACCAGGCCATGTATGATGCCATTCAGAAGCTGGATAAGAAATTTGACCTGCTTCATCGAAAGGTTTCAGAAATGCAACACACCCGGATGAAGCCATTGCTCCTCAAACCTGTGAGTGTTAAAGATCTGAAATGTTCATAGTCCCTTTACAAGCATGAGTAGAAATTAGTGGGTTAAACTCTCTTCTCACCATCCATTGTGATTAAAAGTGAGTTCAGCATCCATTAGAGCAGCAGTTCCCAAACATTTTCCCTGCATGACCCAATTTTCAGATGTGGTGTTTTCCACAGTTCCAGACAGCATGGAAGTTATCACTTAAACATGGTGTCTTCCATGCAGTGTGACCTCACACACACTGTACATGCAAGGAAGCTGCTATTTTGTTTCATAAAAAGGTGTCCTCCAAACAGCATGACCTCACACACATACAGTGTCTGCAGTGTCATGCTGCCTGGAGAGTGCTGTTTTGTAGAGCAAAATAGCTTTCCCCATGCTGTGTGAGCTCATGCGTATGGTGCGTGTGAGGTCATGCTGTGTGAGGGAGGCCATTTTGTAAAATGGCATCCTCTGCCCTCTCAAGATTGGCATGACCCCATCTGCTGATGAAGCAACCCTACTTGGGATCATCACCCACAATTTGGAACTGCTGCATTAGAGGCAGTTATTTACTACTTGGTTATCGTGAGTCCTCTATTAGTATAGTAGTGGCCAGAGGCCTCAGTCAGAATCAGCTTGCTGAGCTAGATGCTGTACAAATCCATCCTGGCTGAATGCTGTAACTACTGGTGCTACAAGTTACAAAGTGGATACCACCCCTTCCTCTTCCTCCTCCTGGTTTTTAAATCAGTCCTAATTCATTAGTTGCGTTCAGAGCACATGTACCAGATCAGGCTCTGCAGGGAAGATAGGAGATGTCTTCCCCTGCTTCATCCGTCACACTGGGCTTAGATAGGAGATAGATGTCTGGACACCTACAGTGAGGCAGCATTGTACACACTCAGACGCAGAAACATAGGCATCTAGGGAACTTTTATCCTGAAAATTGAAGTGCTAACTGAGCTTCGGCGCCCACAGGTGGAAGCCGAGAGGTTTTGTGTGTTGCAGTGCTGCCTAAAACTGGGACTTGCCCAACTAAATCTGGGGCTTAGGTCTTTAGCTCCCTTTGTGGATCTGGACCTTAGTCTTGATTTAAAGACTCCAAGTGATGGAACATGTACCACATCCCTTTATGATCTGTTTAATAGTTAAATGATTCTTACTGTTAAAAAGTAATTTATTTTTGGTTTGAACTTTATTGACTTTGACATTCAGACTTTGGACCGTGTAACCATTTTGTCTGTTACACTAAGGTGTTCTATAGTCTCAGGTATCTTCCCCTCGGGTATGTAATTATAGACCATGATCAAGTTGTCTTTTAAATTCTTAATCAGTACAGTAGATTGAGCTCCTTTAGTCTCTGATAGTAAAACACATTTTTCAGTTCACAAATCATTGTTGTCACTTTTGATACCCTGTTTTTGCTCAAAGAGTTGTTGGGTATGTTGGAGGAGATATATATTTTAGCTCTTATTTTACAACTGTTGTTTAATAGTTTCAGAAAGCATTCTTTTTCCAAAATGTTAATCGTTGAAATTAAATAGGGGTTGCTAAAAATAATTTCTTCTTTTAATTGCTCCCATTTTATTCACTTAACGTCATCATCTCACAAATCATCTCCCATCTTCATGAAGTCTTCCATTCTACATTGGACCTTGAACTTTTAATATATCAAATAAACAAGAAAAACTGTGTCAGGCTGAGACAAAACAAAACTTTACTGGTCTTCATACATTGTAAAAAGCCAGCCAAAAAACAAAACAAAACAAAAAACAGGTGCAAAACCAAATATTTCCCTTTCAATACAGCAGCATGGGCATCAGTTTATAAATCAGAAGGTAGGTGACACGAGCTGACCAATTTTTCAGCAAACATTATACAAAAATACACCCATTACCATCTGCTAATGTATATACAATCTGTTCCTCATTAGCTATTTATTTAGCTCTTGAAGAAACGTTATGCTAGAAAGTGATTGGAAGCATTTTAAAAGCTGGATTCAAACACAGCAGAAGAATGCTATTTTGGTGTCTGACCACCAAGTAGAAATCAATGAAAATAGAGGTGGAAAAACATGGAATAGTTAGACCCCTGATCAAAAGGTCAGAGCTATCTTTATGAAAAAAGCTATAGTTAATATCACATGGTTAGTCAAAGATCTAATTTCTCTTGTTCATGAATGGAAAAAACAAAACAGACTTGTGCAATTTTACCTTAATTATTATTTTCCAATCATATTTGCAGAGGCCAGTTGGATTTACATACAGAAGTTCCAGTCATTTACCCCATGGAAAAATTAGAGTACAGAAACCAATGGAAAGGGAATCAAGTCTTCATCTCCCTCCCCCAGGGCAGGGAGGTCATAGCCCATCGATGAGAGTTAGACTACAAAAGAGCCATCTCCAAGCCAACTCTCCAACAAAACCTGTTCAACAAACTCTTCAACTTGAATCGCAACAACCTGTGCTTAGGCAAAGCCCACCCTTACCCACGATAGTCTCCACCCACTCACTGCAGCCGCCATACACAGTGGCTAACACGATCCCTGACCTTTCTCCGCAATCAAATCTTGTAACCACAGTCGTGGAAAGCACCGTCAATGCAGAATCTTCAGCAGTGGGTTCCCCGATGGTGTCGTCAGTGAGGCCAACCCCCCCTGAAACCAGTTTGGGGAGAAACACTATCATGATGAATTACAGTGCCTCACCAGGAAGTACGAATATTAGTAAAGAGCTGCCATCTTCTTCTGTTTCTATCAATCCTAGTTTTGGTAAGTTACAAGTAACATATGCTCAATACAGTAGACTGGAAAATTACAGTGAATAAAATGCATGCATGAGGGGCTCAAGTTTTTTCTTTAACAAAAATAAATGAGCAAAGCTGGTTATCTCATTTTGCATTTTAGAAGTGGATTCATATTTAAAACTTTCTGAATAAAGCTATTGGGTCTGCATGATACACTTTAACACTTGAAGCCAAATAAATGATGCAGTGGATAACATAGAGTCTGTCTGGGCAAAAATCACTTTGGAGAAGAAAGCTACTAGGGCTTCTCCTGAGTCAGGTCGTGGGGTGTGCTACAGACCACCAGGATCCAATTTGGGTAGGGATAGAGACCACCTTAATGTTTTTAATGAAGTAAATATACCTGGAAACTGTGTGATTGTGGGAACTTTTAATTTCCCAGTTCCAGAAGAACAGTAATAGTAATGGGACTCAGATTTTCCTGGATGTGATAATGTGATAGCTTTCAGATACCTTCACCAAATAATTGATGAATCAACAAGAGGATATGTCATTTTAGATTTGCTAATGGTGAGTACTGTGGACCTCATAGAGAACTGCTTATAGGGGACAACCTTGGTTCGAGCGCATGAGCTAATTCAGTTCAAACTAAATGGAAGAATAAACAAAAATAGCTCCATGACTATGGTCTTTGACTTCAAAAGGGTAACTTTAAAAAATGAAGGCAATTAGTTAAGGAAGTGGACTGGACTGAAGAACTCATGGATCTAAAGGCAGAGGAGTCTTAGAATTACTTCAGTTCAAAGTTACAGGTACTATCTGAAGCCTGCATCCAAAGGCAGGGGAAAAAATTCATAGGCAAGAGTTGTAGACCAACCTGGATGAGCAAGCATCTGAGGCAAGTGATTAACAGAAACCAGAAAGCCTACAAGGAGTGGAAGATGGGAGGGATCAACAGGGAATGCTACCTCTTGGAGGTCAGAGTATGTAGGAATAAAGATAGAAATGCCAAAAGCCAAGAAGAGTTGGACCTTGCAAAGGGAATAAAACCAATAGTAAAAGGTTCTATAGTCACAGAAATAGAAAGAAAACAAAGAAGAAGTGGGATCGCTAAGCACTGAGGAGGGGTGGAAGTCAAGGATGATTTAGGCATGGCCCAATATTCTAAACAAATACTTAGCTTCAGGTTTTAATGAGGCTAATGAAGAGCTATGGGATCGTAAGAGCGGGGCTAATGGCATTGAGAATATGGAGGTAGAAATTACCACATCCAAGGTAAATGCCAAACTCGAGCTGCTTAATGGGACTAAATTCTGAGACCTGGATAACTCTATCCAAGGATATTAAAGGAACTGGCACATGAAATTGCAAGCCTGTTAGCAAGGATTTTTAGTGAATCTGTAAATGCACGGGTTTACCATATGACTGGAGAATTGCTAACATAGTTACTGTTTTTAAGAAAGGGGGGAAAGTCATACAGGTTGTTATAGGCCTGTTAGTTTGACCTCAGTAATATGCAAGGTCTTTGAAAAAAAAATTGAAAGTGAAAGTAGTAAAGGACATCAAGGTTCATCATGGTAAATGGGACAAAATACATGGTTGTACAAAATACATGGTTGTACAAAAGGTAGATTGTACCAGACTAACTTGGTCTTTTTGTTTATTTTTTGTTTTGTTGTTGTTGAGAAGATAACATGTTTTCTAGACAAAGGGAATTCACTGAATCTATTTTACCTAGATTTCAGTAAGGCTTTTTATAGGGTTCCACATGCAGAATTAGTTAAATTGGAAAAGATAGGGATTAATATAAAATTGAAAGGTGGATAAAAGAAACTGGTTAAAGAGGAGACTACAACAGACCATACCGAAGGGTGAACTGTCAGACCGAAGGGAGGTTACTAGTGGAGTTTCTCAGGGATCAGTCTTGGGAACAATCTTATTTAACCTTTTTATTACTGACCTTGGCACAAAAAGTAGAAGTTTGTTAATAAAGTTTGTGGATGACACAAAGTTTGGAGGTATTGCTAATATAAAAAAAGACCAGGGCTATGTCTACACTACAAAAAATTAGGTCGACTTTGTTAAGTTGACCTAATAAGGTCGACTTTAAGTCAACCTAAAGTCGACCTTATTAAGTCGACTTAACAAAGTGGTTTCCCCGAACAGGGACTTAGTAAGTTGACCTAACTGCCCTTAGGTTGACGTAATAAAGTGGACTTAAGCGTCCACACTGTGCTTAGGTCGACCTAAAGGTTAGGTTGACCTAACCGGTGGTTCTTATTAAGTCGACTTAAGGAAAGCCTGGTGTGGACAGGGACTAAGTTAGGTTGACTTAAGCCTCCTTAAGTCGACCTAACTTGCAAGTGTAGACATAGCGCAGAATATCGTATAACAAGATTTGGATAATCATGGAAACTGAAGTAATAGAAATAGGATAAAATTTAATAGTGGATAGTGCAAGGTCATGCACTTAAGGACTAATAAGAAGAACTTTTGCTATAAGTTAGAGATACATCAGTTTGAAGTGGCAGAAAAAGAGAAGGACCTGGGCGTATGCTTAATCACAGGATGACTATGAGCCACCAATGTGATATGGCTGTGAAAAAAGTTAATGTAGTTCTAGGATGCATCCGATAATGTATTTCCATTAGAGATAGGGAGGTGTTAGTGCCACTATACAAGGCATTGGGTAGACCTCATCTCGAATACTGTGTGCAGTTCTGTTCTCCCACGTTAAAGAAAGATGGATTCAAACTGGAACAGCTGCAGAGAATGGCTACAAGGTTGATCCAAGGAATGGAAATCCTACCTTATGAGAGGAGATTCAAAGGAGGAGGAGGATTCAGAGGAGATTGTCTTATTTAGCCTAGCCTAAAGAAGGCTGAGAGGAGATATGATTGCTATAAATACCAGGCCGGAAAGGAATTATTTAAGTTCAGCACCAGTGTGGATACAAGAACAAATGAGTATAAAGTATCCATCAGGTAGTTTAGAGTTGACATTGATGAAGTTTTTTAACCATTAGGGAAGTGAAGTTTTGGAACAGCCTTTCAAGGGGACCTGTGGGGGCAAGAAACCTACCCGGCTTCAAGACTGGGCTTAATAAGTTTATGGAGGGGATGATGTGATGGGACAGCCAACTTGGTAATTGACTGATCTTTGACTACTAGAGGTAAATGTACCCAATGGCCTGTGATGGAATGGGTTCTCAGTTACTACAGAGAGAGTCTAGCTAGTGAGTCTTGCCCATGTGCTCAGGGTTTAGTTGATCACCATATTGGAGGTTGGGAAGGAATTTTCTCCCAGGACAGATTGGAATAGGCTCTGGGGGGTTTTCACTTTCCTCTGCAGGATGGGGCACAGCTCACATGTTGATGGATGCTTTGTACCTTGAAGTCTTTAAATCATTGTTTGAGGACTTCAATAACTCAGTCTTTGTTAGGGGTTTATTACAGGAGTGGGTGGGTGAAGTTCTGTGGCCTGTGTTGTGCAGGAGGGCAGACTAGATGATCATAATGGTCCCTTCTGACGTTACGGTCTGTGAGTTTATTCAAAAAATTAGTATGTGCACTGTACTAACACACATACTCAGTCGATTCTTGCATGTTGCTGATTAGTCTGATGTGCAGAATAATTTGGGCACTTTAACAAATCTTAGTTTTACAGTAAATGTAATGCTTCAGGATTGCATAAGAATAAACCCTCTTTTTCTTTCACCATTCTACTGATACACACTTTTTTCATGCTATCTACACATTTTGCAAATGTAGCAGAACAGCTAGGACTCCTTGGATGTTCAGTGAACTAGAATGCATCAGTAAAATCTCAGCAGCCCTTACAATGGAAGTACCGCGTATTAGAGTTTCTCTAAATCTAAAGATTTCCATGACAATGCTTTCTTGTTAAAACGAAATATTCTCTGGTATAATAAATTCTTTTGACAATTTTAAAGAATATGTCATCAATATAGTGCATTTGGGAAGCAGCTTGATTGTTTTGTGTGTAAGGAATGCTAATTTTTGAATGGGACAAGGCAAAGGTTCTCTAATGTTTTCATTCTGTAGACTGTTGTCTAAGAGACATCCCAAATCCTGCACTGTTTATTTTTCCAAAATGTTTAATTCTATATGTCACCAAAAGATCTCCATGAACCATTATATCATAAGAGACTATAGTCAAGCAAACATGACGTAGGCTGATGTTGAATCATAGCATCTTAGGGCTGGAAGGGACCTTATGAGGTCATCTAGTCCAACCCCCTGCTAAAAACAGGACCACTCCCACTAAATCATCCCAGCCAGGGTTTTGTCTAACCGGACCTTAAATATCTCCAAAGACGGAGATTCCACCACCTCCCTAGGCAACCCATTCCAATGCTTCACCACACTCCTAGTGAGAAAGTTTTTCCTAATATCCAATCTCAACCTCCCCAGCTGTAACTTGAAACCATTGCTCCTTGTTCTGTCCTCTGTTACTACTGAGAACAGCCTAGCTTCCTCCTCTTTGGAGCACCCCTTCAGGCAGTTGAAGGTTGCTATCAAATCCCCCCTCAGTTTTCTCTTCTATAGACTAAATAAGCCTAGTTCCTTCAGTCTCTCCTTGTAAGTCATGTGCCCCAGCCCCCTAATCATTTTCGTTGCCCTCTGCTGGACTCTTTCTAATTTGTCCACATCCTTTCTGTAGTGGGAGCCCAAAACTGGACACAGTATTTCAGATGTGGCCTCACCAGTGCCGAATAGAGGGGAATAATAACATCCATCAGTCTGCTGGTAACACTCCTACTGATGCAGCCCAATATGCCATTGGCCTTTTTGGCAACAAGAGCACACTGTTTGCTCATATCCAGCTTCCGGTCTACCATAACCCCCAGGTCCTTTACTACAGTGCTGCTACTTAGCCGATCGGTCCCCAGCCTGTTAGCAGTGCATGGGATTTTTCCGTCCTAAGTGCAGGACTTTGCACTTGTCCTTGTTGAACCTTATGAGATTTCTTTTGGCCCAGTGTTCCAATTTATCTAAGTCTCCCTGAATCCTGTCCCTGCCCTCCAGCATGTCTACCATTCCCCCCAGCTTGTTGTCATCCGTGAACTTACTAAGCCTGCAATCTATCCCATCATCGAGATCATTAATGAAGATGTTGAACAGAACTGGCCCCAGGACTGACCCCTGGGACACTCCACTCATTACTGGTTGCCAACTAGACACTGAGCCATTGATTCCTACCCTTCTTCTCTCCATTCTACATTACCCAGTGTAGTAGCCTGGGAGCTGGCCCTCCCTGTGAAGACAGAAGTAAAAAAAGCATTGAGTGCTTCGTCCTTTTCCGCATCATCTACGATGAGGATACCTGCCCCATTCAGTAAAGGACCTACACCATCCCTGATCCTCTTCTTGTTACTGACATACTTGTAGAACCCCTTCCTGTTATCCTTCACATCCCTTGCTAGCTGCAACTCCAATTGTCCTTTGGCATTTCTGATTTTATCCCTGCAGTCCCAAGCAATATATTTATACGCCTCCCCAGTCATCTGTCCAAGCTTCCACTTCTTGTAAGCTTCCATTTTAAATTTCCGTTCACTGCAGAGTTCTCTGCTAAGCTCTTTTATCCCTGCTGTTACAGTCCCGGCACCCCCCAAATTCTATCCCTTCCCCCAGGTCTCCCTCACTGTGACTTACCTGTGGGCTTTGGTCACCTTCTCCCTCCAAACCTAGTTTAAAGCCCTCCTCACTAGGTTAGCCAGTCTACGTCAAAATACACTCTTCCACTTCCTGGATAGGTGGAGTCCATCTCTGCCTAGCAGTCCTTCTTCCTGGAACTGCACCCCATGGTCGAGGAAGCCACAGCCCTCCTGGTAACACCATCTTTGCAGCCAGTCATTCACCTCCAGGATGCATCTGTCTCTGCTTAGGCTCCTACCCTTAGCCAGAAGGATCGAGGAGAACACCACCTGTGCACTTTATAATCTATTTCTGCCCTGAGTCATGCGTAAGGAGGCATTTTTGGAGTTTAAAAAATAAGTGAATCTGAATGTGATTGAAGAATGATATAAATAATGGGTGAAGTGTTAAAAGGTACCTTAACTTCTGTTTGTGCACACCTGATAAAATGGTCACTCACAGCCCATTGCTTCATGAAGTGTTTTCCTAAAAATGTGTATGCAAGTATCTGCAGATGTACAACATAGGTCATTCTGAAAATTTTTGCCTCCTATGCACCCAAATGCTTTTTAAAAAATGCTCTTATTATTATTTAATCAGTTTTTGGTGCTTGATATGAATAACCTAAGAATGGTAATTCAGTCAGAAGATACTAACAGAAGCTAATTCTACCTCTCCTGTAAATGCAAAGACAGTAGACCCAGTTTTGGTAATGAAAGGTTAGGAAATAAGAGTTTACTGTGTCAAGAAGGTAAAGAGAGAAATTGGTTTGGGGAAGAGCTCCTTTTTTAACAGATGTGTATTAATCTTTTATTTTATTTTATTTATTTATTTATGCTTTACAAAGAGTATGTTGGTGACCCAAAGAGAAACGTTAAGGTTCTTGGAAACTATTTGATGAAAGCTCGACAAAAGACCAAACCAAAGTATGCAGCACGCTACCTAGTCCGTGTCTTGTTCCCCAAGGAAACATTGCTGTGTAGCATTATGGGTGTCAGTGCACGAGGGCGCAGAACATTGGATCCGAACAAGGTTGCTGCCATAAGAGGTATGCCAACTTATACAACATTTAGGCTATGTCTACACTTACAAAGTTAAGTCGCCTTTGTTAAGTCAACTTAACAAGGTCGACTTTAAGACCCTGTTAAGTCGACTTAACAACTTGACTACACTTTAAGTCGATTTTGTTAAATCAACTTCACAGCAGAGATAGCCGTTATATTGGCTTTAAGTCGACTTAATAAAGTTGACCTAGTGTTAATCCCCATCTACACTGGCCTTAAATCGATTTAAGGAGTCCATTTAAGGCTTAAGTCAACCTAAAAGGAGGTGTTATTAAGTCGACTTAAGCTTTCCTTAAGTCTACTTAAGGAAATGCTTAAGTCGACTTAAGAAAAGTCCACTGTGGACGCGGCTTTGTTTAGGTCGACTTAAGCGCCCTTAAGTTGACCTAACTTGCCAGTGTAGACGCATCCATAGAGTTCACTTTTCTTCCTTAGCAGTTTTATTGGCTCCTTAAATGATGAACCTTTCTTTGTGTTCTTCAGTCTATCTTTTTGGAAGTCATTATCCAGCAACTATTACATTACCTGGTAGTGGATATTGTTCCATTCTGAGCCTTTGGGTTTTGAGGGGAACTTTTATATAGTTACCCTCAAATGCTCATAGAAAACTCTTTTGGTATTTTTGTTAGTTTCTCTGATCACTCATAATTTCTTATTTTTCTCATTCATCAATCAGGGCTGATCATATATATTTTATATTGTGAGGCCTTAACACACATAGGACACAAGTTAATGGACACGTCCGCATTTTTCTCATAAATTTTCATCCTTGTTTGAAAAGTGGTAAATGGCAGCATTTTGAGAAATACCCTTTCCAGGTTAGAGCGCACATAGGCACACACTAGCTACTGCTTTTTGTAAAACTCACAAAGCAGACACTCATTGTAGTTGCAGTTTTATTCTGTCTTGGCAGAAAGCAAACTGCAGTTTATATGAACTCTAGAATGATGTAAGTTAGCCCCTTTGCAAGTACTATCATCTCTATTTATAGTCAAGCGGTTTGCTTGGCCATGTTTCTACCAAGAAATATTGAATAAAGAAAATTCTCCTTACCATGTGTAGGGAAACTTATCTGAATCATCTGTTTTGAAATGTGATGCAGAATTATACTGCTGCTACCTATCTTTAAAATACCAGTCTATCATAAATTTCCTTAATATAAGCTAAAATCTAAAACTCATTCACACTTCTTGGTAAGCACTTGAAATTGATGTCGTATTCTTATATGAGTAAAGCTCTTTTTAGCGCTTCTCTATTATTGCATACTTAAAAAGAATTCCTACATTTTGTGTGCAGAATTTCTTGCAACTCATTTCCCAAATTATGATCTGAGTGAATATGGAAGAGACTGGAAAACTTGTATCACAAACGTCAATGCCATGATCCGCTGCTTACGCTGTGAAACCAAAATAAACCCAGTAAGTCATCTCACGGTGTAATAGTTATTAATGACAGAGTAAATGCTTTTTTACAGAATTAGATATATAAGTACCTCAGCACATGAGCCCCATAATTAAGACACTTTGAGACTTATTTTGTCATAGTTCAACAGTTCCACTGATTCCAGTGACAATGGTCTGTATGGAACTGTCAACATTTTTATAGTTATATAATATTAACAAAGAAACACACATACAAAATTCTGAAATAAAAATACAGTAATATTTGCGTACAGATAGTAAAATTTGTTGGAACTTGTAATAATTTTATAGAATAATTATCAACCTTACTGAACTTTAAATGACTAGTTATTAGAAGATCTTTATGTTCTAAATTACTCCCAGTCACCTGTCCAGTTAAGAACATGCATAAATCTTTGCAGAGTTAGGGTCCCTGTGTACCTAGCTGCCTCACCCCTCAACTTCTATCATTAATCCCTTGTTAGAATTTATTTTTAAGAGCTCTTCAGCAAGGATGAACTCAAACACACTTTTAATTCGTCGTGCATGGATATTTACTTAAAAGAAATAAAGTTTTTTTAAAAAAATCCCAAAATACCCATAGCAAAAATGATAGTTTAAAAACTGTTACTAATAAGTGTTTTTCTTTGTTTTTCAATATTAAATTATTTAAATAAAACCATTTGCAAGTGCTTTTGTTTGGTTAAACTGATGGAAATAGTTGGTCCTTTTATTTTTCATAAGGGACACAAAAATTTATCTTAAACTATTGCTGGACAATAAACTGTCTCCATGTCACTGGAATATATTTGCCAATTCATTCATTGTCTATTGACATTATTGCAAATTGCATGAAAACTCCCTTGTTATCCCAATTATCGAAGTCCTTCTGTTAGTGTCCTTCCAAAATAATGTGCATTGACTTCTGTTTCTCTGAAAAATTACTCACTAGGATCCTTTCTAGAAAGCCTTAACAATTATTTCACTCCCAGGTCTTGTACTGTGTTGCAATAGCTAAGAGATCAAAACAGTGTTGGAAAGATGTCTTACAGGTTAAGCAGTAATTTTGTGCAGAATTCTATGATGCAGTTATTGAGCTAGCAATAATTTTTTTTTTTTTTTTGGCAAGTGTTGAGTGCAATAAAAGGATCAGAACTATTCTATCTACACTGTAGTTCTTCTGGCCTCTTTAGTTCAAACCAGGGATGTTCTCTGTCTTCCTGTTGTTCACAAATAATAGACACAGTTCCACCCAAAGTATCTTAGGTCAGACCTCCAGCATTTCCCACTTCATCCATTTTTTCCTCTTAACCTTGCAACCCTTGAGTGTTCAGTTAGTCTAGGTTATTCTTCTCCAAGACTGTACTTCCACTATATACTATCATAGACCTTCCCAAATCCAGTCACATATTTCCAGACTTTGCATCACATTGGAATTTCATCCTAGAACACTTGGAATTCCATGCCACTCAGCTTCCAAAGTGTCTCATGTTGCACAAGGACCTCAAAGAGTGGCTGATTTGTGGCTCTTGTTGTTGATACAGATGGTTAGCAATTTCTCAAATTTGTGGAAACTAATTCTCAGTAATGTGGAACTCATTTGATACACATACTGGAAAACTGGTAGACTTCTCCCAAAGCATGTGTTAACTTCATCTGTGTGTAACAGGAAACTACTGAAGGGAAGGAGAAAGCTGCTGACACTCCAGACACATCCATTTGTGTGGATTTAAATTATAATGGGGAAGATAGTGAAGTCCATTCTCAAACCTCTCAGAAAATGACCAGCTCAACAACAAACAGACATCAGAATACCACACGGGATAAAGTCCCAGAGGTGTTCCATGCACCTTTATCCAATAAAGTACTGTATCTGGAACCAATGGGTAAGTTAAAAGACTTTCATCCTCTGGATTGACACAAAGTACATTTCATTCAACTTACTGTGAAGTGGCCAATATTAAACTACTCTGCTACTTTAAGTACAGGTACGTGAAATCATTTGTGATATGCAGCTTCTTGAATCCTACACAATGGGTAAATGGGGTCTACTGACCTAAAGGACTGTTTTCCCTTTTTCCCAAGATAATCCCTCAGTATAAGTGGTATGTCTCCCTTGTCGGCAAACAGACTCTGGCAACAGATCACCTATGTTCTCATCCATCCATATCCTTATCACAATCACATTTGCACTTCTGCTGAATTGTTGATCTCATCTGTCAAATAATCCATGTAGCATTTCAGGAGTTTGTGCATTGTTATCTGTCATGTATTAGGATTAAATAATGATCCAGAGACATAACAGGGTTTAGAGTTCCCTATTATTTTATTTATTCAGCATGTCTGGCAAGGACTGCCAGCAGACACACAGGTTTACCTGAGCACTTAACGACCCTCCCGTTTATCACTATGGAAACTCCCAATGGCCCCAGTAACCTGAGACACCACATTATCCTATTTTCCCATTTTGTATGCAGAAATAATAGATGTTCCAAGGCAGCTTGACATGTTAAAGAGGAAGAGAAATTTTATATATCCTAATTTGAAGTGAAAGGCGGATTTGTTACTGTGCTAAACTTTAAAACAATTTCCTGGTCATCCCAGAAGCAGCCTTAAAACTTATTTGATTTTTTCCCTTTAATAAAAGTGTACTGTTTATAAATATAGCAGTAAAATAAGATAACATGTGGCCTGTAATAGCAATAGAGATGTCTAGGGAAAATGCTCTGTTGTCAGGTCTCCTTGGAGACAATTGGTTTGGGTGGGACTTATGTAGGACTTGAGAAGGCTGCCCACTCCATCAAGGAGGTGGTAGGACCCTCTTACTCCAAAAGACCTCTTAATTGACTAATTTTTTGCAGCATTTAATGCATCTTTTATTTAATGTGTGGCTCGTAGGCTTAAGGTAGTAGAAAAGAATGTTCATTCTCAACCCTCAAGGTTTGAATACTGTCAGAAAGCAGCACTGATTTTATTCCTTGAAAGCACTATTTTTTCCCCTCAGATGAAATAACACAGTATTGCAGAAAACATAACAAAGGCTCCATCATGTTACTGTACAGCAGAGCAAATACATATTTAAAATGTTCTTTTTGGCTGCTTGGGGTGGCTTGCAAATCTAAGTCACTATGTTTAAAACACTTAGTGGTCCTCATATCCTTCGTTCCAGCCACCTCAGGATTATTGCAACCACAGTACACGGCGTTTTATGCATTACTGCATGTAAGCCTTCACAAGGGATGACTACAGGTTATGCAGATAGGAGATAGATTTCTCAGGCTCCCATGATCTTTTTGTAAGACCAGGGGCTTGCTTCATGTCCTTGACCAAGATTTTTCCTTCTGTCCTCCACATTCAGTGTGTTCCGATGGGTTGTGTCATTCCATCCCAGATGTGCTGAATTTTAGTTCTAGCTACAATGATTCATTTCATGACTGTGCACATATCTTGAACAGTTTCTCAAGTAGTTTGAGATCTTTCAGGATGAATGATGCTATGTATGTAAATATTGAGTTATTGCTTCTGGCCTTTGTAAGTAAAGTAGAGTGGTCTCAGGAAAGCATTGTAAACAACACTTCTGCAATGAAAATAAAAGATTTATCTCTCCAACTTCCTCTCTAGAACATCTTGGGCATCCATGGCGCAATGTTCGGTTGCCCTTCTCAATTATTTATGTAGCCAAGGGGAAGACTCGGCCAGAGTTGTCAGCTCGCTTTCTGGTTCGCCATCTCTTTACAGAAGATGTACTGCTGAAGAGCAATGTGTATGGTAATCTGGAACGTGGCATGTGTCCACTGGACTGCAACAGAATCAATGCTCTCAGAGGTACATGCAGAAAAACTCTCTTCAAAAGATGGGCTGGAGATAAATAAAAGAATACTAACCTTGTATCCCAGTAATAAACCATGCAGCTTCAGAAACATTATATGAAACTGCCATGAGATTAAGGCACAGCCAATGGAGAGGGGACATTTCTATCCCCACTCCTGATCTTTACAAGTGATCAAAAGACAAAACAAAGAAACCCTATCTATGTAGTATCTCCCTATGCCATCTAGTCACTTTTATATATTTCAATTTTTCCATTAACTTTTTTAAAAATAGACTTCATCACTCTAGCAACTTAATGGTGAGCTTGACTGTATTCTGTACTGGTCGGATGCATTTCTGAAGGCTTGTTTTAACTTGTGTCTAAATAAAACATGCAAGCAAAACAGAGCTTACATAAATAATTGGTAATAACTTTTGACTTATCTGCTTGTTTATCATTAGACTTTCTTCAAGAGAACTACCCAGCCTTTGATCTAAAGGAAACTGGCTATGATTGGAAAGCATGTGTGGCTGCCATGAACAGTTCAATCCGCAGTCTTAGACATGACCATAAGAAGGCTGCAACTGGAATCCGAAGGAAAGTCTTGGCTGCACCACCATCAAGTGAAAAAAGTCCTTCGCAAAGCCCTACTTCTGGAAAGCCGTATGAAAGTGATACTATTAACCTTACAGACTAAAATGCTACATCTCTTACAACCATTTGACATCTTGGTGCAGTCACATTGAAGGTTGTTCAAAATACTACACAGAAACCGACCTTGTTGGGCTGTCCCTAGCACTATATAATATACTCCGTGAGGCCAAAATGGCAGGAGACCTTGGGTCAGTCTGTTCTTGAGCCAGTGACATTCATACCTATTGTAGAAATGACTTACTCCATTCATGTTAGGTTGCATTATCTGACAAGCACAACTTTCAGTGAAATACTGGCCCCGGAAGAGATCACTTTGCCTTAAGAAAGTATCCTGCACATCAGAAAAGGAATGGGAAAATTATTGTCCCTTTGAACAAAATGCTAAAGATTCACAAAGTCTATCTGAGTAAAGTTTGTTATGTTTGGAGAGGGAAACCTGTGCTAATAGCTAGCTAATATAATTGAAAAAAGTTATAATACAGAAAGTGTGATTGGTTTTGCACCACTTTGAACTGTCATATCTCTTTTTCCTCCCATCTACAGCAGAGATTTTGTTGTAGGATAAGGGAAGGCGAGGACAACTACCACAAAGACAATTACTGATAAGTAGTATTTTCCACTTCCTGATGGCTTGACTCTTGTCTGGAATGAATATTAAGAAAGAATATTTTTGTATATATTCTGGTTCTCTTCCTAAATTTAAATTACAAAATCTGTCCTTCTGAAGGGATAGGATAATCAAGGACTAGCATAATCCACTGTTCAGTATCTGTTTTATGCCTCCCTTGTGTCTAATCTACAGATAGAAGTCTACTTGATCTTCCAGCTGGAGAACTTGGGTCCTGATCCACTGATAAAGTCAATGGAAGGCTTTCCATTGGTGTCATTGGGCATGGCATCAATCTGAAGCTAAAGAAACTCATGTATCACCTGGGTTCAATTCTGAATCATGATTAAAATGAGTACTTACCTCAGTCCAGACTCACCTGTAATAGTCACAGCTTTTAGGTTTCTGGAAAGTTTATGTGAATTATCAAGCATATTTAATCCATTTTGGGGTAGGTTGTTAGTAGTTAGAAGCATTAGACATCCTTACTATACAAAGTCAAACCCTGACAGGTGAAAATGCAGAATATAATTATATCTAAACTAGTTAGGATTGCTTGAGTGTTGTCACTCAGAACCAGTTACATATCTTACATACATATTCCTTCCCCTCTATAAGATTTTATAAACAGTATGTCAATAAAGAATCTTAATATGGAAATTACTTGACTGTAATAGCCATAATAAATATATGAATAGAAAATAATTTTCCTTGAATTTTTTACATGACTCTATATGCTCATGATGCATTTCATTGACAACTCAATTGAAATTCAGCAGCAATAGTTGGACACCAAACTTTAAAATTTACTTTGCAAAAGGGAAAGTTTTCTGTGCTTAGCCAAGAACTGTTTCAGTTACAGCTGTGGCATAAGGAATGTGGCCTATTTCTTTTGGTTGCAATAATGAATCTACTGCTATTTATTTGTGCTGGGTTCACAGATAAAATGAGAAGATCATTTCAAAACTGACACAAGATGGTGTTTAGAAGAGTGTGGGCCTGCTGAAGAAAGGAAATGAGTGGGAGATTATACATCTGGTGCTAAATTCAGAGAAGATGTAAATTGTGCTGTAACCAAGGGTAGGAGTGTCTGCTTTATCTTGCACATTCTTGTTGGTTGCTTTTCATGCAACAGCCTTATCTTTCACTTCCCTTGCTGTGCAAGTTACACAGAGTTGCTGAGGAGTACATTTACACCACCATATACATCACATCTAATGTAGCCTACCTATACTGTTCAAACTGGTTATAGAAACATAGTTTAGGAAGGCTCACAAATAAGAAGGGCCTAAATTCAGCTTTGGTGAAAGCTGATGTAAATTGCTTTGACTAAGTTGTGCCTGCTTATGCCAGGATATAATTTAGCCAAAATCTATAATTTCTAATAAAGGGCATAGGGGTTTCATTAAAAAAACAGGGTAAAACAGTGCTGAATTTCCTTTAGGAACATTGAGTAGTGCCGAGGGTTTTTTCGTCTTGTAAAATAATTTGTCTCCCAAATTTCTGGTACTGGGGCTCAAGAATATTTTACTTGTTTTCATTTTTACTTCTGTTTATAACACAATTACTTTGCTTATTAAATAGTATGCATAGTATAAGATGACTGCGCAACACTTCACTTCAGATAAAAATATATAATGCCCTTATGAAAGCAGTAATTTGCAGTGCAGGTTATTCCATTTCAGATCTGGTTTACATCATGCATGTTCCTGAAACATTCTTTGGAATGAAATGCCATTACAAGAACTGTCATGGCTCATCTCCTTGCAGTGCCACATTTTTGTATACTGTACCTATTGTATGGCAAGTTTATTTATAAAACCAAGTTTATTCATAACCCATCTGTTTGCTTAAGATGTTGATCTGAAGGCTCTGTGTCCATCATCAACAAATGTGACTCCATAGTATATCTACGTTGCAATCAGCAATGTGCGTGCAGTTCGTATAGGTATCTCCGGGCTAGGCTTAGTTTAATGAGTGCAGCGATAAATAGCAACAAAGTGGTGGTGGCACGGAGCCAGTATGGGCTAGCAATGGTAGTATTTACCCAGGGTTCTTGAGAGACTCACGCAGCCCATGCTGAAGCCTGTGCCACTGTATCTATTATAGTTGAGCCACGCTAATGATAATAAAGCTAGCTCAGATATGCCTAGCCCAGTAGTCATCACACCTCTGGTCGTAGTACAGACATATCCTCTAGAGGGTATTTTTGTTCTTTCATTGTAAAATTTTAAATAATGTGGCCAGTTTCTTGATCTCCTACTCTGCTTGCACCTATATTTTTTTAATCCTGTTGTTTGGTCCCGTGCCATTTTCCCCAAGTACAGTAGGCCAAATTCTGATATTTTCCAAGTGTAAACCTGGAATACTGCAACTGAAAACATTGGAGCTATCCCAGATTGACAGCAGCTTTAGCTGAGAAGCAGAATCAGCCCCATAGGCCTCAATTTCACAAGTTGTTCAATGCAGTCACCCTCGTGTAAAACCCACTCATTTCACAGAGTCTGTGGTGCACAGGTCCTTGTAGGCCCAGCAGCATTCAAGCTTGTGTCATTTCATTTAGGGTTAAATGAATATTTGAATGGATTTATTTTCACTAAAGGTTTTATGCCATTAAATGTAGCATTTGAAATAGAGTTCTTGTTTATGACCAACGAACTACCAGTGCTCTTCTTTAGGATCCTCTTTGTAAAATACCATCAGTTTTAGAATGTAATGTTTAGGTATTTCCAGTTACAAAACTCAGAAAAATGCTAAAAATGCTTCGTTTTTTCCCAATATTTGTAGAGAATTTTTCCACTGTCGTTCACATATGTTAATGTCAGAAAAACATATTTATAGATCGAGCTGACTAGCCCTGAATTTTGTTCGTGTGGTGCATACCTCTATCTTCCATTTCGAAGAGACCCAAATAACTGAACAAAGAATAATAGTTTCCTCATAATTGTACCAATTTTTGCTAACTTCTGTAAAAATGTATTTTGCCCTTAAGAAAGAATATTTTAAAAATAAAACTGGAATATATTTGCTCCTTGACTGATGCAATGTGTGTTAAATATTGGTGTTTCATGTTTGCGGACCATCGTTGAGGGGTAGATTTACTCTGAAAGGAGGTTTGGGTTTTTTTGTTTGTTTGTTTGTCTCCTGTCAGGGACATAAGTTTGGAGAAGAGTTCTTGGCTAAGACTAGCTGACATCTTCTGCACATGTTGTAAAAACGCTCCTTTTTATGGCCATCAAAATCATAGGTAACCAGAGAGCTCCAGTTATTCAGAAATCCAGTTATATATAAAACAGGATTGTATACGAATGTATGTCGTCTTAGGCCTTGTCTGCAGGAGAGAGTTGCAATGGATTGACTAGAGGGGTAACTAGTTTAGTTAGCCGGCACAAACCCTTGGGCGGACATGCTTGTTTGGATTTAGCTTAGGTCAGTTAGGAATCTGTTTTAAGACAACCCAAAACAAGCCATTGTAAACTAAAATAAGTCCACCAAGGGGCTTGCACTAGCCTAACTAAATCAAATGAGGAATTAATTTAAATTAAACTGATGCTACTTTCTTGTGTAGCCAAGATCTTATTCTGAAATTATTCCAGAATCTCGTCTTGTTTCAGCATCTTTATATATTTGACATAATGGCCAATTGACCTGATTTAAGTCCAGAGATTGCTGCATGTCCACTTAATAACTATAATGTTTACAAAACTAAAACTGTACTTGATGCATCCATTGTAGATGTGTGAATGATGGTGAGTATAGTATTTTCACATTTTAATGCAGTCCAATTTTTAAAATATAATATGGATATGAAAAAACACTAACATTTAAAAACATCCAAGTTTAGCCATGGAACCTGGGTTTTGCTCAGATGGTACACTGAGAATGAAAAGACCTATTTATCTGAAACACTCTAGGCTGAATTTACATTTTATCATTGATTCTACAAAGATACTACAAAGTAAGTACTTAAATCTTGGGGGTTCCTGATGGAGGTAACAGCCATTTACATGGAAGCTGTTTGTCTCCAGAACAGAATATGGGTGCCTTCCTCCAGCTCCTGGGCAACACAGCTTCATTGCAGATATGTAACCAGACACACCTGCTCATCACAGCCCCTACCTAGAATCTCACACTATGATGCCAGGGTGTGTGTGTGTGTGTGAGAGAGAGAGAGAGAGAGAGCGCGCATAACACATTCATCTACTTCCCCACGCATAGCAACGCCAGGAAGGTCTCAGAGGGATATTGGGGAGGATTGTGCTGTGGAAGAAGGAAGAGATCTTTGTACTGATGTCGCCCATGGAATGATCCAGTTCTAACTCTTTCTCTCTCTTCCATTGCAGGCATGTATGTGTGTTTTGGAGAGCAATTGGGGGATGGAGTTCCATGGCTGTTGGTTGCATTCAGTTACACAAGTTTCAGAGCATGTGTTGAAAATATCCAGCTTCTGGTAGACTCAGCTGTAGTAGGCATGACTTGTTCTTTAGAACACTACCCTAATATCCATGTATCAAAAGAAAAATCTAAAATTAGTTACTGAAATGGATATAATGATAGACTTTGTGTGAATACGAACAGAGTCTAAAAAAACAATGTTATACACTAACAACTTTTTAGTTACTGAATGTATTAAAGGTAAATGAAACTGTGGATCACAGGTTATAGTCTGACACATGCAGTAAAAGGTGGTGTCCGTATCTTCAAAATGAAGGAATACAGCAAAATCCAAGGCACCATACGTTATAGGTTTAATGCTGAAGAAAGCTGAACTTGAGGTTCATTCGTTCTCTATACCCATTCAATCCCGGGCATTTTGGGTCCACCAAAAAGGGTGCTAATTTTAACAGTGGATTTTGTGATCTTTTGTCACACAAAAAAGCATCAGTGTAGTTCTCTCTTCTCAGAGCTGGTCTGACTATCAAGAAGGGAAGTGACATCTACATCCTGAGTGGATCTAGTCAGAAGGTAATAATACATCATGTCACACTTGAGAAGTAAGATGAGGTTTCAATGTTGAATTTAACTTCAAAATTTAAAACCACAGTCACATTTTCAATTGCCAAAGGTCTTTTCCCAGGTAGTACTAGTCAATTTGCCGTGCAACTGTTTTTACCAGCTGTATAGATAACCTTCAAAAGCTGTTACACGTGTACTTTGTGGTGGCAATTGTTAAGGTCACTGAGTCTTCAAAGGTGAGTAAGGTGCTTGTGTCTCATCCTGGTTTTGGATTTTCTAGTGTAGACTTTTTCTTTTAGTGTAGTTGATCCAGTAAAAGATATTACTTCACCCAACTTGTCTCTCTAGTGCAGAAAAGGCTGTGTGTATAATGTGCTAAACTGGTTAAGTTAAGGCCTCGGCAGCAGGTGAGTGTGCCTTCTCTAGACTAGATTTTTATTTTTTACACATTAGCACGTGGTAATATGCTTTCAACTCTAGCCTAGATAAAGCCTTAAGGCTGATCTGCATTGGGAACTTACATCAGCATAGCTACTTCAGGAGTGTGAAAAATCCAAACCTCTGAATGATGCAATAAAGCTGACCTAACCTGCATATAGACAGTGTTAGATCAATGGAAGAATCCTTCTGTCAACCTACTACCATCTCTTAGTGAGATGGATTACCCATGACGATGGAGGAACCCGTAGCAATTTAAATGCAATTAAATGCATTAAATTTAAATGCAAACCTGATGCCCATCCCTGGACATGGTATAATCAGGAACCTTCAACCGTATATCCAGACACTTGTTTTCACCAATACCCCTACCACTGAAAACCTTTTTCCCGTTTTTGTCTTCTGGATTTAGGCTATGCCCATACCAATTTCTGAGCGACCTCAATCTTCCCTGTTCTCAATGGATTTGAGCCCCACTCCTCACCTCCTCCCTGTTTCTCTCAGTTGCTGGATCCCTGCTCCTAAGCCATTCAGCTCAACAGAGCACCTTTGTAACCTGCTGCAGTCCTCTGCCCTCCAAAAAACCTAAGTTGTCTCACGAGGAATGCAAAGATAAGAGGTGACTGCATTATATTTGGGTTAGTATATAGGCATGCTTCCTTTACTCGTTACACAGCCACCTCCCACGCTCTCTGACCCAAACTACATTTCTCTTCTCTCTGCCCATCCCTAACATCCTGTTGCTTTTAAATGCTCCCCTGCTGCATCCCTGCAAAACTGATACATACAGATCAGTTCCAACCCAACTCCTTGCCTGTGGGATTTCTTTTTCAGTGAGACTTGCCTCATGGTATTTTATTATTCTGCTTGCCTACCCTGCAGTGCTGTAATAATTTCCAAACACCATTTGGTTTTCTATGATTTAACCTGCAGCGAGAAAAAGCCAGCTGGGCAATACTGTTGTTTAAGCAAATACAGCTCAATGAATTGTGCCTTAGTAATTTTGATTGTCTAAAATCTCCAGAGTTGTATTGGAAATGAAGGAATCATAATAGCGAAAAAGCTCTAGCAAATCTAGAGGTTTTTATAAAAACAAAGAAGAAGCCTTAGGCTACTCCAGTAAGATTGTTTTCCCAGTACTGTATAATTTAGCTTATTTTTAATAGAACTTTTAGATAAAAAATTCAAAGAATGGCCTGTTCGCCACATAAAAAAATAATAATGAGCAAAATTTCTATATATGGGTATGACTGTGTATAGGAATTAAATGTTGCATATAAGCTTGTAATACGTTGTGAAAGTAGCTGAAAATACATTGCAATGGATTTTGTAGAAGAAAATAAGCCCAGTGCAGAAATAAGCTATTTAACAAACTGCCCTTGACGAGAAGAAAAGTTATGAAATGAAAAGAAAAATGGAGGGGATAAAAGACAAATATTAGAATAGCCTTGAAGGCACAGACTCCATTTTATAGCTGCACATAACAGCCATGCCTCCCAAGACAAAGAAAATCGTATTGAACCTTTTCTGCACCTAAATGTACAAAGCTTTAACAGTTCAAAACGGATGCTCCCCTTACTGCAGTCCTTCCTATTGTATCCCATCTGCAATGCCCACCTGCTGGTAGAGTGCAGAAGTGTATTTGTTGTCTTCCTTTTCTTTCTTTTACCTTCCCAGATTCATGTGGTATTTCCTGGGAATCTTAGTAAGACCATGAATTCTAGTCTGCTCATGCACTGGCAAATAAATACAAAAATAATAAGGTCACTTAAAAGAATTGTCTCCTAAAAGAAGTGCTGTAAATATCATTTCTTTGCAAAGGAATCTGTGAAATCCTTTTTATGAGAGGACAGATCCTAGGTCGTAAAGAATACCAGTGATTCATGGCAAACTATGTTGACTCTATTTATTTTTATGTAATCTTGTGGCGCTTCTAGGCTATGTCTACACTTGTAAATTTAGGTCGACTTTAGCTAACTAAACTTAACTAAGTCGACTTAGCATGTCTACACCTAAATTTTAAGTCGACTTAGGGGGGGAACCTTACAAAGTCAACCTAGAGCGTCCACACTGGACGCCTAGGTCGACTTCTAGGGGCTAGGGGGACCTTGGGCAGGTCCACAGTGGCAGGGGGCACCATTTGTCCAGTGCCAGGGGGCTCAGCCTTTGCCCCATTGTACCCAGGTACAATGGGGCAAAGGGGGACAGGGACCCTGGCAGGGCATAGGGGCAGGGTGGGCAGGGCTCTGCCCTGCCCTGTGGGGGGGCATGCCAGGCTCCCCCTGTGCCCCCCCCAGCAGGGAGGGCAGTGGGGGAGTCCTGGAGAGCCCTAAGTCGACTCTAAGTCAACTTAGGGCTACTCCAGGTCTACACTGGCTTAAGTCGACTTTAGAGAGTGGACTTAAACCTAAAGTCGAATTAAAAGGAGGTTTAATAAAGTCGACTTAATTTTCCTTAAGTCAACTTAAGCAGCTTGCTTAAGTCAATTTAAGGAAAGTGTAGTGTAGAAGCAGAGTAAATTAAGTCGACTTAAGCAAGCTTAAGTCGACTTAATTTACAAGTGTAGACGCACCCCCCAAAGACAAACAAATTTAGTTATTACATAAGCTTTCACGGGCATAATCCCACTTCATCAGAGGTATAAAATGGAAACTGTAGTATGTTAGGTAAATATACACATGCAGAGAAGGGTGAATCAAAGGGTCAATTCAAACAGTTTCAAAGGAGAAGTCTGTTAGTCTATTTCAGCAAACCAAAGAAGTTGTTTTAATTCAAATGGTGTGGATGTGGGCCTTTAAACAACAATTGATGAGAAGGGGAGAATGTTAAAAGAGGGGCAATTACCTTTTGTAGTGCATTATCCATTCTAAGTCTGCATATGACTTCCAGCTCTGCAGCTTCACGATGAAGTTTGTGTTTTTGTTTTGTTTTTGTTTTTTGCTGAAGTAGGGTAAATTTCATGCCTGTCACAGAATGTCCAGGAAGATTGAAGTGTTTCTCTACTGGATTTTGAATGTTGTCATTCTTGATGTCTGATCTGTGTCCATTTATTCTTTTGTACAGAGGCAGTCCAGTTTGGCCAATGTATATGGCAAAGGGGCATTGTTGACACATGATGAACTATATCACATTGGTAGATGGGCAGGTGAATGAGCCCCTGATGGAGTGGCTAGTTTGGTTAGGTCCTATCTGGCCCATGACAAACTATATACTCTTATATTAGTTTAATATTCCCAAATGTACTAAATTGAATCCACTGAATTGTGAAGTTCTTCTTCATACCAACAGTTTACATTACAGTAGTGCCTAGTGGCCCCAACTGCGATCAGGGACCCTTTGTGCTAAGTGATGCTCATAAGAGACTTATCCCTGCCACAGAGCAGTTACAGTCTAACTAGACAAGGTTGGAGGCAGGAGGCTTTGTTTTTATCATCTTCCTGTTTACAGATGGGGACCTGAGACTCAAAGACTGTGACTTGCCAAGGTCCCTCAGGAAGTCTGCTATAAATGTGAGATCTAAATCCAAATCTTCTGAGCCCCGTGCCAGTTACCTAACTAGAAGACCAACCTAGTAACTCGATTGTATTGTTACTCTCATGACTATCATTGAGTAGTCACTGTAACAAGTACAAGTATATTTGTCAAAACAAACGAGGAGTCCTGTGGCGCCTTTAAAGACTAACAAATTTATTTATCACATGAACTTTCGTGGGAGAAAATCCCACTTAGTCTTTAAAAGTGCCACAGGACTCCTTGTTTGTTTTGCTGATCCAGACTCACATGGCTACTCCTCTGGAACTTCTCAAGTATATTTATGCAGCCCTACAGCATGAAACGAGTGTCTTCCTCCTTGCCTCTTTTTCTTATATCGTTTAGCCAGAGGGCTATGTCTACACTACAGGCTCTATTAAGTCGACTTAACAAGGTTGACTTCAAGTCGACTTTAAGGCAACTTAAAGTCGACCTTGTTAGGTTGACTTAATGGAGCGTCTACACTTAAAGTCAACTTAAGTCAATCTTGTTAAGTCGACTTAACGGAGCCTGTAGTGTAGACATACCCGTCCACACCGGTTTTAAGTCGACCTAATAAGGGCAACTTACGTGTTAAGTCGAACTTAAGAGGTGGTGTTATTAACTCGACTTAAGGAAGCGCTTAAGTCAACTTAATAAGCACCCAGTGTGGACGCAATGTTCTTTAGGTTGACTTAAGCATCGTTAAGTCGACCTAAAGTGCAAGTGTAGACATACCCAAGGAGGTTGTTATGATAAGTCTGTCTTTTAGACAAACAAGGAGTCCTGTGGCACTTGTCTAACAAATTTATTTGACTGAGCTAGATTAACATGGCTACCCCTTTGGAATCTGTCTTTTAAGTTGTTGTTTTTTTTTTTTTACACAGAGTGCTACTGGGAGCTGGCTTCCTTGTCAAAGGTATTATCTTTAATCCTAGCAGACTCAGAGGGAGGTGAGCCCCATGCAAGATCATGCCCTAGATACATTTACCATTTCCTGCAAGCAACATGAAAAGAATAACATCCTGCGTTATGAGTCTTCGAACAAAAGATTTTCAGGCATTTGAGGATAAGAAAGATAAAGAGATGAAAATATAGTGATATCCATTTGAAAATGAGAGGAAGACTTTCTAATAATCTTCTCCTTCGGGATTTGAATTCACTATCCTGGCAGCATAAGCCAGATACTTATCCATTAGGCTACACAATCTTGGTTTTAGTCCAGCAGACTATACAGGTATAAAATTAACCACAGGAGGGCCTGCCTAGTGTTCCTTGGCTGTAATGCAAATGTATAGAGTGTTGCGGAGGGGCCATTGAATTCACGTAATGCCTGCTCCCTAACTCATACCAAGATGTACCTGTTTGTATAGTCTCATGTAAATCAGGCTTGTTTTTATTTCTTCATGTAAAAAAAGGTGAGAGGAATTTCCCCATGTTCAGGCATAATTATTTTTTGCAAGAAGAGGATCTCACTGAGACAGTCTGCAAGCATGAGTATGTAGTGGTGTGTGGAAATGCTGAAAGAATTGTTTTATTGCTCGGAACAAGCAGGAGAATAGCTTGGCTTGGTCTTGTAAAAATAGTAAGAAGTGTCTGGGAGTGCTCTCTGTCTATCTTGGTGCACGTCACTAAAGTGATTCTCAATAAAAACACCCCTTAAAAAATAAATCTGAATGTAACCAGTCCTACGTGGTCATTGATTAGTGGCTACATAAAAAATGTTTTCAAATCTGCCCAAACACAGATCTCTCCTGTAAACTAAAGTGGCATCAGCTGAGATTTCATTCTAGTCTGTCTGGTACAAAGCATATATTTTAAAATTTGCCTAGATACATATTTATCCAATAGATGGAGTGGTTCCAAATTGGTTATTCAAGTGTTTTTTAATTTAAAAAAATCCTATCTAATTATTTGCATTTGCCCAAGAGACAGGAACAGCTGCAAAGGAGCCAGTCTGATATCTCTGATAAATAGTCTGCATTTTATTTATTTATTAAGTGCTCACGAAAGGTGCCAGATTGTGAGCCCTAGAGACTCAAATCCTCTATTTATGGATGAACAGGTACAGTACATGCGGCCATGCTTCTGGCTTCCCCGCATTGCCCTTCAAAGTGCCTCAACTCTGACAATACAAGCATCACATAGTCTAAAGGCAAAAGGGGTGTCTCTTCCAGAAATGGGGAGGACTGCAGAGGGATAGTGCACTGTGCTGGAAAGCAAAGAGAGCAGAAAAAGAGGGATAAAGGAGACGAGCCAGCATAAATGGAGGACGGGAAAGAGGACAGACGAGAGGGTGGGCTGGTAGTACAGAATGAATGAAAGGGAATGAGCAGTTCATCCCAGGTTACTTCCAGAGGTGGCCTTTGGCTATTGGGGGCCCTAGGTGATGGCCCATTGTGGGGCCCCCTATAGGCCCTTGGGGGCCCCACTCTGTAACCCCAGCTCCCCGAAGCCCTGGCCCCCCTTCAGCCCAGCTCACTGCCGCCAGCCCTGCCCCCACTTCCTCCGGTGTTGCGAGGGGCCAGTGGGTGGGTGGGTTGGCTCCACGTTTCCACCCTGCCCTTTGCCTTCAGCTTCCTGCCCCAGGGCAGTTGCCCCCTGACCAAGGATGGCAGTGGGCTTTTGGGATAGGCAAAGCAAGCAATGGGGCCCCTGACTGCCCGGGGCCCTAGGTGGGCGCCTGCTTCGCCTACCCCAAAAGCTGCCTCTGGTTACTAAAGGGAGAGTGAAAGAAAGGAATATGAACATGGGGGTATATGGGGAGCCATTGAGCGGTGAGCAGTGAAGAAATATAATGGGTATTACCGGACATGTTTTTATAGCTTTGCTTTTGAAACATATGTGTCTCTCTTTGACCTTGGTCTTTTGAAACCAAAACAAATACATGCTCTCCACTAGATTAGACTGGGACTCAGGAAAACAGGCAACTATTCGACACTCTCCCTGACCTCATGTCTGATTTTGAACAAATTTCTCTCCCTTTGTTTAACCTTGTACCCTTTATCTAGCCTAGTGAAAACCAAACAAATCCCACATACGTTTCTTATTTTCTTTTCCTTAGCTTGCCTAGAAGGCCAAGTTACTAGTAGAAAATTATTGTTTTATAGTCTTAGCTTTTTCGAAAGAACAAAAAAAAGGTACTTTAAAGTACAAACCACTGCTTAATTACAGATATGAAATCTGCTGCATGACGGTCCAAAGGCAGGAATGTTTGGGACCATATTTTCAGACATGGGCTCTGCTTCACCTGCTCATACAGGCAAGCCTGGCCATGCACATTTACAACATAAAAGGCTACCTGCACGCAGAGGTGCTGGAAATAGGAGTGGGGGGAGGTGCTGCTGCATGCCCTGGCTTGAAGTGGTTTCCATCATTTATATGGTTTTACAGTTTGGTTCAGTGGCTGTCCGCATCCCCACTACACAAATTGGTCCAGCACCACCCTCTGTGTGTGGCACTGCAGTAATTGGATTAGTAATATTTTTTCTGGCAGATGGAAACATGTGTGGATGCACAACAAGCATGTGCAAAATTGCATGTAGAAAATTAGGGATCTTTTTTTTAAAAAAAATTTAGAGTCATAGGTGGGATTTTCAACAGTGCTCCACGTTAACTGAGCTCCGGCCCCATTGTTTTCACCATTAACATGGGTGTCGAGTTAGTCTAGCAGTGCACACTCTTGCCATAAAGAGTTACAAGTTCGTCCCGAAGTCAATGGGCATTGTCCCATTAATGTCAATGAGGGTAGGATTTCACTCCTGGTCCATCCATTACACTGTTACGCTAGTGTTTCCTGTCTCCATTTTGATGTGAGTCTAGCATGGAGCATTTTCTCTAACGCTGAATATCTTAGATTCCACAGATAGCACTTGGCGCAGTCAATGGTTTCATTCCATACATAGAAATGCTGGTGTTAAAGCCAGTTTCAATATGTCACATTTTGAAACATTTGGGATGGGGAGGGGATTTTCCATGAAAATGTCTCTGTTTTGCCCATTAGTCAGAGTAAAGAAAAAGTCTCAGCAGGCAGTCTTAGGACGAGGGCTGAATGCTCTAGTTCAGTTCCAGCCTAGGAGTTATATCTAAGGCTATGTCTATGCTGATGATGGCAGATTCACCACCATCAGTGCTCTCTTCTGTGTTCGATTGAGTGGGCTGTTAAGACTTGTTCAATCTAACATGGAACCAAAGCTCTACCTCCAGCCCCGTAACTGGAGTAGCGCTACGCCGACCAGATGCCATTGCTGGTCGGCTTAGCGCAGGGTGTAAGGGGTAGTTAGGAAGTCTTTGAGAGATACACAAGGTATTTTACGTACCTTGCATATCTCCCATCAACTGCTGTCGAAAAGTACGGCAAGTATAGACTAGGGCTAAGCCAGTGTTTCTCAACCTTTAGTGGCCTGGGGAACACCTAAAGGTATTAATTACTGTACATGGAACACCTGATGAAAACTTGCTCAAAAAAGCCAGTATATATTGACTGTAACGTTCAGAATAGCCATATTATGCATTCCTACAAAAACAATTCAGGAAACCAAATTAAATACAATTTTATGAATATAATATGCATTTCTTTCTAAAAATAGATATATAATGATTATGCCTGCAACTTAAAACTCAAAACATTACTCAAGTTTAAATGGGAATTTTGGGCCTGCATGTTTGAGCAAAGTTAATCTATTCTTGGAGTAAGGTTCATCAAACAAAGTCTTACTGTGGAAGCCATGGCCAAGTGATTTTGATGCCGGTGGTAACAGCAGCAGGAAATTTAAAATGCCCCATCCACAGCAAAGGAGCAAGGCAGTGGTGGATACTGACCCACGCCTGGAAGCTTTGCTGTGTTTGGGGCATTTTAAATCTCTCAAACACACATTGGCTCACCGTGTTGCTCCTTCACCTCTCTCCAGTCAGCCATCCCTCCCCCATGAAAGGGAGGAGTAGGTCACAGAACACCTTTACAATGTCCATGGAGCACCAGTGTTCCACAGAACATCAGTTGAGATGTCTAAGCATCAAGTCAAGATCTCATAACTACCAGATGTGGCAGGGGAGGGAAAAGGAATGTTACTGTTGTGACAGATATGGTAATTTCCTATCACACCCTGGACAAACCTCACTAGATTAAGTTAAACTGTATTGAATTAAGTTTAAATATTTTAGTTCACTGTGTCTAAAACCATAAAGTTCATGTATTATTGAGGGGTTGTATTTAACTTGTCGGGGGAGGGGGAGGAGGGAACATGGTCAATGTAAACAGCTGGAAGGGTGTGAGCTTCAAAGGCCAACTTTAAACTTTGCACCAGACAATCAAAGTTAAATAGAAAAGAAACACCTTTTGGGGTGGGGGGCGGGAGTGAGGTGAATGCAAATTATCACCTCCAGTCATGCAAAGACCCAAATTTAGGAAGATTCACCTTGAGAAGGGAACCATTATCTGGCTGATTACCTATTCACGTCTCTGCAGATCAGGAATGACTCTGAGCCAAGCCATTTATGAACTGGTATCACAGAACAAACTCCTGTATGGGGTTTGAAGGACTGTACACCTTCCTGAGCCCTTGTTGGACATGTGGTGGGGAGGGGTGATTTCTGATAAACTCATTAGCATGTGTTTAGGTCCTTTTTATTATTTTAATGTGTTTTCTCTATAATACATTTACCTTAGGAATAAATGGTTCACTTAGGAAAAGCTATGTGGTATCTTATAACTGTGGGCACTTACGCAGTTTATAGTCTCTAAGGAGAAAAGCAAAGCAGGCCTGCTGAGGCAGTCTGACAAGGTGGGAATTCACAGTGCAGGCAGGGGACTGTGCAGTCTGGACCAAACCTGGTCAAGTGGGAGCCCAAGTGACACGACAGTGAGAAGCAGGGGGTGTAGAGTAAGAGTCCTTGCTAGACCATGAGCGGGAAATACAGGTGCAAGTCGCGTGAGTGGTGAGAGCAGCGTTACACCATACAGATCCCAAATGGGTTGATTCATCAGATGAGCTTTAAAGGACCCGTGCAAAGGCAAAGGACACTACCAATGAAACAGCTGGAGTATGCCTACAAACAGGGTACGTGACTTGTTAATGGATTATTTTAGAAACTGACGGGGTGCCAGGCTCACTGCCTCTGAGGAAGCAAATGTTTAAGGCAAAAATATTCAGTGTTTCTGTGCATTTTGTTTGCTTGTGAGAAAAAGGCAGAGTGCCGATTTTTTTTGTACGTACAAGTTGAATTTGGTGCTCGCAAAAATGAGGAAAGTAACATTTGCTCTTCAATGAGGCGTTGTACGAACCCAGACAAAATATCTGCATAATTCACCACAGAGCTCTGCCAGTGCATCTCAACGTTGGCTTGCAAGCACCTTGGTGAGTTCAGCCTCAGGGCTCTGAAAGGGAGATTTAAAATTATGCCAAATGGTGTAGCACTTTACCACCAACCCAGCTTCCTAGTCTATAAAGAGTACATCTGTTACTGTTGTGGCTGTAATGCTTTAGGTTAAGGTGTACGGTTGTTAAGGTTTGCCTTGTGTTCACTTCAGGCAAGGACATTGCAATGAAGGACTGAGGAGGATGATCACCGTCCAGAAGCCCAGTCTCTAGGACAGAAGAGCAGCTGGTAAAGATCCTTTCAGTTGAGTCCACATTCACTGGGGAGAGATGGGAGTAGAGTCCATCAGGTCATATGAGAGAATGACCAAGATAATAAGGATTAGCTATTCAGAACCAGCCTGAAGAGCAGCATCGACATCAGAGGAGCCTGAAGAGCTACCGTCCTCAAGGTCAGTAGTGGTGGGGATGAAGGGGCCACATGGCAGCCCCCAGAATCCCCCTCCCAAAGGAAACTTATGGTGTTGATGTTGTTTTAATGGAAAAGGGACTCTGGGAAAAAAGGAAAATGCAAAATGACAATAGGAGTTGGACAGAGACAAATGTCTACGTAAGTCATGCTTGCCTGAAGTGGCAAACCTCAAGAAAAGATGGCCTTTGGCTTTTAACAGCACAGGCAAGAAACAAGCAGGTAAGTAAAAAGTATTTCCATACCAGGTTACTTGGGGAAGGGGGAAGGACAGGAATGTGAACATGGGGGTATGTGAGGAGCTACTGACAGGTGACCAGTGAAGGAATATAATGGGTAGTACTGGACATGTTTTTATATAGCGCTCTTTTAAAAACATATGTATCTCTATTTAACTTTGGTCTTTTGAAAGCAAAACAAGAAAATTCCCTCCATTTTGGGGTGATAGGACAACATGACTCCTTCTGTGTATCTAATACTATTTATTGTGTATAGTGTGTATTTAATACTATTAGTGTGTGAACTATTTCTATATTTCGTTATATGATTGTCATTATTTATTTATTAATATTCTAGCAATGCCTAAGCCCCATATCTAGAGCTGGGGTTCCATTGTGCTAGGTTCTGTATGTACATAGAGTAAGGTTGGGTGGGAGGGATGTGCTACATGCAATGTGAACAATGGTCTGCAAATGTCATGTTAGTGCTGACTTTTTTTAAATGTTTTACATGGGTGTTTTGTTTCGTGAATCCATATCTGAAGAAAAAATATCTGGCAAACAGTATGGCTCATGGCTCACTGTAATGAAAGCTACTAGAATGCATATGTGAGACAGCAGACATTAAATTGCCTTGGGATCCCAAACTTGGAATTTCCAGACTTTCCTGGGTATTAAGTCAGAATGATAACATTCCAGTAACGTAGATTTCCGCACAGTATATACGTCGCTGATGCACAGCTCCATACAAGTCATTCTGGAAAAGACGACTGCTGTCCTTAGTTCTAGTGTTTAAATCTCTATGCATTACATTTGTGATAATGAAAAAAGCAGATACCAGTTTCCATCAGAAGATCTCAAAGAATGCTGAAACATTATTGAATTAAGCTTTACAATATCCATGTGAGGTGTGGAAGCATGATTAGCCCAAGTAAGGAAACTGAGGCACAGAGCGGTTAAGTGACTTACTCAAGGTCGGCAGAGCGAGGAATAGAATGTCTGCCAGTCTTGTGGTTTAACCAGAATGAAGTAACAAAATGTTGCTCTGTAGGTTGTCGGCGATGTGAATGAGAGAGTGGTTGCTCTCTTTCTCGTTTTTTTTTTTACTCCCTTGAGAGAAAGAGAGAGAGAGAGGTTCCCCTGAATTCTTGATATTCGCTGTGCCAATATAGTTACACAGCATTGCATCTTTTATAATGAACCCTTCCCTTGACACTCTGTTTATGCGGGTGCCTTTCTTTTTCCTAATGAACATGAACGTGCTTAGACTATGATTTTCCTCCATGTCATCCGAGTACTGTTCTGGTGGTGCGAGCTGTTTGCTGCTTATCTCTTCTGCACTCACTGAACTTGTTCTTTCTCATGACTTAGTTCATCTTTAGTCTTTTTATGCAGCATGAGATTTTTGTTCCTTTTTTTTTTTTTTTTTAGCATTTCATTTTTTCGTGAAGGAACGAATCCCAGAAAACAAGCCCACAAAAGTATTCTCTCATCTGTTCTGCCTCTCTTCAGCAATGCCATTTGGACTGAAAATATTGCCTATTAAAATGAAAGGAGACTCTGAGAAAGAATGCCGGCTGTTAAATACAATGTGTCATTGTCAAGTCCCAGAGACTTACCATATCTACCAGAGCTATAGCAGCCCTGGAAGGCCTGCAGTAATACTCCCTGATACATGTCTTTTCCTGTGGGCGGGCCAGAGAATTTAAAACGTTTCTCCCCAATTTTAAGAGGCTGTTTTCCCAAGCTACAGTTGTGTGGGAATGATGCTGTGTGAGAAAATAACCCCTCTGCGATTAGTGTTTTCATGGTTTCCCACCAGATAAGACGGAATGATTTTCATTGGTTTTCTTTTGTTTATCAGAGAACACCATTAATGTAACTAGCAAAGAGCAACTGCTGGCATTTAGTGAGTTTCACTGCATGAGTCAGGCAGTCTGCTAGGGAGCTCAGTGCATTTTTCTTACATTGGCCTTTCTCTCATATTCAGAAGTGTCCCACTCCCACAGAGGGGGTTGTGGCACACAGCAGGGGTTGTCAATGTAATAATATGAGCCAGTTGCCAACATCTAGAGACATGTTTTCCACACTGCTCTGATACCAGAGCCAGAGCTTTCAGGAGGGCTCAGCGCCCCACCCACAAATGGTGCCAGATTTTGCAGAAATTCAGCTCCCATTTAGGCACCTCAATAGGAACCTGATCCAAAGCCTATTGAAGTCAATAGGAGTCTTTCCACAGCCTTCAGCTAGCTTTGGATTGGACCTTCAGTGGCCAGCCTTTCTAAAAGGTTCAGAGTCAGCACCAAACATGAGATGCTCGTATGCAGTGCTTTTTTTTGTGATGGTACGCAGGGGCACGGAGTACTGGCATCTTTTTTGCCGGCCCCTCTGGCCAGCTGAGGGGAGAGGGGGGCAGAATCAACAGGGAAAAGGAGCGTGGGGCTCCTGTCCCTTGCCAGCCCCTCTGCCCAGCTAAGGGGTGGCGTCAGCAAGAGAAAGGAATGTGCCTGCTGGAAGAAGAGGGGTGGCGCAGGAAGAGGAGGGGATGGGAGAGGCATTTTTCAAATTTACTATTAAGATATGAGTACCGGCACCTTTTTTTTTTCCTTTCCTTTCCTTTCCTTTCCTTTCCTTTCCTTTCCTTTCCTTTTTTTGTTTTTTTTTGTCACCACGGGAGCTGTTGGGTGCTGACCACTTCTGAAAATACAGCCTATATTTAGATGCCTATGTAGGAGCTGAGCTCTTTGAAAATACTGTAGTCATTGTGGCTGTTGGGCAATTGAAACTCTGGTCCTGAGACCGTTTGAAAAAGTGTCCTTATGTGCTATCTGATTTATATCTGCTTTGAGGTCACTGAATAAGATGCAAAGTATGCAATGAACTTTTATCGTCAGAAAAGGAGTTGCCCTAAAGCTCCTTCACAAAATCCACATTTACAGGTACAAGTGAGCCACCAATGTAAACTAAGCACTAGCAAACTATGTGTGATGGGGTGTCTACCCCACACAAGACTGAAGGGGGTTAAGATGGTCAGGCAGGCCAGTTTACTCTGCAGCTCCAGCTGGAAGGGGAGCCAGGGGGCAGAGAATTGATTGAAAGTAGGTTCAGCTAAGCAGGAATGGGTGGGGCCTATAGAGCCAGGAAGCAACAGACAGGGGCTGCTGAGAAAGGTTGCAGTCAGTCCCTGGGAAGCGGGAGGATGGTTTGGAGCTGGTACAGCTAGTGAAGGGAGCGGAACCAGGAGTTGTAGGAAGGAGTCCAACAAAGGAGCAACAAGGGTTGCAGAAAAGTAGGCCATAGTTGCAGGTGGACAGCTCTTGTGCTGGAACTCGGGGCAGGGGGCAGGCTTGAGTTTCCCTACTGGCCACTGAGGAAGTGACAGGATAAGGGCAGTGCCAGAGACCACTGCCTGAGATGGTATAGGTACTGATGAACAATGCCCAACACTTTTAGCAGTTCAATAGAACACCCAAGTATACATCTCATCGCAGTGGGAAAGTTAAGTAAACAAATGCTGAGAGCAGAAAATGAAAATGAAAGTGATCTTTCTAACTGGAACTCTGTGCTATGCAAACAAGCATTGCAGGTCTAGGTGATTCTCATCTCTTTCTGTTTTTCCCATCCCTCGTGGCTTAACATGGAGGCCAAGTTCTTTCCTCGGTGTTATTCAAGAAGTCAGTGGGTTGTACTATGGAATTTGGACAAGAATTTGGCGCCTGGTTTCTAAGCTTGTTTTCCTGTTTCCTGCCTGTGTTTTATTACGTCCTTTCCCCCTTTGCACCCGTCCAACACAGCTTGTATTTCCAGTTCTGCTTCCTACAATTCAACCTTTTTTGTTGCTGTTGCTCTTACATTACAGATACAGTGCTGATCACTAATACAAAACACCCCTATTTGCAGCTCCAGAAAAAACACCACCAGATGGTGGCTGTTCCAAGTGAAAAGGCAAGAGTCTTATTAATTGTAAAAGCATCTGCAGTGACAGCATCTTTCTGAAACCCAACCAGGTACCATGTATAAACTAATGTGTTTCTCCCCACATCTTGACACGTGTAGAGTCTCTTAATGCTATAAAATTACTTCTCAAGTCACTGAGGTTAGTGATACTGTGATAGTAACAGATGTATTTTATAATGCTAATTTTATTGATCTTGGCACATGTTGGTCAAAAGAACAGCACTTTTCCATTGAATTGAAGGAGAGTTGGCATGCTTTATGCTCCATATTAATGGGAGGTAACAAAGCCACAGAAAATGCAAAATCATTAGCTCTCATTGCAGGAGATACTGTTTCCAATGGAATGAGTGGTTTGTTGTGTCATATGGATTAACATGCCGGGTCTCACTGACCTGGAACTTGTGTGTCTTTTACAGTCCCAGCTGTGCTTAACTAATAACACATCCCTGCTTTACTCAAAGCAATTAACAAGTTAGAGAAAGAAATGGAGGTTTTTCAGAGTTTTGGAAATGCAGATGTGACAGACAAAAGAATGTACTTCTAGTGAAAGATGATAGATTGTCTTCTCTAGCAACTAATGATGGAACCAAGTAAAAAACTAGACACCATACCCAAAGTTCCACAAGGTTTGAGAATATTCATTTAGTCTCATCTCTGTTAGACACTGAAGTTCTCCATTTATCCACAGCACAGGTAAAATACAGCGATCAGCAGCATCAACAATGCAAGCTTCCCCAGTCACTGTGCTCTGGTGAGAGCCAACTATATTGTGATAGGGTTACCATATGTCTGGTTTTGGCCAGACATGTCCTCTTTTTCCGGCATAAATTCTCTGTCCAGTTGGGAGGTTTTTGTGTCTGGGGAAAGAGGAGGGAGGAGGAGGGCTGGGGAGAAGAGCCATGTGGCTGGAGAGAGGGGATGGAGGAGGGTGAGCTGGGGAGAAGAGCTATGCCAGGAGAGGGGAGAGAGGAGGGGGCTAGGAAAGGGAAGGGAGGTGAGGGGGCTAGGGAGAAGATTCTGCTTCGGCCCTAGCAACCTGTCCCACATGTTGAGCTTTGGTGGGACTTGGCGGCAGGTGAGTGCAGTGGGAGGAACTGGATGTGGGGGTTTTGCGTGGCAGGGGTGGTGGATTCAGGGGGGCAGGGGATGAGTGTGGCTGGGGGGCACTGCATTTGGGGGGCAAGCTTGGCTGGGGTGGCTAATGTGGTGGGAGGTGATTCAGGAGCAGGTGAGTGTGGCTGGGTGGGGAGGAGGGGATGGGGGAGTGGGTGTGGCGGGGGGGTTAGGCCCAGGGCCATTCCTTGAGTGTTTTTGTAGCTAGCAATGCCCCTGCTGCACTGGTGGGTGCCCCCTGGAAACTGGGCAGCTGGGGCCAGGGCCCCTCTAACCGTCCCTGGTGTGGGGCCAGCCTGGCACCGCCAACTCCGGAGTTTCCTATGTTCGGAATATGGTAACCCTAGCTGAACAGAGGGGAATAATCACTTTCCTTGATCTCTTGGCAATGCTCCTGTTAATGCAGCCCAATGTTTTTCGTTCTATCTAATAACATATTTCTTTCTGTCTTAGCTGGCCAAGACTGTCTATTTTACAACACTGCTGTAACCAGAAAGTTAGCTAAAAACAACAGCAGTCCAGAACTGGTAGTTTGCCAGGTTTCAGGGGGTATGTCCACACTGCAATTAGACACCCATGGCCAGGTGACTTGGACTCAGGCTGTGGGATCCTAGGCTATGTCTACACTTACCAAAGTTAGTTTGAATTAGTTCATTCAAACTAACTAATTCGAACTAATTTTAGTTAGTTTGAATTAACTTAATTCAAACTAGCATGGCCCCACTGGAATTTTAGTTTGAACATACATGGCGCTTGCTTAGTTCGAATGAGTCAGTTGCATTAAGGTCAATGTGCCGGTTAGTTCGAGCTAACATGGCCACATTGACTTAATTCAAACTAACTAGTTCGAATTAAGGGTTAGTTCGAAAGGTATAATCCAATTTATTAGTTTGAATTAAGGAAGCCCTTAATCTGAACTAATGAAAGCCTAGTGTGGCCAAGGCTTATGTTAGTTTGAATTAAGCTTCCTTAATTCAAACTAACTTGCGAGTGTAGACATAGCCCTAGAGCTCAGGCTCCAGCCTGAGACCAGATGTCTACACTGCAGTGAAACGGCCTCTTAGCCTGGTCAACTGGCACGGGCCAGCTGCAGGTTTTTAGTTGCACTGTAAACATACCCAGAGTTGTTGCTAAAACCATGTGCCATGCCTGTGTTTTTTTTTCACCAGGAAGATTGCAAGTGAAAGTCAGTATCATAGACAAGAGCTGCTTTTTCTATCTCTACAGAGCAGCAGCTGCTTTTTAAAGGGCTAGCTGCAAAAAAAAGCCCCTCGCCCCCGAGCACCTTTAGCAGCCCTCCCATCCCCCACCCCTCCGAGCACTTTCAGCAGCAAAGCTTTGCCACAAAAGTGCCAGGGGAGCCCACTTTTTTCATGGATGTGAACTGCCTCACAAGCCTCCTGCCACCAAAACTGTCTTTGCAGGCAGTTTTCTTTTGATGGCAGGAGCCATTTGAAATTTATTAATTTACCCACCACCACCAGGGGGAGCCTTGGCCGCAGGGGAGCTTGGTGTGTGACGCATGGCTGGGAACCCTCCCAGGTGTGTCACAACCTTGTAAAGATTGAGAACCCCTGGCCTAAAGGGGTGTCAAATGTGGGAGGAGGTTCCTCCTAGAAACTCTCTCCAGGGAAAGAGAATGGCAGTTGTTAAAATGAAAGCCTTACTTAAATCATTTGGACTGTCAAGTGTTAACTGTTTTTCATTTTCTGCATCTTGGATAATGATGTTTGGCATGTACTAAGCAGACTGAGGTGTAGGTATACCAGACCGTATTTAACAGTGTTTTATGTTGGACAGTGATTGGGTCACATTAGCAATTTTGACTCTTTGGGGCCCATGTGTTCCATCTAAGTGAATACAACGGGTTACACGGGCACAAATGCCCCCACAGTTAGAGCTTAGTTAATAATTCTATTCACTTATTGATAGTTGTGTTTTCTCTGCATGGCTGACAGGAGCTAGTACAACTGGACTTTATGAATGCAGAGGTTGAGATCATATACATTTTCATTAATCATTGTGGACTCGGAATAAAAGAAGAGCTGCTGGCAGCTCTGATTAAGAGCACTCCATAGCTCATAGGAGCCAAAATCTAAAATAAATTGGTTTATGTTAGAGGACTGAAATAACAGTCAAATAGCTTGATTTATCTGTAACCCAAGCGGTCAATAGAATGGAAAAAGAAAATATGTTAAACAAGAACATTTCCATCTTAGGATCTGTGCAGGCACAGGAAAGATCTGCAGAATCTGTGCGTGTATGTGTGTGTGAGAGCACATCACCAGGATCCCACAAGGAAACTACCTTGTATTTCCTGGTTTTTTTTAATACACACAACACACATACCTGATGAGTCCACAGCACCCACTGCTAAGGGTGTGGCCTATCATTTTTAGTGCGTACTGAAGCCTTGCAAAATGTATCAGCCCAGGCACGAAATGCATTTGCCTGCTTCTTGCAATGATGGGTTTTTGATCATGAAAAAATTAAGGGTCTGATCTCACCCCCCACACTGCGGCTTTGAGCTGCTCTCAGCACAAAAAAAGTTAGTGGATCCAGCTCCTTCAGGAGTCTTCCAACATGGCTGTGTGTGGGCGTGTGTACCTGGGAGGGGTTGAACCAGTTGAGCAGCCCTCCTGTGATTGGGACTGTGCTTGAGAGAAATGGGGCGCAGCCATCAGTGTAGCTTGGCTTCTATATTTAGGGGGGCCACTGGGGCTGTGCATGGAGCGGGGACAAATTCTGCCTCTGCCTGATACTTACAGTTTGGAGTGGCAATGCCTCCCCTCCATACTATGCCCATGGGTATAGTCTGACAGTGCTAAGCCATTGGAGGTTACCAGAGCAATCATTTGAATCTGTTAGTAGGAATCTCAGAGCTGAGCAGCCCTGGGACTGCTTTGCTTTATCTCAGGATCACCCAGTGGCCAGCCAACCCCATGATGGGGGCAGGAGAGGGCATTAAGGTGGCTTAATGCTAGCTTTGCCCACTACCCTTCCAAACTACACTGAAAGGAGCTTGGATGGAGCAAGAACTGGCCTATTATTTGATTTACCCATCACAAAATCCCATCCTCCTCTCAAGTGTGCAAAGTCGGTATAGTTCACAAAAGAACACAAAATACTGTTTAGGATGGATGGTCCATGAGTGATTCAAATGCAGTAGATAGCTGCTTCTTTGGAATTGTTGCATATGTATGTGTAATTCCTCCTTTACATACATTTTAATCTTATAAGCAAGCCCTTTTGCATGTGTGTGTTTGTGCTATATAGTCATTATATAAAGTACAACTAAGCAGAAAAACATGTTGCTCAAACAAAACCAAGAACTAAAGTATTTCTCACTGGAGATTGCTAATTCTGTTCTGCCTACATCTAACAACGCCAACTGATGAGACGTCATTACAAGAACACTGTAATTATAGGTTTTCTTTTCCTCATGCTCTACATTGTTGTTAATAGTGTCGTAGCAAAGTCTTGAAATTCTTTTCTCATGCTGGTTATGTAGTTTTCCATTTGCAAAAAGAGTCTGCAAATATTATTTTCCTACCCTTTTAGTCTCCCATCTTTTGCCCAGGCCCATTCCCCCCAGTGTATTGAATGGAACTGATAAGAGTGGTCATTTGTGCTGAACAGCAAGAAACAACTTGAATTTACCTACTGGGGCTCCTTGCTGTGACTTGCTGTCTCTCTGTGCCAGTGTGGCTGATTAGGTCAGTACATTTATAGAAGCAATGAAATTATTGGCTTTTCAGCACCAGTGAAAAGCAGAGAGAATTTAACATTAGGTCAAAACAAACAAAGAGTCCTGTTGCACTTTTAAAGACTAAAAACATTATTTATTGCATAATCTTTTGTGGGCATAACCCACTTCATGAGATGCATGAAATGGAAAAAGTTGTGTGTGTACATACAGAGAAGGGTCGGTCCCAAGATCAATTCAAACAGTTCCAGAGGGATAGCCTATCTCAGCGAAATAAACAAGTTGTTTTGATTCAGTGTGGAAGAGGGCCCTGTAAGCAAGATCTGAGGGGGTGGGAATGCTAATATAAGGGGAATTACCTTTTGTAATGAGTTAGCCATTCCAAATCCCTATTCACACCCAGTGTGGAGGTGTCTAGTCTGCCTATCAATTCCAGCTCTGCAGTTTCATGTTGGAGTCAGTTTTTGAAGTTTTTTTGCTGAAGTACTGTATCTAGTACTGTAACTATAAAAAACATGATAAAATGTCTGAGTAGATTGTAGTGCTCACCTACTGGTTTTTGAATGTTACCATTCTTGATGTCTGAGTTGTCCCCATTTATTCCTTTGCCCAAAGACAGTCCACTTTAGTCATTCTCGGTTCCTCTTAACGTCCTGGGGAAACAGGGACTGCTCCTGAATATCCAGTTTGAAGTGCATGTCATCTTTGCAGCTTTTCTGTGTCAGGGTGAAGGGTTTGTGCCTGAAAGAAGCAGGCTGGGCCCATGACTCTGAAATCCCCAGAAAGCCAAGCAACCCACAAACATATTTCATGGTTCCTCGGTGTGTGTGTGCACGTGCGCATGTGTGTAGAAGACAAAGAGCAGCAATAATTCCCACAGACATCTCTTGGAAAGGAAGCTGCTTTTTGTTGCTTCATCCCTATAATGTTACAATGCAACAAAATTTAATTTAGAATGAGGGTAACATCTCTGACTAGTGTAAATCAATAGAGCTCCCTTTTTCTTCTATATCACCAGGGCCTACTTGTTTGTAAGATCTCCTGTTCCCTTGAATTACTGGTCAGCCAATTGGAACCCATTGAGGATTTGGCCCTACGTTTCTTCCCACCAGATTACAACTTTAAAATAAAGCTTCATGCAGTTAATTATTTCAATTTCTACCTGCATTTCAATGCCCAATTTTATGAGTTTATTTGAGTTTATGGCTCTTTAAACTTTTTTTCACAGCTTAACCATGGTTAAATGACTATCTAGGAAGAGGAAAATCCTGTTGGTGGTAACAGTTCCTGTTTTATATTCTGTGATGGCATGTTGAATGGTTGTTAATGGAGTTGTATTTATCAAGTGGTTAATAAAATATGTGCATATTTAAAATACCAGGGAGTGTCTTACCCTACTGTTGTTGTGTGTTGATTTCTTTGTTTGTTTTAGAGTATGTTCTGAATAACAACATAATGTGCCCAAAGTAATAGGAGCATTTCAAGTAATTTCTATTTTGTGATCCTGGTAGACAGAGGATGGCACTGGAGGCCCTAGCATGTTCTGAGAAGAGGAATATGAATGGCATATGATGGAGAAGAATAATTTCATCTAATAAGGAAATGTTGATTATTAGTCCCAAAGGGGTAGCTATGTTAGTCTAGTTCAGCAAAATAAGCAAGGAGTCCTGTGGCACTTTTTAAAAAAGACCAACACATTTATTTTTCGCATGAGTTCTTGTGGGCGAAGTCCCACTGCATCACATGTTACAAAATAGAAAACTTACAGTATGGGAGGGAAAGATAAATCCTGTGATCAGATTACTTCGTCAAATCGAACAGATAGATTCAAACAGGGTGGAACAACATATCAGAAAGTGGTGAGGTTGAGAGAAGTGAGAATCACCATTTGTAATGAAAAACAAAAAAGGAGTCCTGTGGCACTTTTAAAGATTAATGTTTGTAATGAGAAAGCCAGTTCATGTCTCTGTTCAAACCCAAGCTGACGGTGTCAAATTTGCCTGTGAATTCTAACTCGGTGGTTTCTTTTTGAAGCTTTAATTTAGAATTAACCTGTTTAAGAATTGTAATGGATTTGTCTTTCACAGAGTGACCAGGGAGATTGAAGTGAGCCCCTATTGGTTTTTTAATGTTGCCATTTCCGATGTCAGATTTGTGTCCATTTATTGTTTTGTGCAGAGACAGTCCAGTTTGTCCAATGTATAAGGTAGAGGGGCATAGTTGGCACATGATGGCATAAATTACATTAGTGGATGAGCTAGTGAATGAGCTCCTTGTTTGATTTGCTAAACTAATCTGACCTGATGCAGTGAAATATAACCACAGGATTTATCTTTCCCTCCTATATTTTGTAACATCTGACAAAGTGGGATTTCACCCATGAAAGCTCATGTGAAAAATAAATTAGTCTTTAAAAGTGCCGCAGGGCTACATGCTTACTTTGATGATTAGTGAGACACTACTTTGTAGCCATTGACATTTTGGATAATGAGGGTGGTGAGACAAAATCTGTTCTGAGTTTGGAAGTGTCAAACTGGACACGCTCAGCAGACACTAGTCTAGACTATTCTTGGAAAGCTACCAATCCTTTTAATAAAGTTTGTGGCAAGCGATCACAGTCCTAAAACCTGAGCTGCAACACAGCTTTGGAATCAGACTGTTTTCATTGGCTGGAAACCTGACTGGAAGTGTTGCTGCAGGGCACTGCCAACCTGAAAGGCGCTAGAAGAGAAAATGCAGGATGGCACAGCAGTGCAGCTGCTGTTGAGAGAGTGCACCACTGTTCTATCTAATTCCCCACATGTTCATTCAACAAGAACTGTGTGGAATGCTTGGCACTGCTATGCAGAGGAACAGTATCTTAATGTAAATGTAAAAGGGGGCTATTTTTTATCACTAAAAGGAGGGACTTGAGAGTAGCTTCATCTAAAAAGTCAGTTACAATAAGAATATTTACGACCTGCCATTCCACCCATACAACTTTATCATTGCAGCACCCTTCTGATCTACCAATCATTATTCCAGTTCTAGACATCTCCTTTGAAAGAGCCTGATCGCTTTGCCCAAAAATGTGATGGCTTGATGATGTGGATGACTGAGGGGAGGCTGAGAATGCTTCCTTTTGTGATGTGGCATCCAGGCCTGAGGATGCAAACTCAGGGACCTGTCTGTAACGATTTATCACCGGGTGGCACCAGAGCCAAGCTTTTCAAAACTGGGTCGTGATTTTTTGAGTGCCTCCATTTAAGACACCTTGAAGGAACCAGATTTCCAGAGGGCAGATGCTGAGCACTCAGCCCCCAGTTAGGGGGCCCAGCTGGAAACTCAAAAAATGTAGGTGCTCAAAATCATTAGTCACTTTTGAAATCTTGGTTTACAACGATGCCTGGAGTGGGGTGATTTGATTAGCAGTGCACCCATATCTAATAGACGGTGTTGGGCTGTACCTCTAATTGTGTTGATACTCGAGTAATTTCCAAACCCTGCTGTCCTAGATGAATTTTTATTTTCTCCCCAAATATCATTTAAAATGTTTCTGCTTAACATCCATCCTCCTAGACTGAAATCAATGAGCTGCAATCATTTATATCTGTATTTTGCTTGCAGTATCAGTCCTTTAACACTAGGGACTTGATCCAAAGCCCATTGAAGTAGTGGGAAAGACTCTCATTTTACTGCAATGGGCTTTGAATGGGGCCCTAAAGTCCCAAGCCCCCATTCCCAAGGATGTTGTGGGCAAGTCCCAGGATTGTGTCATGTAAAGGGCGGTGCTAAGGAAAGAACTATGGTAGTGCCAAGGTTGGAGAGGGGAGAGGAAGAAGAGTTGTGACTCCTTTTCTCAACAATGTTTGTTTATATATGCGTGTAGGCCACCATGCAACGAAAAGATTAAACTATAACAGGAAGCATAAAAACAGCAATATTATAAAATCTTTTCTCCTGTCAGTCTCAGAAGGAGGCTGAGGGAGGAAAAGATGGTGCTATGGTTAGGACAGTAGCTTAGGGCTTAGGCCACTTTAGTTCCATGCCCCATTTTGACATAGACTTTCTGTGTGACCCTAGGCAAATCACTTAGCCTGTCTGTGCCTCAGTTTACTATCTGTAAAATGGGGGCAATAATAATGCCCAACGTCATAGGGATATTGTGAGGATAAATACATTAAAGTATGTGAAGTGCTTTGAGGTCTATTGATGATAAGGTCCCGTATTATTATTGTTTTATTATAATAAAGGAACTGGGTCCTGAAAAAGATGAAACAAGACCAAGGAAGTGGTAGGAGGAAGCTGGGCATAAAATGCTCTCAGTAGTACTTCATGCAAGACTCAATCCATTAGACAATTAACAAATCATGTGACTGCTATTCCATATACATCTCAGAACATTGATATATCATAAAGAATTGACATCCTATAAAGTATGTGAATAAAGAACCTAAAAGAAATGTCTCATCCTCATTGTAGAGGAAGAGAAAATATCTAAAATTGGGGAAGAATAACATTTGGTTTTGCACCAAGTCATTTCCACAGAGGCTGTGGTCGCCCAAGGTCAGTGCTAGTTTTGAATCTAAATATTTCTTTATATTATTAGAACTGGGTGAAATTTTTCATGTGAATAGTTTTATTTTCACTGAATGCTGTAGATCTCAATCAAACATAACTTTGCAAATTTAGGTTGATTTGTGGCAAATAGTTTCAGTTTAAAAAAAAAATTCAGAAATACCAATACGGTTCATTTTGACCTTTCCTAAACTAACCCCGGGAGATTTCATTTCAAAGAGATATTTCATTTCAGAATTCTTCCAGATTTTATTTTTAAAAAACCACTAGGCAACATAACACCCTTTTCTACCTGAAAATTAAATGAAATGTTTTAGGTCAAACAAAACAGATCATTTGACCCCAAATGATTTTTAAAAATTCATTTAGCTGATGAATTGTCTTCAGATTATCCACTGCACCATATTGCCTCTTTTTGCTGCATAGAATGTAGCATTCTATGTTGCTTACGTCCTTTCAGAAGACTCTTTTCTTCAGAAAAGAATATAGTTCAGAATAAAATAAAATGGGAACAATGGTACATCCCTGGCTTCCTGAGGTTCATCTTCAGTCAGATGTCCCCCCCCCCCTTTTTTTTTTAATAGTACACCTGGCTAGGGATTCAGTATGTTATATTTATTTTGCATTTGTGTAAGATTAATCAAATTTGATCTCTGATATTACTTAAGTTTCACCCTGCTTTTCTTTTATAGTCTCCACAACATCACTGTATTGTTTAATGTCAAGTGCCCAAAGGCTTATCACTTTACCATAGTTTACTTATGATCGCAAGCTTTTTTTTTCAAAAATCCATTCTCTTAAGGGAAGCCAGCATCCTTTAATCAAACTTACAATACTTTAACATGTGTTGGAGTTTCCAAAGGTCGTCTGGCCATTGTAACATGTACAGTGGCCACGCAACCTTTTGCAAATGAATGCATTCATGGTGCTTAAAAGGCCTTGTAAAAGAAGTCTGACCAATCTGAATTACTTCTGTACTTGTTTTGTCCCTTTTAGTGCATTGGTTTTAAGGTCATCTGTTCTAAAAAACTTATTTTAATATTATTTTTTCTATGTGTAGTTTCTCTTGCTAACATTAACTGGAACTTAACCGGCATGTGTAAATTGGCACTGCTTTTAAAGTCCTTCATGGTATAGACAATGTCCAAGAACCTGTACATGTGCCTGAACATAAGAGGCAACTCCTTAGACATCAGTTGCTGCTTAAGATTACCACCACCACACTGAAAGCTTCCTGGAACTCAGTGAGATTTTTTTTTAAACTGCCATTTCAAAAAAAACAAAACAAATCAGCACCATTTTTGAGGGCGGGAGGAGAGAAGATTTTCCCCTCCTCCCTCTACCCATGTTTCCAACCAGCTCTAACTTCTTGTAATTAGGGATCGGCTATGTTTGATTCTAGAGTGTGGAACTGGTCCCATATTCAATCACTCTCGTTTTCTCTCCCTTTTTGAAAACAATAAAGCCTTGGCGTCTAAAGGGAATTTAGCTTATTACAAAATTTATTATCAGTAATAACAGCATAATTGGTATGACCATACTTGTACCAACCTCCTCAGCACACATTCTTTCACCCTTCTCTCTCGTGCACACATCCTCCATTTGACAGATCCTCCCCTTTTTATAGCTGAAGTTGCATTAAATCTCTGGAATTGCTGCACATGCTATGACATCTACTCAGTGGATTTTTTTCTGATTCATTTTCTTTACATCTGGAATCTTTGCATCTGCACCTTTAATACATGTTCACTGCTTGAGCCGTGCTTTGTAGCTGGCTGGGCAGCTTGAAATGATTGATATTTTGATAGCATTGGGCAGATTAACAAGTCGTCTTAAAAGAAGCAAATGAATGAGAAATCAAAGCTTAATAGTTCCAGTGAATTCTGTGCCTTTCCTAGAATGATGTCAGAATGTCTTTTCTGCCATATTATAGTACTGAAAAAATTTGAGAATTTGTGGGCGTGGTTTAGAAAAGCATTAAGGAGATGTTTTAACTTTTGTTTCATGGACATTGAAATGATTTCATGATAGCCAGCTGGAGCATGGTACAGGAATGAGACTGATTTTTTTTTTACAGTTGGTGCAGCTGGGAAGTTTATATTGTAAAAATCACCAGCCTTCCATTTATTATATTAGGGTTGGGTCTTGCAGTCCTTACTCATGGAGATTCCTTTGGCCAATTTTCTGATTTTACTTTCTCCAGTATAAATCTGTGGTAACTCAGACATGGAAAAGGGAATGTCAATGAGGTAAAGCCTTGTGAATCCTCAGCTGTACAAAAGCCTCTCTGGAAAGGTCTGAAATAGATTTAAAGAACAATCAGTAATTACCATGTTGAAGAGACATCACATTGGTGTGCTATGCTGTCCACTAGCTCCTTGCGTCTGGGTTCAATGCAAGCTCCTGGACCTAATCATCAAAGCCATTAATACTATAGAGACTGCTTCTCCATCCATGATCTACCAACACAATTGTGATAATTGGGAACATGATAACTTTCAACACTGAGTGTAAAACAAGATGGCGGGGGAAGGTGAGCCAGAGGAAAGACATTTTTTATACCAAATGGGGTCTATGGAATGTGCTGCCAAAGACCAAGATGAGCCATAATCTGATTTTGGAACCTAGTGGTAAATGCATCTTTTTACAGTGGCCTATTTGCAATAATAGATGTAGAATGAATAGGAGAAGAAACAGAAGGGAGGAAGTAGAAAATGGAGGAGGCAGGAAGTGGCCACAATCTAGGCTGACATATCTGCATAAAGTCTTGAATTCCTCTGCTTTTAGTTCCTACATACTCCAATGATTTTACTGCTGTATAAATATCCTAGAAAGATTAGACAAAAGGGATTCTAGGTCAGCCTCAGTGCAAAGAACAATTTGCTGGCAGCAGCTTGGTCTAGCTATCAATGGACTTCAGGCTGTAGGATCCAGGGCAATTCACCAGAGGAGTAACATTTCGGGAATCTCTCAGTTACTCCTGTCAGCACTTGTGGATGTAGTTTTAACAACGCAGCATTCCGTTGTTCTGTGGAAATGCACTATATATCCCAACTGGCTAATTAAAGAGTGACATCCCCTTAAAACCAACGACAGCCCAATGTGTGCACACTACTTCACTGCACTCAAATAGTGAAATTCCCAGGTCAGATTCCAATAGGGAAATAAAAATCTTCCAGCAACAGGAATCTGTTCTATGTCTGATTCTACAGCTAGGCTCCTTCTGGAGAGCAGCTCTTGATATGCCTCTCACCCAGACTCCCAGAGCACCTGCACAATCCACTGCCCCCATAAAACCTGCGTCCGGTTTCAAAGACTTAACGGCAAAGAGCCCTATCAACTACTAGCTCAACTTCCCAGGACTCGCATAATTGATAGCCGATGTACAAGTAACACCATGTGCTACAAAATGGTTATGTTTGTAGCCCTGACAACTTTGTACAAGTTCTAAAATGCAGGCGAAGTATATTCAACACGGGATTGCTGAAAAACTTGTCTGATGCACCTGGGCACCTCTGGGCCCTGTTACCATTACCCAGAGTGGGATAAAAAATACTTCCTTTTTTTTTTTAACTACATTTTTGAAAACCGAGATAACTGCTCAGGGATTTCTGACCCTTGAGTTGATTAACAGTTAATGATGTGTGTCCTGAAGAAAAAGCAACGTTAAATATTGTGCACCTTTTGGAAGGACATTTTTAGATTGACATTCTCAGCATATTTTGTTGTATTTATGAATTGTTTGTGTCGGCTAAATTCTCAACGACAGCCACAAAATACTTTGAATGTTGATTTGCCTGCGAATGCCAGAAATGAAAAATAAGGCACCAGGGGTGGTTTGAAAGTGTGGGACCTAAAAGGAAAGAAACAAAAATTGCAGGCATTTCTAGTCAAGCAACAGAATCATCTTAAAATAACAAAACAACAATTACAACTTTAACTCTGACCCATCTGAGTTGCACTGGTGTGGCCTCCCTATAGCTCACGGTGCCCCCTCCAGATCATACAAAATACTGCAGTGAAACGACCTTGTCCATTTTTTTCTTATGTCTCTCTTTGAATCCCATCTGCTTGCATCATGTTCAAGTTCCAAGTTAGCACCTTCAAACCCCTATATCTCTATATATCTGCCCCTTCCTATTTATCCAAGCTTCTTTCATTCCCGTCTCCTCCCCACACCCTGCCAACATTCCCGCCTCGACAGCTCATTTGTCAGCTTCTCTTCCAGGCATCTTTTTACGTTCTATGTGCCCCTCTCCACGTGTGATATGACCTTCCTGAACTCATCCTTTCTTGGCACATTGAAGTATCTCTTGAAAACCCATTTGTGCTGTGCTGCCAGAGTGAATCTAATTAATATGTATACACTAAGTAAAAAAGAAAGAAAAAGGTACATGTTGCTTCCCATGGCTTGGTTCCTTGGGGAAGAATCATTTTGCCTTCACTGCTCTAGGAAACACCTAACATGCAGTGGGTGCTAAACAAATAATGACAAATAGTAACTTGTTTTGTTATTGTTAAAAGGTGACTAAGCTGATTCATTATCTAAAATGCATCATTACAACAGTGGATAAAATGAGGGGTTAATTCCTCCCCCCACCCCCCAACCATCAGACCAGGTGTACGAAGTAGCTATTGTTTGCTGACTTGTGAAATGTAGCAAAAGAGGCTAAGGCACAAACATTTCTTTTGGTTCACAAATGGCTAATTGTATTTCTTATGAATTAATCAGTTAAGTGGTAAATACACAATGCTCATATTTGGATGGGCAGGCCTTCAGAGTAAGGCTGTTACAAATATTATAAACAACAGAGACCTGTGGCATTTTTAAAGACTAACAGATTTATTTATCGCATGAGCTTTCGTGGGAGAAAATCCCATCTTCCCAGTTTCCCGTCTTCAAAGTGTCTGACGAAGTGGGATTTTTCTCCCACGAAAGCTCATGCGATAAATAAATCTGTTAGTCTTTAAAAGTGCCACAGGACTCTGTTGTTTTTCTGCAATAGACTAACACGGCTACCCCTTTGGAACAAATATTATAGTGATTTATAGCATAGCCCCATGGGTCATGTACTGTGCAATAAGTGCCTCTTCGGTGGATGTCAACTGTATATCACAGTACATTCAGATAAATGAGTACAGGATAGAGCGGGTGAAATAAGATCAGCAAAAATCTTTATTCCTCAAAATTTCTGAACCAGAAAGTTGCAAAATTCTTTATTCCTCAAAATATATGAATTGGATCATTAAACGCATGTTTCTGAGTTCCCAACCCTTTTGAGAATCTGGAATTGTTTTATGTAATGCTGGTATTTTTGTGATGCAATTTCACATTGATGCTGCTGTTGTTGGGATGACAGTGAAAATCTTATAGCTCCTCTTCCTCCCTTTCCATATTCTTGAGATGGGTTTGTTGGTCTCAATGGGTTATATAACCCATGTGAAATTGGTTTTGGTTCCCTGACTGACAGCGCATACTGCGCCCAGTCATGAGGCTTAGCGGACGTCAGTTTCGCTCATTTTTCAGAGTAAAGAGCTGCACTGCACGTGAGCTCTCTGAGACAGCTTAGTAGGGGCATAGCAGTTCTGGTAGCAGTGGTAATAACATTGTTTATTTGTGCCGTGGCCCATCTATCAGGCACACAGCAGGCCAAAAATTGAGGCGGCATATCTCTGTCCCTTCAACTGATATATATGCTCCAAAAGAATAGTCCTCCTTGGGTTTCATAAAATCATAGAAATGTAGATCTGGAAGGGAGCTGGAGGAGTCATCAAGTCCAGCCCCCTGCACTGAGGCAGGACAAAGTAAACCTAAATCAGCCCTGGCAGGTGTTTGTCTAACCAAGTCTTAAACCTCCAGTGATGAAGATTCTACAATCTCCCTTGCAAGCCTATTCCAATACTTAGCTATCCTTATAGTTAGAAAGTTTTTCCTAATTCCTAACTTCAATCTCCCTTGCTGTAAATTGAACCAATTAGTACTTGTCCTACTTCAGAGGTCATGGAGGATATTTGATCACCATCCTCTCTATAACAGCCCTTAACAAATTTGAAGACTGTTATCAGGGCCCCCTCAATTGTCTTTTCTTAAGATTAAACATGCCCAGGACTTCCTGAATGTTTTTAGAACTGGACAAAGTACTGAAACTGTACCAGTGCCAAGTACAGCAGGACAGTTACCTCCCGTGTCTTATACATGCCACGTCTGTTAATAAATCCCAGAATTATACTAAGCTTTTTCACAATCGCATCACGTTGCTCTCCATGTTAGTCAGAATCAAGACTAAAATGGCTGTCCTCCAGCTGCTTCCTCCATCTTCTGAAACAAGAAGTTGTTCTCAATACTTTCCAAGAACTTGGTAGACATTTTGAGTTTTGCCCAACAGATGTCCAGGTAAAGTTCCCTATTACAGCAAGGCTTGTGTGCTTGATGTTTCTCTTCTAGAAATTCCTCAGCCATCTCCTCTTCCTGATTTGGTGGTCTATAGAAGACTCCTTCTATGACATCACTCCTGTCTTTCCCCTTTTTATCTTCACCCAGTGACTTTCAACTGATCTGCCTCTGCTTCTGGACCTCAGAACATATTTACATATTCTTCATGTATAATGCAACACCCCTTTAATTTTTCTGCTGCCTTTGCTTCTTGAACAAACTATATGCCTATACCAATATGCTGGTCATGAGATTTATCCTACCAGTCATCTTTTATAGTCTATCCTCTTGGTGACAGTAAATATAATTTGACACAGTCTGTTACATTTGTTTTATGATTTGTGGTGTTTTTTGTAATATTTATTAGTTTTTCAGGAGAAAGTGTGTGTTAATCAACAGAACTATCTTTTGGATTATGTGTTGTGATTCTTTTATCTGTAAATGTTCTAGGGATTATGTTCTCATTTAATGTAGGAATATAGCCAGTACACATTCAGGTTCAGGAATGATAATTCCTTCTTTGGCAGCTGCAACAAAGCACCTTAAACAAAATCATGTTTTTGGATCTACATCCAGATAGAGGTTTCACCAGCACAGGTCTGGAAATTTTCCCTCTTGTCATAATCACAAGCAAGAGCCATGTATTGAACAGCAAATGCAGATTAATTTTGATTGCCTTGGTCAGGCACAGAGATCTACAGATATTCAGAGGAGCCACTTATGGATTTTCCCACCAATTGAGTTTGACTCTACATAGTTCATTGAATTCTTCTTCTAACATTTGCAGCGCTTGCCAAGCCACTCAACAGCAGCTTCACCAACACAATGAGGGACTCTATGGCCACCATGAAATCTAGTCAGTTGACACTCATTGAAAACGTGTCATTGACTGATGAAAGTGGATAATCACACAGACCCCATATGTGGAGGTTGGCTGCACATATTCCTTGGCCAGTTTGGAACCTGTTCAGCAGAGTCCAAAGGTGATATGGCAGGTCAAATCAGCTGCCTGAACAGTTGGCTCAATGAGAAGGAAACCATTCCAAACATCTTTAGTCAACCACTCATCATGCCACAGGATTGCTACTTACAGATTCTAATCTGGCAGTTGAGACCACAATGGATGCCTCAATGTAAGTCGTGCTCTGGGATGACTGAAAATGTCCATGTACAGTGGGAGACCTTCATTGGCACATATCTTTTCCACCAGTATATCTGTAGACTCTCTGCGATGAATGTGTGGAGGAGCTTTTCTTGCTCAGAACTCGTAGCCATGGGATAGGGATGGGGCAAAGGGTGCCTGTGATGATAAACATGGTTGAGTTCAATTTGATATCAACCAATGTAGTGTGAGATGAATGACACCATCTGGGGCACAATATTCCACTGACGAAAAGCTGATGTGCAAATTGTCTGTGCGCCTGCACCCCATGTCAAACTGGCTAGTTTGCTGATTAGATTATTCCTGGTTCTGCCTTTGGCAGCAGTCTTTTTTAGATGATCATGGAAAGTTAAAGAGCAGTACAGTATGACACCAAGGTAGACCAGTTTTGCCTTCATGTATCAGATATTTTTCTATTAAAGAAGATGTCTAACTCATATTTAGAGCTTGCATTGTGGAAGACGCTCAAAACTGTCTTTGTCACACTTGGTTGGAGTCGCCAACTACTACAGTAGGCTGTCATCTCAGCCAGGTTGGCATTTAAGATGTTCTAGAATTCAGTGAAAGAACATGACTGGGTGCTGCAGCAAATGCAATCTGCGTTCATTGAATTGGACCTCCATGAATCAGCCATTCTGAGCCAGCTAATTGGAGGCAGAAAAACTAGGGATGGTGTGCTTTCACAAACTGCCAGCTATTGCATGCGTCAGAATTTGAAAAAGGTATGAAAGATATAGCTGATCAAATTATTCATTATAAATAATGTTCATAATATATTTAACTCCATTTGGTTCATGTACTACTCTTGATTTTTTTTGACTATAGGAATTGTTCATAAGTATCTGTTAAATCGTTTGGATATAACATTCACTCTGTGGGTTCTTCTAACTATTTGTTTCAGCTATTCTCTCTTTATTTATATTGTCACATGGTAATGGTTTTGCTTTCTGATTGGATGACTGAAACCACTTGAACAAGAGAATAGCAAATAGTGAATGAGGTACTTCTGGTGCAAATATTCAGAAGAATAATTCATGTCACTTTCAGGAGAGCAAACATTGTCGCATACATGGCAATTGTCCAAATCCTTATGCATAACAGATAATATGACCTCACATGAGTAAAAGCAACTGAACTTGGCTCTGTTAATAAAAATATTTGTGAATCAAATTTTCTACAAATATTTCCAGCCCTCTCTATTAATGTTTGCTGTTACATAAAGATACGTCCTACACTTAAGAGCACAGATGTCTGTGAATGACAGTCATTCCGGGATTGCTTAGGCTTCACTTTGACCTTTCCCTGCTTCTGTGAATATAAGTCCGGCCTTTAGTGTTATAGAGTTGTGTGTGTCCTAATTAAACAATAAGGCGCAGGGCCTATCCCGGGCATTAAGTCCTCGTCTACACTGAGGGATTAGGTCAATGTAACGCTCCTTATTTTGACCTTCTACAGCCTGCGTAGTCAATCAGGGTGCTGGAAGATCAAATTAAGGGCTGTTACAAGTTGAATTTGTAACTCCACCCCTCCAAGAGGTATAGGGTTCAAGGGCAAATTTAATAATTCGCCTTAACCCCAGTGTAGACACTGGCCTCTGGCTGGGGGCTTGGCAGCCCCCAGCTGAGGCTGCTGCTGTCCCCTGCAGCCCCCCACTGATGCTGCCATCAGTCCCCGCAGCCCTGCTGCGGGCTCGCGGGGATTGGCAGCAGCCCCAGTGGGGGGCTTCGAGCCCACAGCAGGGCTGTGGAGCCAGTGGCAGCCCTGACAGCGGGGCTGTGGGGGATACTGAGACCACAGCAGCCCCAGAGCAGGACTGCAGGGGCCAGCGGCAGCCAGTGTTTACTCTGGCAGCCGAAGGAGCCAGAGAAGGATGTCGAGACCGTGGCGGGCCTGGATCAAGCATAAACAACCAATATGATTGCAGCAAGAACATTTATTGATACATAAGTAAAGATTTTTATACATTTTTATAGTTCCACCACCAACTATGACAAGGCAGTTAATTGGTGCATATATAATTATATAAAACAAACTTGTAAGCCATTGGTTAGATAACCCCTAGATTTATAATTGTGTTTACTGCTTTTTTTACTTCTCACTATTAGTAAATTCTCACAGAAATCCAGACACTGAAATGCCAAGGCCGGTGTGAAAGTATGTGGCAGTATGCCATTGCAGCCTGAAGTATCCTTGTCCGACCTGGCTGTGATCTTCCAATTACAGTGTCATCATGTCTGTGTATGCTGAATAAATCTATTACAGCGTCAGCATATCTGCGTATGCTGAATAAATCCCCACAGAAGGAGTGTCCTGTAGACACTCTCCTCTGGTTTTATTATGTCGATGTATCGACATCGACTTTAGATGGTGCCCCCAGTGTAGAGATGGCCTAAGAGTGACTGGAGGTGTGGCGACAAAGCCAACAGTATTAATGTCAGCTGGCCATTAGTTCCCCAGAAGCTGCTACTGCTAAGCTCGTCATTGCTGTTTATAGCCACCTCTCCTCCACTTCTTATTTTAAATTAAGATAAATGTCCTTGGCGTCCATAGTTCAGATGAGAATGCAGCTGCCCTCTTTTGAGGAAATATCCATAGCCAATCAGAATATGGAATATTGTCAACAATTAAAAAAAATTATAATAAACGAAATATTCCATTTTTGAGTCATAGTCAGAAGATAGCAGGCAAGTATTTTCTGGGTACCACCTCCAAATAATCCATAGATAATTAAAATTAAAAATTGATGACCTCTTAAGCAAATAACTATGAATGGATCAGCCCGGTCTAGCTAAATTCTTAAACCACACCCATCACTAGATATGCTAATATCAAACATTGATGTGTCAAACTTCTCCAATGAATACGTTTCTGCTTTATTTGGCTAAAAGAGAACAATGGGTATATCCAGCTAAATAATTTTGTATTCCTGCTGGAAATCTATTAACAATCCCACTTCCCCCCCCCCCCCACCTCTTGCTATTACAGCACCTTTTGTCTGAGAAAGACCAGCATTGCTTTTGGGAGAACTCCTTCCCTGAATTCTTAGAGGTTAATAATGGACATCCATGTATAATATTGCCACATGAATGTTTCTATGCCCTAGATAAATGTGCATAATTTCCTTTGCATGTAATGAGCATGAGTGTTTAATTATGACAAGTTGTGAGTTTTGCAGTTTATTTCGTCCCCCAGGGAAATCCTTGAAAATGAAATTTCCTATTTCACTGATGCACTGGGTGTGCAATTTTACACTATCTCTGTAGGAGGATATTGTAATCCATGTTGCTTTCCCCCTCCCCCCCCACATGCTCATGCATAGAAGAAAACAAGAACTTTGTTTGCAAATATGGGTCTATATAGCATCGCAGGAGGTTACAAGCTGAGGAAAAGGTTTAATGACAAATGGGTGCAAGATTGCAACCAGTGTGATCGATCGATCTGTACTGCTGTTAAGTCATTAAGAATAAAGAATAGAATACATTAGTTAATGACACCATTTCTTGGACTGCTAAGGTAGTAAAAAAGTATCAGGTTTGCCTGATGAGTCAAATAATACACATTTTGTGTAAAAATTATTTTTATATTTGAAATACAATTTAAAGCTGATGTTGCTTTCCCTTTCCAGGTCTTTCCACCTTCTTCTCCTTCAAACATACCCCGAGGCCCTTTCTCTCTTCCTCCATATACACCGACCCACTCAGTGGCTATGTCTACACTTGTAAATTTAGGTCAACTTTAGCTAAGTCGACTTAGCATGTCCACACCTAAATTTAAAGTCGAATTAGGGAGGAACCTACCAAGTCGACCTAGAGCATCCACACTGGACGCCTAGGTCGACTTGTAGGGGCTAGGAGGACCTTGGACAGGTCCATGGCGCCGGGGGGGCACCCCTTGCCAACTGCCAGGAGGCTCAGCCTTTGCCCCATTGTACCTGGGTACAATGGGGCAAAGGGGGACAGGGATCCTGGCAGGGCAGGAGTCCTGTGCCACCCCCCTGGCAGGGAGGGCAGTGGAGGAGTCCTGGAGAGCCCTAAGTCGACTTAGAGTCGACTTAGGGCTACTCCACATCTACACTGGCTTAAGTCGACTTTCTAAAGTCAACTTAAGCCTAAAGTCGACTTTAAACTAGGTTTAACAAAGTCAACTTAATTTTCCTTAAGTCGACTTAAGCAAGCTGCTTAAGTCGACTTAAGGAAAGTGTAGTGTAGACGCAGAGTAAATTAAGTCGACTTAAGCAAGCTTAAGTTGACTTAATTTACAAATGCAGACGCACCCAGCATGCACACACAAAAGCTGAGTGAAGACATCATTTACTTTAGCATTAACTTGCACTGCGATGCATGATTTTCTGTTCTTGTGTGTACTTATAGTAGATAACAAAAACTGTTACTAAAACCTCTTTACAGGGAAACAAAACACAGATAGCATTTTGAATGTAAAGCATCTGGGGATGATAATCAACTGTGGTCTCAAACGATATTTTGTCCATCCCAGTTTTCTAAGGCTTCTCGAGAAGAAGAAAAGAAGTGGGGAGCGGAGAATGCTGTGTGAGTTTCTGAAGTCAACTCGACAATTTCCAAAAAAATTGTGTCCATGTTTGAATGAATGTTTTAGTGTTATTGACTTATAGGAAATTTTAGCTCACACTTGGACCATATCCTAGTATCTTGTTATGCTTTAGCTTGAGTAGCCAGTTGAATGGTGTTCAAGCCTTAAATTGATACCCAACTATATTAGAACCTTCAGAGAAACTTCTAAAAGAAAAACTGTGATTATTATTCTTCTCTGTAAATTCAGAAAATGAAAGACTAGCCAATGATTGGAGAGCAGATGAGGCCATATGGAAAACATTCCATTTAGAAATATTTATGCCCTGTATCATATTTTAAGTATTTCTCTTCCTTCATTTCTTCCTAATATAGAAAATGAACCTGATTTTGAAATCAGTTGCATAGTATACATCTAGAGTAATACCATTGACCACATTTGATTTACTCTGAATTTACACCAGAGAAACCAAGAGAGGATCTGGCTCAGCTTTAATGCAAAAGCCTTTATTAACAAAGAACTCATCTGCTCTTGATGCTCCATCCCGCAGTACTAATCATCTATTTGCGATATCACAGGGGGTCCAGCTGCAATATCACAAACATAAATATAAATACAGCTATATAAATAACAAAGCATCTGTGTCCTGAACCTCCTCACGTCTGAGGATTATGCAGCACATTTCAGGAGAAGGGTGTGCAAAAAGGGAGCTGCTCATCATTCTGGTATGCTAGAGCAGGCTTCAGGCTCCTCTCATTTGTGCTGGCTGCCAAAAGTTCCAAGAGGTAGTCATAGCAACTGGGGAGCATCAGAGTGTAGGGAAGATTCTGGCCATATCTGCTCTTCTTAGCTGGTTGAAGGGCCATTTTGTACTGGAAAACAAAACATTTACTAAGCTTGAGTTAAGGTAGAAAGTCTATATGAGTAACTTGAGTATAAAGGTCTTGCAAGAATGTTAGAGTTATCAAAAAAAAAAAAAAGACAGAACTCCAAAAACCCACTTTAGAAAAGTAGGACATCCATACTGTAGGTTACAGGTAGCTTATAAATTAACTTTGTTTATATATAAAAAAGAACAAGACAGGAAATAAGTTACTTTGAAATCCACACTTATGAGTGCAGGGAATTACAGTTAAGGATGCCCAATCACCTTAAAACTGATGCTGTAGATATGAGAGCTTCCTATCCCTTTCTTTGTAGCTTTTTTGCAGTGTTTCATGCCCAGAGGCTAGGATGCCTCAGTGCCATAGCATGCGTTGAGTGAGTTCTGTTGTTGGCAGTGTTATATAGGGTCCTTTTATCCAAAATGATGTTATAAACAGACACACAATGAGAAGCTCAAAATGTGTGGCTTTAGTCAAACAGAACTAAGAACCAGCCATACTGGTTCTACCTACATCTATTATTATGGGAACCCATCATCTATTACTATTGCAAACCACCATCTATTACTAAGGCAACCCAATACATTACAGGCAGTCCATCACTGAGAATGATGAGACTATTGTTGAAATTCTCACCTAAGGTTATACATATGACTCTGAAGTCCAAGTCTGAAGTTGGCTGCCGTCAGGACATGGAAAGTCTATACCTGTGATGTTTGATGATGCAGCTCTATGGCACCTTTCATGTGCAGCCTGGAGGAGTTTCCATCAATCCCACTCAATCTGTTACAGCTTGTTGGAGATTGTCAGTGAATCCTGTTCTGAGCCACTTCATGAGTGCTTTGAAATTGATCCCACCCCACTGAAGACTATTCTTCAGGCTATCTTTGAAGCCCTTATACAAATGACTCTTCTTTCTTTTGCCCTGCCTCAGCTCCCCATGCAAAATTTGTTTGGGGAGATGATGACCTTCCGTTCTGATGCCATGTCCAGTTCACTTAAGTTGTGCTCTTAAGAGCATTTCCTCAGTGCTGGTTGTGTTTGCTGTCTCAAGAGACTTAATAATGGTCACTCTGTTCTGCCAGTGAATGCTCATTATTGAGCAGAGGGAGCATGTGTGAAATTGCTCAAGCTGTTTAATGTGCCGTCTATAAAGAGTCCATGTCTCAGATTCCTACAGGAGAGATACTAGAATCACTGAGCTGTAGATCTTCACTTTGGTGGACAGTTGAATATTGTGTTGATAGAGGACTTTAGTTAGGAGTTGGCCAAGGGACCCAGCTAGCAGTACTGGAGGCAATTTCTTTATCCAGGGAATTGTCACTTGAGATGTTGCTGCCCAGATGCTTGAACTGATCCGCATTTTTCACCTGTATACCTTGGATGAAGATGGCTGGTGCTGGGGCATAGGAATGAGGTGCTGGTTAGAACATGACCTCTGTCTTCCTGAGACTGATGGTGAGGCCAAAGAGCTGGGATGCTTCAGAAAAACCTGTGAACGATGATCGGAAAGTTGTCATGTCTATGGACCATCAAAGTGTAGTCATCTGTAAAAAGCGCCTCAATGAAAAGTCTCTCCAGTGTCCTGGTCTTAGTACTGACTCTTTGAAGATCAAAGAGGGAGCCATTGAGTTGGTAGAGAATGTATATCTCTTGATCCAAGTCCGTTATGGCATGGCTGAGGACATAGGCAAAGAACAGATTAAGCCAGTGGTACCTGACCTGTGGGCCAAAAGTGGTCTGTGGGGGCTTTCAGAGTGGTCTGAGACTCCCTTCCTGCTGGTTGCAGAAGGGAGCGACTGCCTAAGGACCCAGGCAGAGCGTGTTTCCACAAGGCTAAAAGACTGGTGCAGTCTCCTTGCTGCAGCCAAGGGGATGGGAGATCAGCGCTCCCTTCCTCTAGCTGTAGCTGGGGGCATGGCATAGTGCTCTGCTTAGGTCCCTGCTGGAACCAGAGGAAGGGGGAATAAGATCAATGCTCCCTTCCCCTGGCTCCATCCAGTAGGGAGCGAAGCACCCTGCCTGGATCCCTAGGCTCTGAGGTCCCTGCTGGAGCTAGAGGGAGTGGAGCACTGATCTTCTACCCTCCCCCAGCAGGGGGTGGGGAACCCTGGCCGGAGGTTCAGTGGGGGGGGGGCAGGGAGCCAGGCAGCTGCGGCTGGTGATTGGCGGGTTGGCGGGGGGGGGGAAGAGCCAGGGAGCCACAGCTGGGGGGTGGCAGGACGGGGTGGGGAGCCATGGCTGGGAAGCCCGGCAGGACCCCTTGGGGATATGGGGGGCTGGTGGTGCCCTGGGGTGAGGGCAAAAGTCAAGGATGGGGGCCTGCGTGTGGCGTTGTAGGGCCCCATCCTTGTCTTTTGCCCCGGGGCCCAGAATTGCTAAGACTGCCCCTGGGTGGGGGTTGGTTTGTTGGTGGAGACTGGTGGTCCTCAGGGTTGTAAAAGTGACATCTGTGGCCCTTGAGCCAAAAAGGTTGGGAACCGCTGTCTTAAACAGCCCTGGAGCAATTAAGAAGCCTTGCTTCACTCCATTCAAGATTTCAAATGGTTCAGAAGAGTCACTATTAGAGAGCGCTTGCACTCTCGTGTAGACATGGAACAGATGGATGATTTGTATGAACCTTCTTAGGCAGCCAAGTTTGTGTAGAGTGGCTCACAGACCCTCCTTGTTGACTATATCAAAAGCTTTGGTCAAGTCATGAAAACTGCATACAGGTCCATGCACTGAGTTCTATGTATTTAAATACAGTTCAAGATGCTGGTTTTTTAGGGTCCCTAGTATTTTTCCTCATATGACACCCCAGATTATCCATCCTGCTTTCTAGCTCCAAAATATATTTTTAATCCAGATGCACTGGATAGTTCGCTGGAGAATACAATTGACAATATCTTGCAGAGAAGAAAAATGATGTAGAGGGTGCGTGGTTTAAATCAACACATTTAAAAATAAACATAAACATGTTATGAGTTAAACAATAATGGCGACCAGTCTAAATGCTGTATTTAACACTCCAGTTGCAAAGTACAAGCATTCATCACATTGGGAGTAGATAAGCATGTTAGTGTAACTGGTAAGGTTCTTTTTTGTTTGACTGACTTATAAAGACTTAAAGCAGACTGTTGTTTGAAGCTGATCCTTCTTCCCTTAATAGATGTCCAGGTACAGGGGAGTTTTAAGAAGAAACAGACAGTATGATGTAGGTGTACTGTTATTACTCCCAGGGGATTACTGAGCTAGTAATGGAGTTTTTACTATTGAAGTAAATATTGGTGTTCCTAATTTAGATGGGCATAGCAAGAATTGAAAATCTGAGATGGAGGAACTGTATAGCAGCAGGATCCTGAGGTCCACACCCCACTTCATTTTTCCCCCCAGCTGTGTGTTCCCATTTTTAACCTGCAGTGTTTCTAACTTCTAGAAACTTGTGAGTCAAGAGGGAAAAATGGCAAAAATCCCAGTTTGAAAAACAAATAGATGTCTCTTTGTTAACATCCGAAGAATGTGAAGCAGCCAGAGACCCATTTGCAGTCTGAGAAACATTATTTCCTTGAAATTGCTTTGAAGATGCTAAGAGAGGGAAAAATGTATTGGCCTACTTTAATATACTGTAAATTATATCTACTTTTAGTAAATTGTGCCCAAAGTCTGAATAAATGAATGAGCAGAGCTGCAGAACATTAAAAGACTATTGGGCAGAACTTTGTGCTCAGTGTTTGCTTCCTAGATAACAATGGAGTACATAATATTTTCACTGGCGATCCTTCGAATTCAGGATGAGGTCTTTCACGGGTTCTATTTTATATGGGTCCTTTGATGACTGAGGAGCCTGATCCTTGAGTCACATGCTCATTGGCAGTCATTGTAGGTGGTGTAGAAAGGCAGGGTTTGGGCCAAAACAACTGAATGACAGTTGTCTGTCCTTTCTTTTCTGGCACTTTTCTGCAACCAGGGTGAGATGATTTTCCTCAAAAATGCTTGTTTTTTCTCTGATAAGTCTTCACCACTTAGCCTCGGCTTGTGTTACGGTCCCTCACTGTGAGGATGCCACATCTCTTGATGTTTGTCTTGAGGGTGTCTTTGAAGTGTTTCTTTTAGCCTCCCTTACTTTCTCCTTAGCAATTGTGGTAGGCCAGGGGTCGGCAACTCCTGGCACGCATGCCAAACGTGGCACACACACCTATCCTGAGTGGCACGTGGTGCTGCTGAGGCTCCTCCCACTGGCCCCGCCTCCCCCACAGGGCCTGAGGCCACAAGAGCCACACACGTCGTGGCTCCTGTCCCCTACTGGCCCCAGCCCCCCACTGGGGAATGTGGCCAGCAGGAAAAAGGAGCTACAGCGCATCGGGGCCCAGTCCCCTGCTGGCTTTGCCCTCCTGCTGGGCAGTGTGGCCTGCTGGGGACAGGAGCCCCATGCACGGGGGGCAGAGCCATCAGGGATAAGGAGTCTCTATCCCTACCCCTGGCACCTGCTGACCCCGCCCCCGGCACCTGCTGAGGGTGCAGTGGTCAAGGCTGGCACGGGGGCTAGCAAAGGTTGCTGACTCCTGTGGTAGCCAGTGCTTTTTTTTGTGATGGTACACAGGGGTATGGGCACCTTTTCTGCTGGCCCCTTTGCCCAGCTGGGGAGGTGGGGACAGCAGGGGAATGGCGCTTGCTGCTCCTGTTTCTTGCTGGCCCCGCTGCCTAGCTGAGGGGTAGGGTTGGCAGGGGAAAAGAGCATGCCACTGTAAGAAGAGGAGTGGTGCAGGAAGCAAGGGGTGGGAGAGGCATTTTTCAACTTTTACTATCAAGATATGAGTACCACCACCATTTTTTTTTTAACAAAAAAAGCACTGTTGTTAGGTATGCACATGCAGTGCCCGTTCTACCTCAGCTGGTGCTCAATAATCAGAGCCTCAACACTGAAGATGTTGACCTCCTGTAGGTCAGTGGCATTAGTATGGCGATCCTCCACTTCATGCTGAAGATCTTTCGGAGAAAGTGCTGATGCTGATGTTCCAGGTTTTCAGATCTTTTCTGCAGGTCAGCCTAGTCTCACAGGAGAGATAGGACTAACATTGCTTTGTAAATGAAAATTCTGGTAAGTACATAAGTGGGTCCTTAACGCAGTGGTTGTCAACCTTCTTCATGTCACAACACGGTTGGTGGCATGTCCAACTGTGTATGACACAGCACCCCTGCCACCAGAAGACAACCCCTGCCACCGAAGCCGCCCACCTCCGCTGAAACATCCGGTGACAGCACAACCTCCTGCCATTGCTGAAATTCCTGACAGCAGCACAAATCCCCATCACAGGAAGAAACCCCCAGTCTCCATAAGAAAACCCTGCGAAGGGGGCTGGGTTCGGGTGGGTTTGTTTCGATAGTGGGGGGTTTCTTTTGATGATGGGATGGCTCCTGGTGACACACTTAGTCATGTGCCATGATGCACTGATGTGTCATGACATAGTGTTTAAAAACTGCTGCCTCAAAGAGCTGTATATATGGCATCAGTTATCCTCCAGTTATGGCTACACATTGTATGTTCGCATTTGAGGTGCTGTATTAGGGAAGACTGTTTGGGCAGTGTGGATATGCAATGCAGCTGAATTAGTGTTGTGGTTGGAGTCTTAACTTTTGAATGATCTGACTTCTGTGTGTAAGTTTCCAACCTCAGTGTTGCATTGAAACAGTTGGATTTTTTGGTTCATATTTTACGTTTCATTTCCCTTATTTTGTTGAAAGACAAAAAGAGACATTTTGATTTTCTTTTCATGTCTTTTTTTGGTTAATCTAGATCATATTGTTCCAATCAATTTTCATATTTGTTAATCCAAATTGTTCTGTAGGAACCAGTCTTTTCTCAGTATGTTTCAACAAGAACGATGGCCATGTAATTTGGACAGTAATGTTGCTTCATCAGGACAACTATTTGTAGTGAACATTCTGCTTTCTCTGTTATGCACATTTGGGTCTCTATAGAGTTCAGGAGCTCAATTTTGACCATTGTGTATAGTGTAAACTCTGCAGGGACTCCTCAGTCCTAATTCCTGTGGGTTTTATAGTCTCTGTTGCAATCAATGTAAAACCCTTTGGAGGAACAGAGATTACAATCTCCACACAGAGCTCCGTAGTAGGCAGGACTGGAGAAGAGGATCAGACAATCCTAGGACAATCCACAGAAACTGAGATGGAACTTAGAAGCTCTGTAGTTGCCTCAGTTGTCACAGAATTGACTATCTCTGCACTGAATACCATGGAGATTCCTAGCTCTGCCAGGGCTGCTATAAACTCCTGTTTCAGTCTCAGCTTGCTTAAGTTGACTTAAGGAAAATAAAGTCAACTTAATTAAAATTATGTCGACTTTATTAAACCTCCTTTAAATTCAACTTACTGCTTAAGTCGACTTTCTAAAGTCGACTTAAGCCAGTGTAGACATGGGGTAGGCCTAAGTCGACTTAGGGCTACCCCAGGACTACTCCAATGCCCTCCCTGCTGGGGGGGGGGCACAGAGAGAGCCTGATATGCCCCCCCACAGGGCAGGGTAGAGCCCTGCCCACCCTGCCCCTTTGCCCTGCCAGGATCCCTGTCCCTCTTTGCCCCATTGTTCCTATGTACAATGGGGCAAAGGCTGAGCCTCCTGGCATTGGGCAAAGGGTGCCCTCCCTGCTCCCGTGGACCTGCCCTAGGTCCCCCTAGCCCCACAAAGTCAACCTAGAGCGTCCAGTGTGGACGCTCTAGGTTGACTTTGTAAGTTCCCCTTTAAGTCGACTTTAATTTTAAATGTGGACACACTAAGTTGACTTAACTAAATTGGCTTTAAGTCGACTTAAAATTACAAGTGTAGACATAGCCTCTGGTGTTAACACACGTGGTGATGGGATTCACCAATGGGATTATACCTGGGAGAAGGCTGCTTAACTGGGATGAGATGCCATATTGGCTCCTAAAGCTGCTTCTACCCTTTTATCTTATTTTGAACCATGATTCTACAGCTCTTGTTGTTTTGCTTGAGCTTTTGGTTTCATATCTCAGTGACTTTTCTTTGCTGTGCATAATGCAGTCATGGCCCCTTATTATTCTCTTCAGGGTGTGGTGAGACTCCTATGGATAGGGAAACTCCTGTTGTAAACTGGTCTTCCCTTAAGGTCATAAAATAATAGTTTTCTTTTATACAGTGTAACCGGAAACAACTCTCAGGCACCGGATGGTGTAAGGGACTCTCCAGCTAGTGCTGCAGACCCAAGTCTAATTAGTGTTAGTATAATAACTGTGACACTTTACTGGGTGGGTAATGTGCCATTTTTGTTAGAATTACTCTTTATTATTTGTACTTTGGATTTATTGTTTAGCAGTATTTTCCCCTTTAATGTATGTAGGTGACTCTGGAAATGTGTCTCTTTGGTTGCTTTTTTTTTAGTTTTCACACACTCTTTAAGAATTCAGCAGTAGAAACGTAACTGAAATGGCTAATCTGACTCCAAACCAGGGAATACAATCGCCATCTGGTGCATCTGTTCATTTCTTGCTTTTCTGTATTTTAGGCTTCCTGTGGTGCAGATGTCATGTGTAGTGTGTTCTTATTTGTCGTCTTCCTCAGGGATTGAACTTCCAAAAGCTCCCATTTAGGCACTTACAATTAAATGCCCAGATTTTTCAAAGTTCTCAGCCCCAGTAGCTCCCATTGTTCTCAGCCTTCAGATTGTTCTCAATGGAGGCTCGTGGGCTCTAAGCAGTTTAGAAACCAATTTCTCAGCTGCTTTCAGCTCTGGCTGAGAAAATTCACGCAATGCTTTTCACCTTTGGGATAGGAAAGATGTCATAAGGCATATTTGGAATTCACTAATGAAACAGTCTTTACTGAGAAATAAATGATAACTTTATCAATGAAGGTTTTCTTTTTATACTGTAAAACAGTCATGGCAGCAAGAGCTTCTGTGATGCTGGCAGACTGAGTGCCAGCTCCTGGCAAGGCCCCTGAACTCACTGAACACCAGTTAGAAACAAGTCTGGCTTCCCTGTGGGTTGGTATAATGAAAATAGATATTAGTGTTATAAGAATGTGTTTGGACTTTATGGATTGCTTGTAGGATGCTAGTAGATAAATTAATCCTATCGATAATGCCTGTATCCCATGCCAAAAGGTAATACTTAAGTGTTTGCTCTACAACTTTAAAATGGTTGTTCTGAAATTCTGTAACTCACCAAGCAGGAGAAAAAAAACTTCATTTGATGCACAATGCTGGCTTGCTACTGAAGGCGTCATTGCCAGCCCATCAGGAAGGACTACTGAATCCAAATGACCTATTATGGAACAAGGACTGTCAACTGCTTCCCTGACCCACAGTGAGGTTATGTGCAGACATGTACATCCCACCAGACTGGACTATAGGGAGGTGGTGATAAAAATCCTAATCAGAAAGAACTGGGGTCTTGTTATGTTGTCCGGACTCCGAGGGGCAAAGATTCCTAAATATAAGGAAGAGAATCCCTATGCTGCTTGGCATGGGTCATCTCTAAAGGACATAGGGAGCTGCTGCTTATAGAATCTTATTTTACCTTTTTAATCTAAGACTCACTTCACCTCATTTGTGTGTGTGTTTCCTCTTTTAATATTGTAAATAATCCCTTATTTCTTTTTCCTAGTTAATAAAACCTTTAATTAATTTATTACAGGATTGGCTACACCTACAAGCATTGTCTTTGGTGTGAGATTTAAGGCTCAAATTGACCCGCAGTAAGTGACTAGTTCTTTGGGATGGGGAATTACCTGTATATTTTTGTTACCTTTGCTGTAAGTGACCATCTATTACAGAACCAGGCTTGCCTGGTGTCAAGATGAGTCAAAATGCCCAAGGGGAGTGTCTGGGACTCCATACTAAGGCCGATATGGTGCCTGAGGAGTTGACACTTGTATCTGGTTGGTGAAATCCAATTATAGATCTCACAACCAGTTTGAGGTTTGTGCCCTGCTCCTTAACAGTCTCCCCAGAACTGGTATTCTCACTTGTGAACCACTAGAGATAGCATGATGGCTTCTATCCTTCTTCTTACTGTCCCCCAGATTTTTTTAATTAATTCATTAGAACACAGTCTGAAATTAGAACACTGATGCTATCAGGTAAAGTACTGAACTAGGAGAGAGAACTTTCCAGGATTCACAGCACCTGAAATAAAAATAATTGGTTTCTGAGGAATATAAAATGCTAAGGAAGAAACCAGCTACTAATCTGTTCCTCAGGGGGGAAGGTAAGGAGCAGCTCTACATCTCTGGGCATCTGCAAAATTAAAAGAAAATGGACAATATTCATTAGCTGATAACGACTTATATCAGTGGCTTTCAGCCAGTGTGCTGGGGCACACTGGTATGCCGTGAGAACTGTGCACTTGTGCTGTGAAATTTTGTAAGAAGTAATGAAAATCAGTGTAAAACAAACATTGTTTCATCTTAAACAATATTCTATCCAACCATAATTACAACTCATAAGACCCATGAAAATTAATCATCAAATTAAAAGCGAGGAATCCGTCTTTCGATTCTAAGACATGAACATTCTAAACCAGGCCTTGATAAATCCTAGGCGCCAGGTTGCCATGGTAGCTCGGATTTTGCGCCTGGCACTTAAGAGTGTCGGGGCAAAGGCCCCCACCACTGTGCAGAATGCGCTAGGCTCCCTCTCCCCTGCTGCTGAAAAAAAGCCGCTGCCAGCAGCTCTTTCGGTGGTGCAGGGGGAAGAGGGAAAGACAGTAGTGCTCTTCCCTTCCAGCAGTGCCATCTCTCCCTCTTCTCCCAGCGCTGCTGAAAGAGCTGCTGGCAGTGGCTTTTTTCAGTGGTGGAGGAGGGGGTTTCTTTCGGCAGTGAGCTAAAGAACCACCCTCCCAAGATGCTGAAAAAAGCTGCTGCTGGGAGCTCTTTCAGCGGTGCTGGGGGAAGGGGTGGCAGAGATGGTGGCACTCTTCCCCTGCTGCATTGCTGTGTCTTCCCGGTGGCCTCTGCTGCCTCCCCCAATGCTGCCAAAGACCCACCTGCAGCAGCTTTTTTCAGCAACAGGGAGGGACGTGCTGCTGAAAGGAGCCACAGCCATGGCGGCTCTGCAGTGGCAGGGTCTCCTCTGATGGATACCTAGGGGGCCCATGTTTGTGGGCTGGCACCTAGGTGTCCAGCTGATATGTGAAGGCCTGTGTGATGGGGCAGCCCCGCCCCGCACTGCGGGAACCCAGCAGAACCTGTGGGTGGATAAGGCCCCGCCCCTTAAGCCCTGCTGGGCATGCTCAGCCTGCAGTTTCCCTATAAGAGTAAGCAGCTTAGTTCAGTCTGGGCTGACCAGCAAGGAGGAAGGACCTCTGCCGGCAGCTCCTGACCTTGAGGATCACCCACCGCAAGCAGCAGGAGAGGGAACCCTCGAAAGGAGCCACTGGGAGCAGACGCCCTGTGTCAGCCACCAGGAGCCTGACCTGCAGGCTTCAGGTTTTGGATCCCAGGGTACTACTGAGCGGCAGCTGACAGCGACCGCGGGAGTCGAGGAAGCCAGAGAGGAGGATAGGCTGAACGACGACTACTAGCCCGGGTAGGAAGTAGCCCAGGGTCCTGGGTTGTCAGAGGGGTTCGGCAGCGGGGTGGCCTGTTGCAGTCCGGATCCCCACTGGCCTGGCGCTGGACCCCCGGCGGCAATAGGGCCCTGGGCTGGGACTCGGTGGAGTGGGAGGGCCCGAGTCCCCCTACCTGGGGTGACCAGTCCCTGAGGCAGTCATCCCTATAACTGCCCTGCCAAGAGGGCCGAGATACTGACTCTGTGGCCGCTAGGCCGGATTGCCCTGCAAGGAGGGCCGAGATAGTGACTCTGTGCCCACTAGGCTAGACAGCCCGAAACCCAAGAGGGGGACACAATAGGCTGGTAAGGTTGCGGATGCACCCTCCTTGTTTGCACCCTCCCAGACTTTCCCCATTTGGGGGCACAGTGGAGGGCGTGGCCTGTGACAGCCTGTTCTAAACTCTGGTGGCCAATGGGCAAAATTGAGATGACGGTTTTTGGTGGATTTGAAACATTAATGCATTTGATCCTTCTTTAGCTTGTTGTATGCACTACATTGCAAACCACTCTAGAGAGACCATAACCATAGTAAATGTAAGTAAATGTGACGTTTATGAGCAATCAATTCAGCTGAAAAAAGTGGCTGTGCCATGGAATTGTCTCATTGAAGTGTGCCATGTTCTTGAAAGTTTGGGCACAACTGACTTAGATTACAGTCACTGGAAGGAAAATCTGAAGTCCATAGGTAGCTCGCTTTAGCAAGCCACCAGTAGCACAAGTCTGAGGTGCACAAAATGGCTATGTCTACACTTGTAAAGTTAACTTGACTCTGTTAAGTCGACTTAACAAGGTCGACTTTAAGTTGACTTAAGTCAACCTTGTTAAGTAGACTTAATAGTAGACATAGCCTCCACACTGGCTTTAAGTCGACTTAATAAGGTCAACTTAGCGCTATTTCCCATCTGCACTGGCTTTAACTCAACTTAAGAAGTCGACTTAAGGCTGAAGTCAACCTTCAGAGGTGGTGTTATTAAGTCGATTTAAGCTGTTATTAAGTCGACTTAAGGAAGCTCTTAAGTCGACTTAATGAAAGCCCAGTGTGGATGCGGCTTTGTGTAGGTCGACTTAAGCATCATTAAGTCAACCTAAGTTGTCAGTGTAGATGCACCCAATGTGACTTCACATGTAACTTAACTGCATCTGGAATCCAAGGCATTCACGCTTCTCCCACTGGGGGCCCAACCACTCAGTCCAGAAACAATCAGATGGAGCTTCAGCCTGCCCTTCAGCTTTGACGTAAGGGCTTGAAACTTATGCACAGGGTACATGAACAGCTCCTGAGCAACACCAAACCAATGAAGGGGTGAGAGGGGGAACACAGGAAGTGAAAACAAACTGCACTGGAATCGTTCTATGGAGTTCGGGTGAAATATACTTTGTCTCTTTTACTACAGGGGAATTTTGGAAGCTGTCCTAAGACATGAATTAAGGCTCCTACTTCCATTTATTATTTCCATAACAGCTTGTGATTAGGCAGCGTCTGGAAATAAGGAGAGAGCAGCAGAATGAGGAGAGGTGGAAGCAAGAGAGAGCACTCTTCTCATCTCTATCCTAGGAGGCAAGCTGTCCGTGGCTGGTCCATTCTAATAGTTAAGCTGAAGTGGGGCTATTAAACCCGGGCAGTTAATGACTCTCTGTTTGCATTTTGTGACAGAGATGGGGAACTGAAATAGCCTTTGGGCCACAAGTTATAGCAGGAATGGCAGCAGGAGAAAAATCCAGGGAACCTGGAATAAAGAAAAGGAAAAAAAATATTGCAATAAATAGCCAAAACTGGACAGTTAAGGTAGTTACACCCCTATTCTTTGGTTTTGTCATCCTTCCACTGTGTTTTAACTAGTTACTAGTGTTACTGTCATGGTGTCTGGAGTGGCTCATAATTGTGAATGCTAGTCTCAGGTTGACTGTCAGAAAATAGGACAGACACCCCAAACTGGTGGTATATGTTATAATTGGAATTCACCAAGCCAGTAACAAATGCACTGTCCTAGTTCACTATACCAATCTTACCATGGAGTCAGACAGTCTCTCTGAGGCTCCCCAGCATATCTCGCCACCCAGACAAAGTGGATTTAGTGATAAAAGGTTATATAAACCAAAAATCTCATCATATTAAATTACTCCCAATCCCCAAGGACCAGTAGTTTATCCCAGTCAATTGATTCTCTGGATTTTACACCAAAAACAGTGTGAGTAGCCAATTCTCTAGAAAACTAATTCAAGATTTATTAGCTAAAAAAGTAATTAAAGTGATTAAGGAGTTTAAGCAGGTAAAATAGATTAACAGGTAATGTCAAAGTTTGTAAATCCAAATGGTAGCAGAGACGTAGGAATCTGCCAGTCTCCAAAATTTCTTAACCAGGAAAACTCTGAGAATCTCTGTCCACTTGCTCAGTATTTCCACCCTGTTAGAATCCAAACAGTCCAGAGATGAAGGATTTTTTCCTTGAAACCATCTTTTACATCTTCTTCACACAGAAAGATAGCGGACAGCTTCTGTACCCACATGGGCCTCCCTTTGGTGGCTGTGTGTGAGGTCTACAGATTGAGTCTATGAATTGCAATTGAGAACTCAGTGGTCCTTGCTTTGAAATTAGCACTCTGATGTGTAATTTAGTTACAAAGATGTACATAATTCAAATACTCATCATTACATAGGAGTAGATAAGTGAGAATAATACAAATAACGTTCCATTAGTTTTCATAAAATTCTAACATCTGAATATGTTTTTCATTAACATGCCTTTGATCTAGGGTTATTTAATTTCAGGATATACATAATGTAATGTAGAAGTAATGTAATAGCAAACTATATGATATAGACAGATGAAAACAATATAATCAGCATCTACCTTGATCTTTATTAGCACACGATTGAATTAGTTTGAACTCCTACTAACACTTATTCTGATATTCACATATAAGTCAATTGGCCTATGGCTTTAGTTTGAGCAGGTCTGTCAAGGTCACAGTTACGTAATTCTACCCAAAGATTGGCTTTTAAAGCATGCCCAAGGTAAGCAGCCACTGTTAGCAAAAAGCCACACCATGGTGTGCATTTAATAGGATATCAGTGCACATCTTAAATAGTTGCAAGCTCTTGGCTTTTCAGCTTCATGCTTCACAGTTCCTCCCCCCCCCCCCCAAGAAATGCCCCCAAAGCCTGCTAAAGCACAACTTCTTGTGCTAAGTTGATCAGCACTAATTTATTGTTTTTTATTCTGTATGTTCCCAGTCCATTTCCCACTAAACTCAATGGAATTATGGTTAGCTGACTTTAATGGGAGTTAGTGTGAGCCCCATACAAGTGCTATACAAAACCATTGTTGTCTGCAGGATTGTTTAGCATTTCTGAGAGCTTTGTGAATGTTGTCTACTTAGAGGATGGCTTTTTAAATTTACAGCAACAATAATCCAGTCAAAATTAAATGGGTCAAATAGAAAACTTCAGGGAATACACTGACCCCATGAAAGAAGATAAAGAAATAATACTTCTCTTTAGTGCTCGTCTCACAAAGAATTCCTTCTTTTAGTCTCTCCTGATTTTCCCAATAGATTTAATCCTCCTTTCCTGTGTCAAAGGTAGTCATAATTTCCCCCAGTGGAGCAGCAAATCCACGCTTGCTCAGCTTTTAGTATTCTGGTAAAACTCTAGAATTCCCTACCTCAGCAGTAAATGACTTTACTAAGCCAGCAGGCCATCCCTGGAATCACTTTATAAAACTTTCTCTTAAAATCACTGGCATGAGTGGAAAACACAATTGGGAATTATGGTAGAAAACGTATATCCAAATAATAATCCTCTCTACTACCTTGCCTTTCTTTTTTCTATGCCCATTTTAGCCACTTGTTTTGGATAGGCTAGAATCTACAAACTAGAGGGTAGGTACAGGGACAGTAAATTAATATTGGTGTACAGTGCTGCAACCTGCAATATAAATAAAAAATAAGAGTATAAAGAGATGGCTCCTTAGCTTTTCCCATCTCTGTATACTCACTTAAGGGTCTATCTCAATCTGGACCAATTATTTTTCCCTCCAAATTTTTGAGATGTCATCCAAGACATCAAATATCACTTCTAATTCTTCTAACACAGTCATTCCCAACCTTTTCAGTAACACGGCACACTTCAATCAGACAAACAATTCCATGGCGCACACACTTTTTTCAGCTGAATTTATTACTCATAAATGTCACAGTTAGTTACATTTACTATGGTTATGGTCTTACTAGAGAGGTTTGCAACATAATACATACAACAAGCTAAAGAAGGATCAAATGCATTAATGTTTCAAATCCACCGGAAAAAAATAAGTCATCTGAATTTTGCCCTTTGGCCACCTGTGTTTAGAATGTTCATGTTTTAGAATCGAAAGACTGATACCTCACTTTTAATTTGATTAATTTTCACGAGTTTTATGAGTTGTAATTTTGGTTGGATAGAATACTGTTTAAGATGAAACAATGTTAGTTATACATCGATTTTCATTAGCTTTGTGCAAAATATCACGGCACACTTGGACAATTCACAGGGCACACCGGTGTGCCCTGGCCCAGTAGTTGAAAACCACTGTCTTAACTCATTCCCTGGCCCTGAGTCTCTGGGGCTGGTCTCATTCTCATTAGTGTAAGTCAGGAGCAACTTCAGTAAAGTCAATGGAGTTGCACCAGCCTGGATGAGATCTAAAGCAAACTCTCTGTCACCTTATTATTAGCGTACTAGTCTCAGAAATTGGGGAGATGTGTTTGACAACTAAAAGATGCCTTGCAGGAAAGAGATAATAAGATCCCTAGCCTTATATATTTCCTTAAAAATAGGCAGAGGGATCATAAATTAAAACTAAGGTGGAGGGGGCAAATGGTGATGAGTTCCAAGATCTTTAGTCAGAATATCACTGCATTCAGTTTGTTTGGTTCTCCAATCCCTCCACCATCCTTATATTTATCCATGTAATTGTAATTCACTAATAATTTAGCCTGTGATGAGTCATTTCTTTAGCCAGGAGTCATTTCTTTAACCAGCTAATTCAGCAACTGTCGCTTCGGTAGTAGTCACTAGAAACTCTGCTCTCTCTATATTTTTGGTTTACATCGGAGATTCTCAAATGCAGGGTATCACATAGTTGATTATCATTTAAATGATTTTTCCTTTATCATGACCACAAGATTCTTGAAACTGAGACCCCCCCATTAGTGCAAGAAAAATGTCTGAGGGGTAGCTGACCAAAAAAAAGTGTTTTAAGTGAAAAAATTTTTTGAAAGAGGATAAAATTCCAAATATGTGTGAAAATAGTGGGGGGGGGGGGGGGGAAGCAATTTTTAAAATCCATCTGAAAACTGACAATATTTCACTGAAAAAAAGGGGGAAAAATTCAAATATTTCCTTTTCAGAAAAAGCCATTTACTTGACGACAAGCTGTGTGTAAGCTTAAAACTTGTCTCTCTCACTAGCAGAAGTTGGTCCAATAAAAGATACTAGCTCACCACCATATCTGTCTAAAATATCAGTGTGCATGTCTGCAAAATAAAGAAATTTCTGTAGTTTTGGCTCTCATTTTAAGTAATACTTCATTCTTGTTAATGTGTTCAAATATTTATCTGATACAGAATAAAGAGGCAAGGCAGAGATTAGATGTCAAATGGATTGAATAGTTAACGGAAAGACCACTGGCCTAATCCCTATTATATGCTGTTTAGTAAATCTACTTAGCTGATGTAAACAGTTGTAGGGGCAACTGATGACTCTAAAATATTAGCCTCCAATATCAAGAATAAAATTGGAAACCGCTTCCTAAGAGACACTTATTTGTGATCAGGAGATCTTTTATTTATAGTGTCTGTTTTTGATCAAAATGTTTTCAACTGCATTGAGTTAAAAGCAAAAAAAGTTTTGCTGATTGACTTTTAAAGAAGCAGGAGCCTGTAAATGACTTGGAGATAATTAATAAAAGAAAGTCTTCTGGATGAAAATTAAACACAAGATAGTCACAAATCTCATGGCATTTTTCACAAGAGAAGGCATTCTAGCTCAATATCCAAGGCTATGTCTACACTAGAAAAGTTAAGTCGACTTCATTAAGTTGACTTAATAAGGTTGACTTGAAGTCGACTTAAACTCAACCTTATTAAGTCGACTTAACAAAAGTCAATTTAACTTTTCTGGGGTAGACATAGCCCCTTTTCGACCTTATTAAGTCAACTTAACACTTTAAGTCAACTTAATAAGGTCGATTTAGGCACTAATTCCCATCCATACTGGCTTAAGTGTACCTAATAAGGTTGACTTAAGTGTTAAATTGACCAAAACCGAGGTTTTATTAAGTCGACTTAACTTTTCCTTAAGTTGACTTAAGGAAAGCCCAGTGTGGACACGAAGTAGTTTAGGATGACTTAAGCCTCCTTAAATAGGCCTAACTTGTAAGTGTAGACGCACCCCAACAGTGTGCCTTCCTAAAGTCTTCCAGTTCTTAATTGCCTAAGTTGTTTTCATTTCTTTAACTGATGCATTGTGTTTTTGTACAGTGTTAAACAGTAACCTCATTCCCTCAGGTGGATGCACTTTAGTGCTGAATGAAGTGGTCCCTGGCTATAGATTGTGTATCAATTTGTTAAGCTTATAAAGTGCTTTGGGAAAACTTTCCACTGAAAAGCATTATTTTAATTGTAAGATTATGATGATTGTGGAAGAGCAGAGCAAGTTCTACTGTTGACTCATCCTGTTAGCAGGTGCTGGATCCCTGCAGGGAAATGCTGAGGGAATCTTGCTTAACTCACTAAAGCAGATAGGGCTTGTTAACTCCATCATGGATATAACCAGCTCTCGGGGGGGGGGGGGGGGCTCCCCCCTAAAAAGGGAGGGAACCCCCACCCAAGTTTGGGATTTTATTATACTGGATTGCGGGGTGGGGGGAGGGGGGGCAAATTTCTGACCTTTTGCTGCATTTGGAAGCTTTATTATGAAGAAAGGTGGTAAAACCATCTGCTTACTGACTTTTACTGGGCTGAGTGGTTCTTCCTTTCCTCCTCCTCCCTTTCGTTGTCTGGGTTGACTGTCTGGTGGGTTGAGTTTACACCAATGGTTAAAATATAATTTGACGGGCCTCGGAACCCTCCTAATCTCAGGGCCCCCTTCCCATATTGTCTGGGCCCCCTTCATGCATGTGTGGGCCCCAGCCCAGGTAGGCATTTGCAACCACTTCTCAGTACCACATGCATCAGTTATCGCTCCCTAAAAATATTTATAATTTTATATGGCGTTTATGTCTATGGTAATTATTGTCACAAACTAGCAAACACTGCATAACACAATAAGTATTGTGATTAACAGCGGTGGGGTGTAGGACCTGCCAGCAGCCAGGGCGGGTCTGCCATTAGAAGGCTTAACCTCCTTAAAGACCTGCTGCCTAGTGAAATTTTCAGTCCTGAGGTTGGTGGTAAAGTGCCACCTAGAGCCTTGTGCAATGGGAATCATTAAGTACCTAAAACTGGAAGTTGGAAGAATAACTTGCCAGCAAGGCAACCCTGCCATACAAAGCAACCTTGAAATGACGAGAGATTGGTCAGACCCTACGCACCAGTATATTCCTAAGCAAACTGTTTGACAGGCTCACGTTTAAGGTGCTACTACTGTTGAAAGTGCAAGAAAGCATTTCACTATGTAGTAAAAGCAGAGGCTCCTTTTGCTTCAGAGACCCTTACCAGGCAGCATACTCAGCAGACCCGAGGCCAGGCTCTAGACATGCAGGTTACAGACAGAGGCAGTGGGACAAATCTCTTGCTGTGCTGGACTGCCAGCCTTTGTGCTTTGTCAGGAAGGGAGGAATGGGTGCAGGGAAGGGGGAAGTATCCTGTACACACAAACACCATATCCTTGATTTGCAGGCCCAGGGAATTCCCAGGAGTCAGCAAAGAGGGAAATCAACTTTAGCAACTGCTCCAGCATATCCAGGATGAGCTATACCTTCTCGCGAGGGAGGGAGGGCAGTGCAGCTGGATTTATGTGCTGGAGTTGTACTAATGGCTGGTCAATCAGAGCTGGTTCTGGAACAGTGGAACATGTGAGGGAGAAACTTGGCAGCCCTGCCATTCAGGCAAGTGATGGCCCTGGAAGATGTGATGCTGGAGAAGTATTCCAGACTCTCACAAAGTCCTGAAGTTAGCTGGAGAGGGCTCTGTGACCTCACCTACATCCCAGATCGGGAATGGTCCAGAGCACGTTCCCCACCCCCTCAGCCTAGTACTGCCACTTCACACAGACCCCAGGCGTCTCCTGTGGACTGCAAGGCACACTCACCCGTTCCTTGCCTGCACCAGTGTATCTAGCTACCCCGATGCTGTTGCATAACCAAACTGCTACGTTCTATCACCAATCCCTATATCCCCCTGCCCAGGACAATGAGGAACATAACTCGGTAGCACCCCACATTCAGGCTATGCATACCTCCAGTCTAATGCTCCATCAGCGGGGGTTCCTCTCTTCACCTGGCCAGTTTCCTGGTGTTATTTAAAAAGACAGCTTTTTTTTTTTTCCTTTGCCTCTTAAAGGAGAATGGCCAGAAGACAGCAGCAGCTCTGGGCTGGCCCTGAGTTTAAGTAACCTTGGTGAGAAAAAATAAGCCTACAGTCTCTGTTCAAATGTCCCTCTAGGGAGAGGAAGTCATATACCTACCATTCTTAGGTGCTGCAGCTGATTCATATGCCTGATGTGGCACATAGGTGCCCCCCAAATCTCAGCATTTTCAGCCACATAAACCTTGAGACGGTGAGGCACCTATGACAGGTATCCCATTGCCTGGCAGTGATTGGATAGGAAATGCCAAGGAGGTGATGTCATGATGTCCTCACCACACAGAGCCATATTTTTAAAAAAATCCCTCATATATGCAACCCCTGCATCCCCATATGGTGGGGAGTTGTGTGGTGTGGTAGAATTCACACATGTTCTCCCCCATATGCTCCTGTTGTGTGGGGAAGAACTGGCTGCAATCCTGCTTATGTCACCCCCTCAAATTGGTGAAGAATGTATTGATGCCTGTGTGATACTTGTTGTCTTTCCTAGGATGCTTCCAGAGGGTCATGTGGCCAGGATTCCCAGGGCACTCGTGACCCCAGCAGGTGTAGAATTCATGGTTCCTGTGTGTAGTGCTGCTGAGATCAACACATGGGTGCTGGATGGAGCCCTGGATCAGCATATATGGTAGAAGGTAGTCCTATTCAGGTGGGTCAGTAGGTGTGAGTGTGAGGGTGTGACTGGGGCCTCCTGGGATAACCTCCTGAATGTGCAAAAATCAGGGCAAGCTGCAAAAGTGGGAGCCAAACTCCCTAAACACTAATGGGTGGTACTTAAACCAGGCTCCCTATCAGTCACAACCAGGCTTCTGATTCCCCACACCGGTTACCACGAAGCATGTCAAAATAGAAACAGCTCCCTTTATTGCACTCCAGCTCCTCTGGCTCCCACCTAGTCACACAATCTCTTAAAGAAATAGTCAAATTACAAAGGGGTAGCCGTGTTAGTCTATTGTAGAAAGACAACAGAGTCAGGAGCGGTTGCCGCGGGCCAGAATCTGGCCTGCCAGGGGCTGGAATCTAGCCTATGGAGGCCTGGGAGCTGTGGCCAGGCTGCAGCTTTTTCAAATCTCCCGTCCTGAGCATGCTCAGACAGAGCGTGTTGAGGGCAGGAACAGCCTGGGCAGGGAGTGACTCTGGTCACCCCTGCAGCTCTGACCAGGTAAGGGAGGAAGGGGCTGGGGGGTTGGAGAACCAGCAGGTGGGTGGGGAAGGAGTGGGGAAGGGGGTTGAGGAGTCAGGGAACCGGTGGCGGGTGGGGAGGGGATGTGCGGGGCGAGAGGAGTGGGGAAGGAGCCTGGGGGTCAGGGAACTGGTGGGCAGGCGGGGAAGGGGCGAGAGGAGCGGCATAGCATGGCATAGCTCCTATGGATTATTGCAGTTATGAAATATTAATATGAAAAAGTATCAAATGGTCCCCTAAATCTGGACAGCGTCACAGAGGGTATCAATGTTACTTCACCGGCTCTGGCTGGGTCGCCCTCTCTTTCCAGCCTGCTTCCACTACACGCTCCTGCACCCTGCTCTCTGGCCTTTCCACTCCCTGCTCACCCTGTTCCCACCTCCTACTTCCACACACAGGTGTCCCTCCCAGCACCCACTCTCCCTTCTCCTGGCCTGGCTACTGTTGTGTTTCCTTCTCTATCCTATCTGGTTATCCTCGCTTCCCCTCAGCTCCACTCTGCACCCCTCTATGTGTCTCGTAATCCACTTCTTATTCCTGATCTGCGACCCTACCACCTACCTCTACCCTGGCTCTCTCTGTCTCCCTCAAAATGTGTCTCATGCTCAACCTGAGTCTCTCTGTCTCACCTTCTATCTTTTGAGTGTATGTTCAGCTGCCTTTCCACCTCTAAGTGGCCCACATAGGGCCTCCTGCTGCAGTGCTTGGTAGGTAAAAGGAGTTAGCTGAGAGCACACCAAGGACACTGGGCCCCACTGGTGAGAGACTGAATATGCCGCTTGTGTGAGGGGTCTGTGCAGATATTCAGCAGCGTGGGTCTGTGCCTGGCTCTTTGAGGGTACCAGCAATGCTTAGGGTGCTTTGAAAAGGCTGGAAGGTGGATATAAAGACACCAACACTGTTAAGTGGCACCTGAGCAGTAGCTTTGAAAATGTCAGTGATGTTTCCGTGCCTGTCTGCCTCTTTAGGTACCTAAAGATTGGGGTTATTATTTTTAATTTATCAGCAATCCCTCTTGCTTCTTTACTAGTAAACGCTGAAGGAAGAGAAGTGATGTCATTGGCTCTCTATCACCCTCGGGTTCTCATCATGGAAATTGATGATTTGGTGTTGGCTTATGTGTCTCACCCTGAGAAAATAATCTATTGTGCCATATCCATTCATTTTCAGCATCTGTGATGAGTACCCACACAAGTACCAATCTCTGCCAGTTGCTTAGTTGTGGAACATTTCAATTCTACCCAGTGGTGTAGCCACGGATGGTCGGGGGGAGGGGGGTTGGCAGGGCCCTCCCACTTTGCCATGAGGCCCGCCCTTAGTGCCTGGAAGCACTGTGAATCTCTCTGCTGCAGCTGTAGAGCCCGCCGCCAACAGCCAGCAGCCAATCCTGCAAGCAGAGATGGGGACCAGCACTGACGCCTCCACACACAGCTGCGGGGGCACCAGCACCAAGGCCTCTGCCCTGCTTACGGACGTGGCTGCCAGGGAGCAGAGTTGAGGCACAGCTGCAGCCTCCAGCTGCTGGCCGGCCCCACAGCTGTGACAGCAAAGTTCACGCTGTTGCCAGGTACAATGCCTCTCTCCCTCCCTCGGGGGGAGGAGGCAGCACCCAGTCATGTGACTGGGAGCTATCCTGGGCTGGGCCCATCCTCCACCTTTAGGGGCCCAGCAAGAAATCGGGCTGGCTACACCCCTGACTCCACCCCTTCTCCAGGGACCAGAGGGGACTTTTGTGCAGGACTTCACAGTTATTTGATTAACTTCTCCCAAAGGGGATTACTTACCCTGGAAGATGAACTCCAAGACCAGAATGGTGTAATGGACACAATTCCACTAGAAAGGACTTTTTCTAGTCATCTGGAATATTATAGCCAGTTCTGTTTTGGGCCCTCCAGTACAGAAGGGACGTGGACAAATTGGAGAGAGTCCAGCAGAGGGCGACAAAAATTATTAGGGGGTTGGAGCACATAACTTATGAGGACAGTCTGAGGGAATTAGCTTTATTTAGTTTGCAGAAGAGAAGAATGAGGGGGGATTTGTTAGCAGCCTTTAAGCACTTGACCGGGGTTCCAAGGAGGATAGTACCAGACTGTTCTCAGTGGTGGTAGATGACAGAACAAGGAGCAATGGTTTCAAGTTGCAGTGGCGAAGGTCCACGTTAGATATTAGGAGAGCCTTTCTCACTAGGATGGTGGTGAAGCACTGGAATGGGTTACCTAGGGAAATGATGGAATCTCTATCCTTAGAGGTTTTTCAGTGCAGCTTGACAAAGGCCTGGCTGGGATGGTTTAGCTGGAGTTGGTCCTGCTTTGAGCAGGGCATTGTACTAGATGACCTCATGAGGTCCCTTCCAGACTTTATCTTCTATGATTCTATGATTTATTCTTGTTCAAAGCTGGAAGATAAATGCCTAAAAATACTTCTGTATAGCAGCCCAGTAGAGGATAAAGTGTGGCGAGTGAACAAACCCTGCCCTGAAGAATATACAGATACAGTACAGACTAACACCATCTAGGACAAACACACTTGGACATAAGGATGGAGATTCCATCACCTCCCAAGGTAACTGTAGCACGGAGCTGTGACCTCCCTCAGATCCTGGCCCTGAGGAAGGGCCATGCCTCCAACACTGGGTGGCCCAGGAACTGCTTGGTTCAGAACCTGGAGGCAGAGGGGCAGGGCCACAACAGGAAGGGAAGTATAAAAAGCCAGCCTAACAGCTCATTCAGCGGGAAGCTACTGTGGGAGAAGGATGCCGCTCCCCTTGGGCTACAGTCTGAGCTGGGCCCTGCTAAAGGGCAGCCTGAGGTACTAACCTGCAGGAGTCTCGAGGGCCTGCCGGGGCTACCAGGCTCTAGCAATTGGGAAGGGCTGACTGGGGCTGCTGACTAGGAAGGGTGGGCTACCTGCTGCCAGCAATAATCCAGAGGAGCTGCCTACCACTTAGGACCGCCTGAGCCCTATGAAGCAGAAGAACCACTAGGAGGAGCTGCCATCTGCCGATGACCTCCAAGAGTTTCCAGACCTGCCGGTGGTGAGGAGCTGGTGGGATTGCTGCTAGTCACATATCCCAGGGATGCTGATGATGACTGCTGGCTGTAGGTACCCGGGCCCAGGGAGGGTGGAAGTAGCCGAGGGGTATCTGACCTAGGTCCGGTTGGACTTCTGCTGGAGCTGGTGTCAGATGTGACTGGAGCCCTGGTAGTGCCCTGGACTGGGATGCAATGGAGTGGGTGGGCCTGTGACCCCTCCACTATTTCTTAACCACCCTGGGGTGCTTGCCCTCTCCTGGCTTACAGCCATGGAGGCCCTAGAGTGTTTGTTTGTCCTGCCCAGGGCCAGGGAGTGCCTGACTGAGGGCCTGTGGTAGAAACTGCCAGTCCCTCTCCATCTGAGAGCCAGGAAGCTACAGACTCCTTGCCAGCCCCATTTCCCTTGGGCCTGGTTAAGGCCCAAAGCACAAAGCAGTTAAAGTCTGCTATCAAATCCCTCCTTGTTCTTCTCATCGTTCCCTCACCTCTCCTCATAAGTCATGTGCTCCAACCCCCTAATCATAGGTCTCTGTTACTAGAAAACTTCATGGAACAGGTGGAATTTATGGGGTTTTTAAAGAAAGAGAGGAGGAATTTGGCAAATTTGGTTGGGGGAATGGCTCCAAATGTAAAGCACAAAGTTGAAGTGGATGAAGGAGAGAAAAGCAAGGGTCAAGAAACACAAGTAGGTGGAGAACAGGGAAAAGGATTACTTCAATGGAAGCTGCATCCATGTATCTGAGGGCAAGACTGGATCCAATGTCATGCAATTAAATGTCTATTCTGAAATGGCAGATACAATTATCTAACTCTGGATAGACTACTATAGTTTTGTCAGCCCAACTCTTTACAAGTCATCTTGATTCTAGTGCGACTGCAGCACGATATATGTGCGATATATTCTGTGCAAGTAAAATGGACAATAAAAGCCACTACTGAGGGAAGGAATTCTTTAGAAGGATATGAATGATTTGTGGTATAGTAAGATAAGAAGAATGATCATGTTAAGTGGAGTAACGGGTCAATGTGGCTATGTTTTCCCCCTGAAAACCTGTGTACAAGTCCTGAGTATGTCAAAAGGTGTTTTTTAAATAGATTGTAGTTATGTAGCTAAGTTGTGTTAGTCTTTGCGGGTCATTTTTGCTACTCTGACAAGAGACTCCACTTCGTTTCCTGGCCCAGATAGGTGCTCTGGGTCATAGTTACAAAGGCAAATACCTCCATAACATGATGGGGAATCAGTAATCAATTATTTTTACAGTTGGGATTCCTGATTCCTGGCATGTTGGATTTAAAAGCGTTATTTACAACTAGACATTCTTCTTTTTTCCCCCCATTGTGAGATGAGGAACTCTCCCGTTCCATCGGAGAGATATTGATTCTAAGGTACTTGTCTTGTACCGTGGCTCACACTTCTGATGTGAATGCCAAATTGCAAAGCGAGGGCAGGGCCAATCCAACCATATACACAAACTAGGCGGTTGCCTATGGCACCAGGCTTTAATGGATGCCAGATTAGACAGAAGTGTTTTTTTCTCTAATATGTTATTATTTTTCTCTGTATTGAATGGGGGCAGAGGGCCAAAGTCATAGTTCGCCTAGGGCACCAAAAAACATTGGGCCAGCCCTGAGCAAGGGTATTTTTGTTCAGTCAAGCTTCTGGTTAAAAGTTATTTCTTCGTATTTTGGCATGTATTTCTTTTCTATTATTTAGGTTACACAAGTTTTTATTAAGGGTTATAGATGGTAAATAATGATTGTCTTGGGTGCTATATAAAGACTGTAAGTGAATAAATTCCTAAAAGTCTTTAATGAGAGAAAGTGAAAATCATGTAGGGCTAATTTCTGAGTGGTTTTAAGGAGAGGTCGGGGGCTATTCTCTTTCCTTTCCTGTTCTGGGAATTGCTTTTCCAAGCTTCCAGAACATCATCAAACAACTAGCCCCCACCCTTTCCTTATTATCACATTAGATCATAAGTTGTTTTCTTTTGTTTTGATTCTCTCACATTTTGCTGCATTACTTATATGCTATGAAACCCCTAAAATGTACAAAGCAGAAAATGGTAAGTGATTTGTGACATGCTATATCTGTTCTCCACTTACCAGTGATCAAGTGTGTGGGTGGTGTTTAGCAGTATGAATGTTAGGTATGGTATTTTGCAAAGTACAGATTCTTCTGATAGCCACCTATGAATTAATTCAGAATAGTATGGCATGTCTGTCAACCCTGATGCATTTCTTAACGATACTTAGACAATAAATCCATGGTTTATAAATTCTCTTCCCATCAGCCTAAAATCTATTGTCATGGAAATAGTTGTGAAGTTAGATATGTGAAGGAACTTTACTGGGCTGGGAAAAATGCAAATGCATTCCTCTCATTCTGTCTCTTGCATTCTCCCAAGCTATGTAGTAGAAATAAATTTAAACCCTAAATGAAGTCTGAACCAAATGCACTCACTTTCTTGACAAATAATCTCACTAGGTAAGAAATCTGTCTATAAGCACAGTCAAGCCACAGTGGTGAATCAGCTGTAATGCTGTTATAGCTTCTTCTTGCATATCATTTAAGCCGTAACCATCACAAAGTCCGATACAGTCTGTTGAAGTGACAAACCATCACAACATACAGAATTTTTTTAAACAAAAGAATATATGTGGCTTAAAAAAGTAAGACAAGAACAAACAGCTCAGGTAGAGCTAAGATGAACAGTAAGAGTTATAAGAGTTGAGCCAGCGCTCAACATATCCCAGGCGCCAGGTTGCCATGGTGCCTGGGGTTTGTAGCGTAGCACCTAGCTCCATTGTAGAACTGCAGCAGGGGAGTACCCTCTGGATCTAAAAATAGAGCTGTCACCACACTGATGGTGGTGGATTTTTGGCAGCGGGGGCCTCCCAGCTAGGTGCCTTAGGGTGTGTCTACACTGGAGGCTCTGTTAAGTGGACTTAACGAGGTCGACTTTAAGTTAACTTTAAGTCGACTTAGAAAGCCCACATTGAAAACTCCTGTTGACTGCCTGTGTCCACACTGGCAGGTGCTAGGTCGACAGAGGAGTGGTGCATTGTGGGTAGCCCTGGGAGGGGGCCTGGAGGCCAATTAGGTCGATTTAAGGGCACTCCCCGTCCACACTGGCTTAAATCGACTTAACAAGGTTAAGCATTAAGTCAACCGTAAGAGGTGGTGTTATTAAGTCAACTTAAGGAAGCGCTTAAGTCGACTTAATAAAAGCCCAATGTGGACGCAGCAGTCTATAGGTCGACTTAACCTTCCATAAGGCTCCAGTGTAGACGTACCCTTAGTTTTAAGCTGGGTGCCTAGCTGGGCAGCAATTTTTTCGAGCCCTGAGTTGAACACAGCCACTTATGCTATAAGGTTGGATTTTAACTTCATGGCGTCAGTATCTTGTTTTTTGTGGTCTTCGTCAGAGCTTCTACGAACACAATGTTAGACCTTTCTATTTAACTCCCCATCAGTAGATCAATACCGGAGAGTCAAAGGCAAGATTGACCAAAACCCCAAACTTTTCTTTGGGGCGGGGGGAAGTCTTCATCCTCTTTTTGAAGCTTGTAGGGTTTGAGATATTGGATTTGCAAGCAGAAATCATTTTGAGCACAGCACTGTACCTGCAATTACATGTACCTGCAAAACCAGAAGCCTTTGTAATGATGGCCTGGAAACTTTGCTTATTAGCTTCTCCTAGAAATGAGGCTCACACTGCAAAGTTCCAGTCTGGCTCTAAGCTACCACAGTCAGGAAAGCTGTGCTCCAGTGTCCCATTTTATGCTGTTCTCTGCTGGATACATAGAGTATATGTAAATCCAGTGAAAGGTTTCCTTTGAAAAAAAGAAGCTAAACTTCTTTTGCAAAGTATCTAAAAGCAGTGTCATGCTAGACTGACACTGTTAATCAATGATAGTTAGCTATGAAGAGTTTATGCTTTGAATGTGGTGTTCTTGATTGAATGTGGTGTCCAAAATCCTGGTGGAGTGTTTCATTGGAGGAGTCATGGGCAAAACTTGACGAAATCTCTCTTCAGCTAAATAAGATCTTATCAATCAGCCTGTCATTGTTTTAATATCCTCTGGACTCTTCAGGCAGAGGCGCTAAAATCTCATTGGCTATGTCTACACTTATCAAAGTTAGCTCGAATTAGTTAATTCGAACTAACTAATTCGAACTAATTTTAGTTAGTTTGAATTAACTTAATCCGAACTAGCATGGCCCCGCTAGAATGCTAGTTTGAATTAAGCAAGTGCCATGCATGGCACTCGCTTAGTTCGAATTAGTCAGTTGCATTAAGCTCAATGTGCCAGTTAGTTCGAACTAAGCAGTTAGTTCAAACTAACATGGCCACATTGACTTAATTCGAACTAACTAGTTCAAATTAAGGGTTAGTTCAAAGTAAAACTAGGTTTTACTGATTTGAACAGTTGGGGAGGGGATAAGGCCTCGTGAACCCACTGTTGGTGGCATTACCCATCAGCCCCACCAGCAGCATCAACTTTGTGATCACTGTCTAAGTAAGTTAATGATGATCTAGTGAACACAAACTTCCTCACCTTCATCCTCAACACTCTGAACCACATTCCTGGGGAAGATGATGTGATTCTGGGGCCACATACTAACAGAATTACTCTTGACCATACTCCTCATAGGACTAGAAGGGCTAATGAAAATCATGCAGAAGAAGAGTGTCCTTGATCCCTCCCTCTCTGCCCTCTTCCCACTTCATTGAGAAGTCAAATACTAGTGTCTACATAGAATGTGAAGGAAATTTAGAAAGGTTGGCTTAACCTGAGTACGGGAAGCGATGTGGCCTGAGTGTTCCAAATACATCACAAATGACTTGTCCCTGCAGTCTCCTCTTACATAAGCAGTCTCACCTGAAGCGGAGGTAGTAATGTGTCCCAAGGGGAATTATTTCTTTTCTTACTGAATACAGAAGCTTTTTCACTGGGGCCAAAAGTCCAGATTTGAAATCTGGGATGATTTCTCTTTAATGGCATAGGTGTATGTAACTCATTAGCATACATGGCTTCATAGTAGCTATGAACTGGTAGAAGAAGCAGCTATTAACCAAAAACTGTTTAATGTAGCCTTGGTTTTACTCTCATAATTTTAAGAAGAGAGCTCTTATCTTCCAATCTAATGGAATGATCTATATGAGCTGTAGTAGCCAGCAACAAACAATTCAGTACTATGAGAGCAGCACAAAAGGACTTGTAGAATCTGAAACATTCTCATTTTTGAGGGGTCCTGGATGCTGAGTCATCGAAGATGAACTGATATTTATAATCATCATATGACTGACTCTCAAATTAGAAGTTTAGCCCATTAAAAATGGAATTGGCGCTGCGTTTTTTCTAACTTCAATGTTAGAAAAGGCTAAAAACAGTGGTCTGAAAAGACCGTAAACTTCCCTAGGTCATGTAATGGTCTCTTACATCAATACCATACATCACAGTTACCATACACCAGCATTTCTACTTCTTTCTCCCTTTCATAAGAATCACAGCCAATAAACACAAATCACCACCTGAACAAAAAGGTGCTTTCCTCTGACTTTAATATTCTTACCCGTACTTCAAAGAAACGCTGGGAGATTCTAATATCTATATTGCCCAGGCTTCCCATTTGCAGGCAAGGATTAGCCATGTGTGTTCTTGGAACAATCTGCTCTTAGTTTAACATGTTTTTTTATCCTTCTAAATCATATTTTGCCATTTGACCTGACAGCAGATTAATACATGACTTGTTCGGGGCAGGAGGGAATGCTTTAACAGAATACCTCACTTACGTCTGTAAGAGAATGCTCTCTTCTGTTAGTGGCCCCCTCTCATAAGCTTTGTATAGGATCTGTTGTTCATTTCCAAAGGCACTGTAAACACTTTAGGATGCCAGATTATTCATGAAAACATGGTGATGATTTCAAGCCAACAAACAGCTTGATCCTAAGCCATAGATGACATGTAGTCGCCTTTAATTGTAATGGATTTTGTTGGTAGCAGTTGGAAACAATGTAAATATTTTTGAGTGTGAGGTCTGTTTTCAGACTATATTATATACTTCCATGTTTTATGTAATTCTGTTGTCTAAGTTATGTCTAGATGCTGATAATATCAGTACTTTTTGACCAATGACTTGCCTAGATGAATGGTTTCCGCGCCTGTGATTCATTGTTTACAGCAAGTTCCAGAGGGGTAGCTGTGTTAGTCTAGTTCAGCAAAACAAACAAGGAGTCCTGTGGCCAGGGGTGGCCCAATGATATAGGTGAGCTAGGTGGTTGCCTAGGGCGCCAAGCTTTAAGGGGCCCCAAGTTAGATGGAAGATAATTTTTTACATATGTTATCCCTTATGTTGGGCTAGGGGATGCCAAAATCATAGTTTGCCTAGGGTGCCAAAAACCCTTGGGCCGGCCCTGCCTGTGGCAGTTTTAAAGACTAACAAATGTATTTATTGTATGAGCTTTCGCAGGTGAAAATCCCACTTTATCAGACGTTTTGAAGATGGGAAACTTACGGAATGGGAGGAAAATAAATGCAGGGAAGTGTAAGTCACAGGATCTGATATGCTGTAACAGTCTGACCTGATCCCATGACTTACAGTTTCCTCCATTTCTTTTCCTCCCATTCTGTAAGATCCCCATCTTCAAAGCATCTGAGGAAGTGGGATTTTCTCCCACAAAAGCTCATGCAATAAATAAATTGGTTAGTCTTTAAAAGTGCCACAGGACTCCTTGTTTGTTTTGTTTATAGCACTGATCCTCCATATAAGAGAACTGCCTGATACCAAATATTGGCAGCTTGAATTTGAAGAGATAGCAGGAGCAAATTTTAGCATTTACTTCATTCTGTTTTCCTGCTTGGTCACCATGTTACCAGAGCTGGATTTACATCTTACACAACCCTAGGCACAGCATCTTCAGCTCCCTCACCTCCACCCACTCTAGTAACTGGGCCAGCTCTGCATGAAGGGAGGGGGTCAGGGTTGGCGGAAGAGAGGAGCTGGGTTGACCAGTTCTGGGCAGGGGGAAATATGCTCGCCCCTGGGCTCTAGCTTGGCCTGGCCAGCAAGTGGAGCCTCAAGAAAAAGAGCAGGAGCAGGGCCAGAGTTTTGGTGCTTGTGCAGGGCCCCCAAATTATCTGGGGCTTCTGGGCACAGGCACTGTTGGCCATACAGAATCCGCCACTGTTTAGGCACCCTTAGCCCCATGCTGACAGTGCCTAGTTGGAAATCTAGCCCTACATGTTAGCAGGTGTGGAATGCCAGAGCCTCATGTTTTCTGAGCACTTACTCTGCCAGTTGTTTCTTTCCTTCTCCACATCTTCCTGCCCCTCTGGTAATGCTGCAAATTAGAATCCCACAATTCTGAACAAATGAAATACTCCAGACTATTAAACAACAGTAGCTTTTTATTTGGGACTCTTCTGGGAAGTAGCAGCACTTCAAACATTTCAAAGTGTTGCATGGGGTTTTAGCCATGTGACTCCTATTAAAATCAATATGAGTCATGCACAGAGCAACCCCCAGCCACTCTGAAGATAAACTTCGATTTATGTTTTTCTGCTCCCTGGGTTTTTTTAAAAAGAGAATGGTAGAACAGGATTTCAAGGAAGGTTTTTCAAGAGTGACTTCCTTGCTTTAGTTTCTCTTTCTAGCAAGCATGGGGATATGGGCAATTCACTAGTTTTGTATTACAGAATCCCTATTCGAATAGGCCATGTCAGCAGTTGACACTCATTGTTCTCATCCAGTGAAGCCTGTATATTTACCAGTTAAATCTGGCATCAAAGCAATGAGTATGAAGGATGGTGGTTGATTTTTGCACAATCAAGTGCTTTTAATGCAGAGCAATAGATGACTGACATGATTGATAGACCTAGTCTCACATGAAGGGAAAAAGTGATATCCAGAGGACTTAGAACTAGACTGAGTGGCTTTAGATGTATGATTGTGGGGGAGGTGTTATCACACAAGTGATTGCTCTATTTTACCGCCTGTGGTGGGGCTGCTCATTATGGCAGGTCCTGCGAGGTGTGTGTGCAGATACAACTCATTTGGTGCACCCTCGGGGGGCACCCATCTTCCTAAAATGCAGTGAGGAAAAATGGGGACATTCTTCTGCCCCAGCTTCCACAGCAGGTCAGGCACACCAAGGAAAGTCTTAAAGGACACATAGCCTACCCAGTCCTCCTGCACACCAGGCTATTGGAAAGCAATTTTGCCTTTCTGCTCCCCTGCCAACTTTCTCTGGGGCAGGACAGCTTGGTACCATTCCCAGTAATCCCACAATTTGGCCCATAGAGCTAGTATACTTCTTCCACGCCACAGCCCTTTCTTCTCTGACTAGAAATTAAAAGCTCTAATGGAGGCATTCCTTCCTAGCAGCCCTTTCTCTTCCAAGAATGCTTCATTGTTTTTCCAACCCCAGACCACTTTCCCAGTGCTTTTTCCAAATTCCACTCCAATACAGTTACTGGTCATTCAAGGAAATTCAGGGCGTTGACTTTCAGTAGCGGTAACATACCTCAGATGTTTGATCTGAGGTAGCTGCTTCAGTGTGAGGCAGGCTGGGTATGTTTAGAGAAAACAGAACTCACTTCTTTTGGATTCCATTTCAAACCCAGGAAAGTTTAAGTGAGTTTGAAATGTGCTTGAGTCATTGCCCCATTGTGATGCTGAACTCCTTCCTCAGTCTGTTGATACAAATACATGAAAGCAAATGTAGAGAGAGAGAGGAGAGGAGCCACCCCAGCTTGAAGGTTTGACTGGTGTCTGCATTCCCACCAGGGCCGGCCCAAGGGTTTTTGGCACTCTAAGTGAACTATGACTTTGGCGCCTCCCCTCCCTCACGTTCTATATAAAGAAAAATGATAACATTAATATATTTTTAAATAGAGGGAAACAATTCACTTTCATCTAATTTGGCGCCCCTTAAAGCCTGGAGCCCTAGGCAACCGCCCAGTTCAAGTATATGATGGGGCCAGCCCTGTTTCCCACCGGGTTACAGGCCAGACTTTCAAGTGCTCAGAACCCCAAAACTAGAGTCAGATTTTTCAAAAGAGCTCAGTGCCTAGCAGCTCCTGCTGTGCCAAGCTCTTGTGAAAAATCTGGCCCTATATGCCTAGATTATAATAGCTACACATATAACATCCTGGTCCTGCAACTGTTAGTTTGAAGTCACCTGGCTGTACATGTACTAATTGCAGACTCTCAGCATTAGTTTGTCGATTCCTTGAGGCAGGGCTCACACATACACTTCTGTGTACTCTCCACAGAGTTCCAAGCATGCGTCTACACTTGTAAATTATGTTGACTTAAGCTTGCTTAAGTCGACTTAATTTACCCTGTGTCTACGCTACAGTTTCCTTAAGTCAACTTAAGCAGCTTGCTTAAGTCGACTTAAGGAAAATAAAGTCGACTTAATTAAAATTAAGTCGACTTTATTAAACCTCCTTTAAATTCGACTTAGTGTTTAAGTCGACTTTCTAAAGTCGACTTAAGCCAATGTAGACATGGGGTAGCCCTAAGTCGACTTAGGGCTACTCCAGGACTACACCAATGCCCACCCTGCCCCTATGCCCTGCCAGGATCCCAGTCCCCCTTTGCCCCATTGTAGCTATGTACAATGGGGCAAAGGCTGAGCTCCCTGGCATTGGGCAAGGGGTACCCCTCTGCCCCCGTGGACCTGTCCTAGGTCCCCCATGCCCCACAAAGTCGACCTAGAGTATCCAGTGTGGACGCTCTAGGTCTACTTTGTAAATTCCCCTTTAAGTTAACTTTAATTTTAAGTGTAGACTCACTAAGTCGACTTAACTAAGTTGGATTTAAGTCGACTTAGTTAAGTCGACTTAGTTAAAGTTGACTTAAAATTACAAGTGTAGACATCGCCATTGGTACTAACCAATGGTTACAACAGCCTGTTAGTGCAACTGATTTGCAAAGTTGAAGTGGCTGAGCAATTTCCCCCATGCTCTTTTTCTGTGGCTTGTAACTTTCTCAAATTCCTGGTGGGCAGAAATTTTCCATGCTGAGTCTTACTTTAAAAATTAATAGTTGCCTACTACAGCCTGTAAGGTCAAATAGTCTTTCTCTCAGCAAAAAACGAGCTAGATGCTATTGCACTTCCCTGAAGAAAGCAGGTGAACTGGACCAACTGTAAGTGGATTTGACCAGATTTGCATGGGAAATTTTTATGATAACTAATGAGGCTGGACTGTTGTCTTCCTATTGTTTCTTGCTTGTGACGGGAGGATAGCTTTTCCAAAAACAAGATTAGCTAGATTCTCTGGACTGCCTCCTGGCGCCTTTATGTGCTTTTGCAATCTAAAAGGCACATAGGTCCCTGCAGTCAGGAATTCCCTGGGCAAGAGACCATGGGAAGTTCCCTGGTGGAACAGGCCCAACTTAACATCCATATGCTGCTTCCTTTGTAGCCTGTGGCATAAAGGCCCACTTGGTGTGGGACTGGACATGTTGAGGTAGGAAAAGATTGTGGCTTGCGTATTCACAGCAAGATTATAAAATTAGAGTAGTCATTGGGGCTGCTTTAGTTTACACTGAAGATCAATCCAGCCCCTTGATGCTGCCCCAGAATCCTACAGGTAGCATAAAATCAACATTTGCAGCCCTTGTGCTGCACTTCATGAAGGGACTGCCACTTAGAATTGCCTGTGGTTTCTTATATCTTGCTCCACACAGTCATCTGACAGGAAATGGGCCGAGTTTACAGTCATGATCTTCAGAACAGACTGAAAAAGTTTGACAGAACTGTGTGTTTTCCATCCGTTAATGCAGTTTGTCAAAATCAAAAGGTTGCATGGGAAGTTGGCGATTTTAACATTTCCTTAGTGTCAATAGAGTTGAAAACATTTCATTTTTTTGACTTATTATAATAAAATATTTAATATTTTAATATGCTAAAAAGTCAAAATGAAACATTTCACCACAATCTATATATAGGGTGCGTCTACACTTGTAAATTAAGTCAACTTAAGCTTGCTTAAGTCGACTTAATTTACTCTGCGTCTACACTACACTTTCCTTAAGTCAACTTAAGCAGCTGCTTAAGTCGACTTAAGCAAAAATTAAGTCGACTTTATTAAACCTAGTTTAAAGTAGACTTTGCTGGCTATGTCGACTTTAGAAAGTCAACTTAGCCAGTGTAGACGTGGAGTAGCCCTACGTCAACTTAGTGGGCTCCAGGGCTTCCCCACTGCCCCCCCCGCCAGGGTGGCTAGCACAGCCACAGCCTGGCATGCCCCCCCAAAGGGCAGGGCAGAGCCCTGGCCACCCTGCCCCTATTCCTTGCCAGGGTCCCTGCCCCCCTTTGCCCCATTGTACTAAGATACAATGGGGCAAAGGCTGAGCCCCCTGGCACTTGGCAAGGGGTGCCCCCCCTGCCACCATGGACCTAACCCAGGTCCACCTAGCCCCTACAAGTTGACATAGGCATCCAGTGTGGATGCTCTAGGTTGACTTTGTAGGGTCCCCTCTAAATCGACTTAAAATTTCAGTGTGGACATGTGAAGTCGACTTAACAAAGTCGACTTAAAGTTGACTTTGTTAAGTCGACTTAGCTAAGTCGACTTAAATTAACAAGGGTAGACATAGCCTATGAAATATTTCAATAGTCCTGCATGCAGGTTTTTTTCTGGAAATTTGTTTCATGGAAACTTTATCTTTTTCATTTCAGTTCAGAACAAAACAAAAAAAAGTCAGAATTTTCCTGCAGAATGGAAACTCTTGTTCTTGACCAGCTCTGGTGATCTAGTACAGCAGTGAGATCTGAGCACATGGAAAAGGAAAGACAAACAAGCTGAAGAATTGCATATTGATTGTTAATTACACTTCTATTGTGATGCCCTCTGCTGAACAGATTGTGGAAGGACAGCTGCTCTAGTGACATTCACTGTCTTTCCTTATGGTTATTTACTTTCTGCAGTAATGTGGGAGTATGGTCCTTAATGCACAAACAACAAATATCCAGGCATGCCCAGTAAATGTAAAGACCCAATTCTACAAGGTGCCAAGAATCATCTATTTATTCTGCACTGATCTTCATGGTATTAAAGCACCCTGAAGTTGAGAAAACCTCTGCATCTCACATGATTGCATCCAAGTGAGTGTGAGTGTGAGTGTGAGTGTGTGTGAGAGAGGAGTATAGCCAAGGTTAGGAAAAGGAGTCTTGGGTTTATATTTACTTGTATTGTGGATTTTTTTTAATCTAATAAATGACATGGATTTTTAAAATAATTTTTAGGTACATTTATTCAATAACTAACACTTCCAAAGAAAGTTGGTAGAGACTATCTGATTTGCTCTCTATGAAGTGCCAGTTTCCTCTCTAGCTCAACACTTTCACGTTTGGCTGCCTAAAGTTAGGCTCCCATGCCCATATTTAGATACTGCAATACAAGTGTCCTGGTTTTCAGAGGTGCTAAACAACTTCAGCTCCCAGTGAGATCTATTCAGGTGTGAAATTAAGAATTAAGGAGTTCATCATAACTTGGACTAAGTCACTAAGGGTATGTCTACACTAGCAATTTAGGTCGACTTAAGGACCCTTAAGTTGATCTAAATTACTCCCTGTCTACACCAGAATTTCATTAAGTCAACTTAATAAGAACCACCCATTAGGTCGACTTAAGCCTTAAGACTCCTTAAGTTGACTTAAGGACAGTGTGGACATGGAATAACCCTTAAGTCGACTTTATTAAGTCAACTTAAGGGTGGTTAGGTCGACTTAACAAAGTGGACTAAGTTGACTTAAAGTTAAGGTTGGCTTTAAGTCGACTTAAAGTTAACCTAACTTTTTCTAGTGTAGACATAGTCTAAGTGCCTTATCACCAATGTTTCCATTCTTTGGTTCTAATGATAATTAACTTTCTGCTTCTTCAATATTGGTTGCAGTTTATTCATTAATATCGAGATGCTGACAAAAGATCTCATTCTCTGTGGTGGGCTATAAGTTGTATCTGTTGAGGAATATTGAGAAACAGTCATAGAATCATAGAATCTTAGGGTTGGAAGGGACTTCATGAGGTCATCTAGTCCAACCCCCTGCTAAAAGCAGGACTACTCCCACTAAATCATCCCAGCCAGGGTTTTGTCTAACCGGGCCTTAAATGTTTCCAAAGTTGGAGATTCCACCGCCTCCCTAGGTAACCCATTCCAATGCTTCACCACCCTCCTAGTGAGAAAGTTTTTCCTAATATCCAACCTTGATCTCCCCAGCTGCAACTTGAAACCATTGCTCCTTGTTCTGTCCTCTGTTACTACTGAGAACAGCCTAGCTCCCTCCTCTTTGGAGCACCCCTTCAAGTATTTGAAGGTTGCTATCAAATCCTCCCTCACTCTTCTCTTCTGCAGACTAAATAAGCCTAGTTCCTTCAGTCTCTCCTCATAAATCATGTGCCCCAGCCCCCTAATCATTTTTGTACCCCTTCGCTGGACTCTTTCTAATTTGTCAACATCCTTTCTGTAGTGGGGAGCCCAAAACTGGACGCTCAAAACTGGACACAGTATTCCAGATGCGGCCTTACCTATTCCACATGCAGCCTTAGGTTGATGAGGGATGTTCCCTGTTATAAGTACTATGTCAAATGTAGAGTCATGGCATAAAGAGTACAGGGAGATGAGAGAGTCAAATCACTGTGAAAGAATTTATGTACAGGTAGATGTTATAAGTTTTTAAAAAAACGTTGATTTGAAAATGAAGTCCAAGAAGATATACAGCCCTCTAGCTGTACACATGTGCCTTCATAATACAGCTATTCATTCCAAAGAGCTGGCAATAGTTAGGGTGGCAGATTTATTGTGTGTACCTCAGGTCAAGGATCATAGTTCACTTTGCAAATATCCTTTTCAAGTGTCTGTGAATTCCTGTAAAAACACACAGAAGGTACAAAAGCAGGCCAAAGAATTATGTTTATTGCTTGCCTGACTTTGAGCCCAAATGAAAACAATATACAGATATTCTTACAGGGGATACAGGGAGCTTGCTAAATTGCCAAGGTAGTAGGTGAGTATAAATACCCCCACACTCCCAACAGGACTGATACACCTGAAATTATCTATCCTATGCAGTTATAGCTGTGTTTCACTTGCAAAATGCCATAATAGACCATAAGTCATTAGTTGCTGAGCTGAGTTTGTTTTTAAATTCCACTCATAGCATGAATTTTCAGCAATGGCTAACATGAGCAATCAAACTAATTTTAAATGGTAACACTACATGCAGTGGTTAATAGAGAACTTAATTATACCCAGTCTCATTTTTATATTATTTAACACTTTTGTGAAAGAACTGATTATACATAGAATAATAAGCATGCTTAACCTTCCTTTGGCGTCTTCAGCCAGGGATGGTAAAGCACTTTTATGATTGTTTATTAGGCATTATAACACCCATAGGAGTTGTTTATCCCAATGTCAGAGAAGGAGAAACTGAGGCATGGAGTAATGAAGTAATTTATCCAAAGTGACACCACATCAGTACCCAAGCAAAATGTAGAACTCAACCTACAGTCTTCTTAGTGCTAGGGCTGCTCTTTAACCCTTACCCCATGTTTTCTGCTAAGGAGTAACCAGCAACATGTCTTTTGCTTGTTTCTGAAACTTATTGAAAATGTTGCTTAGATGTTGCCTTTTATTTTATCCACTTCATTAGGGACAAGAGGAATGGTTCAGAAACTTCCAAATCTGCACAAACATTGTGCCTTCAAATGGGTCCATTGAAAGTGAACACTTTTTTTGACATCTGAGTTACAGTAGATTTGACTTTCCAGTTATTTTAAATTTTTCAGAAAGTTTGTTTAAAGGAAATTTTGAAACTTTGGAGTAGGACTGTGAACAAAGAGCAAACTTTCAATCAGATCCATATGATGGACTGAATGATGGAAGTATGCAGACAACATTTCTAATGTAAGAGAAGTAAGTAATGTTGTGAGAGGAGCAGGGAAGCACAGGAGGATTCAGAGAGAGGAACAGGAAGAGTAATGGAGGTGAGGCTGAAAGGAAAACGCCAGGGAGCCTTGGGTAGGTCAGAATAGAGTCTGACAGCACTAATAGAGGATTGGCATCTGAGAAGTCTTTTTCGATAACTAGTTTCAAAGCTAAGTGATTATCTGGAGGAATAAGAATTCCTCTAGGCATCAGGCAGTACAGAATAGAGCTGGGTGAAATTTTTTGATTGAAATGCTTTTCAGTGAAAAAATACTGATTCAGCAACACCAAAACATTTCACAAAATGCTGTCATTTCTGTTGGTTTGTTCTGAACCCTTCTATCCCCAATAAAAATGTTCAATTTTGACATTTTCAAAATGAAATGTTTTGATTTTTTTTGTTTCAGAATTTCCTTTAAACAAACTTTCTGAAAAATTCAAAATGATCTGTCAAGTGAAGCATTTAAAAAAAATTTCAAAACCATCAGCACAACAAAAAGTGGTTCTCTGCCCAGCTGTAGCTCAGAATTTTCATCCCAGCTCTGTTCCTCACATGCTGTATATAGGGACGTCACTACACTCTTTGCCTAAGGTTCTTCATCTGTAAAATTAGGATAATATTCACCTACCTCTTAGGGGTGACAGGCAGACTAACCAAGTAATATCTGAACAGTACTTTGAATGCATAAAGTGCTGTATAACTACTAAATGAGAGAATCTGGACACTAAAAATAACAAACAAAAGTTTAATTAGACAGTGGGCACATTTTGGCATTCTTAACTTGAGAGCAAATAGTGTCCTTTCCCACCACGCCTATCTCCCACCTTTTGTAGCTTAGTAGTGTCAGCTTCTCCTAAGCCACTGTCCTAGAGAGAAATGGTTGGTATCAAAAGATGGGTAGGAGTTCATGTCCCCTCCTGAAGAAATAAACTTCAGGTATTTAAAGCCCTTTATCCTTGTATTATTATGCTGCAGGGTAGGAAAATTTGCATGAATTTTAGAAGCTTAAGGAGCTTTGACAGTTACTAGAGTTGGTTGGTCAGAAGAGGAAGTATCTTGAGTGCAGGATTCAAGGCGCTCATCTGGAGAGGAAGAAAAGCTCTATCAAGTTTTGGATATCGAAATCAAATGGATATTTAGAGCAGTTGTGAAGTATCAGTACTGCTTGATGCATTCTGTGCACTATTGGGTATAAAGTTGCAAACCAACAGAAACACATTTATAATCTGCTGTAACTTTCTAGTGAGACATGACTCAAACTTCTGACACCAATGAGTGTACAGTATGAATCTTGCTTTTGTGCCTAAGGAACACAGCTGATGACACAGAACTGACACAATCAACTGTGGAATGAAGATGTCAAAGTTAATTATGCACTAAGGCCCTAGAGAGAACAAATAGATCTGTGCCATTTAAGAGTGACTCCCTATGCTGACGAAGTCCTATCCAGTCCTCCTTGACCCCAGTAGGATTATAGAAATGGACCATATTCTGTCCATATGTCTTGTATACCCCATTGGACTCAGTGTTTTTACAAAGGCTATAAGTAGAAACAATACTTGGCTCATAGTGTGGGTGGAAAAGGCGTATAATTTAGGAGGAAAATCAGGCTGTGTGAAGCCTCTGGACTTCAATACAGGTATCTTTCCATTTATCCACTCCTAGTCCTTCACCTTGGAAACATCATAGACAGTCAGCTGCCAGTCACATTTACCTGATCACTCTGCTTCTGTTCACAAGCCAGTGTCGTTAATATAATAGTTCTCATTGACTAGCTGCTCTTAATAAGTAAAAGAGTATGTGAATAGTTATTTAACCAAAATTTCTGAGACACTTGTAGCAGTCAATGCTCAAAGAGATGAAAGGGACATGGCTGACTTTTTTTTAAATGTAGGTTTTGACGGTTGATACAGCCAGGATTTGTTAGTAGCGTGGACTGAGTAATAGTTTCTGACTGAAGGAGGTCATGTTACTTATTTAAGACCATCCATGTATGTGGAGGAAAGAAATATGACAAGGCAAGAACGTTGAGTTCTTGTCTATATGGTTAGATTCTGCTCACAACTGCAGGTTCTTCTACCTTTCTAACTCCAAAGCACACAATAATGAATAGAACTGGTCAACATTTGCTTGACTGACTGAAGAAGACTTGTCCAAAAAAATTACTTTTTTTTTTTCAAATACAATTTTTTAGTGGAAAATTGTCAGCATTGTTGATATGTTTTTGTTGGGGGGGGGGGGGAACTCGTGTCTTAATTTTTTTTTTGTAAAAATATTAATGCAAATTTTCATTCACCAAAACCAGGGGGTTGGTAAATTAATAATTTCAATAACTATTTTGATAGATAAAGTTCATAAATTTTAAAAAAGCATACCAGGTCTGCTTTGAACACTTAACAGAAACAATGAACATTTTTTCATGAAAATAGATTTTCTTTCCCCAACCATTTCTTTTAATTACCTTCAAAGGGAAGAGCTACCTCCTTTTTGAGGTCCCTTCCAGCCCTATATTTCTATGATTGTATGGATGCTTCTCATGCCCACACTATTTTGCTATTGATGTCTATGGAAATACCCTTTCTGATTTCTAGGGATGCTAAATTTATCCCAGTGAGGTAGACCCTCAGCTGCTGTAAGCTGGTGTATTTATACCAATTTGCTGAGGATCTGGTCATCTGTGCCTCCGTTTGTGGTGAACAAAGTAGTCTGGTGATACCCAACTGCAGCAGAAAAACAGGAGCTTAAGTTTTACTAGATTCCTTGACCCTAACCCACTTTCAGTCTCCTTGTCTCAGATTCCACACATATTCAGGATAATAAGAGGTAGCCATATCCTCCACAAGTTTCTTCCCTCATGAAACTCTTTTATTTAGGCTCTGCCTAAAAGATGCTCCTGACTTTCTATTGTCTCAACATTTATAGCTTCCTCCCTACTAGGAAGAATAAGAAAAGAAACAGGGTTCCCTCTCATGAGGCTTTATGAACCAGTGTGATCATTGCATCTTGTTTTCCCGTAATGTCAGTTCATTCTGTTCTCCATCTTTGAACTTGTTATGCCCTCTTCAATTGTATCTATTATTAGATTGTCCCCTTATTAAACTAAGATAACAGAAAGCTCTCTATTATGGCATCTTTTACAAGTCCAATTAAACCATTTTTGTTCCTTTAGAGAGATGGCATCATGGCTGATAAGACCACAAATTGACCCACATTTTGTTTGCTACTTGTTACCAAACTTCACTGTTTTCACGTTTTTATTTTTAAGAGAACGAAAAGCTACATTAGTGGCTCAGCACTCCAGAATCCAATCCTACAATAATAACCCTCTGCATACACAAGAGGAGGCATACTTTTTTCCCCTGATAAAGAATCAGGTTTGTTTCAAATGTCCAGGGAGTTATTTTAAATGAGTTAAAAATCACAATCGGTATGTTTTAAAGGAAACACTACATAATACTTAAATGTGTTTAAAGGATTAAAATAGTTTCTAAAGGCCTGGTTCTTGTACCAGCCTTCGTGACAGTGGTATGTGATGCAGAAAAGTTATGCATACTTCAGCCACCATGTGATGCAGTCAGTCATTCCCCATCCCTGGGCAAATGCACAGTGAGGATTAAGGGGTGTGGAGTGGAGTGGAGGTAGCAAGAGGCAACCTTGGGCGCAGAGTCATTGGACCTATTTCTTCATTACATTACAATGCGTAACAGCTTACATTGCTGCAAAGTAGGTGAAAACCTGCCTTAGTAGCATTTTAGTCACTTTGCAGTGATGTAAATGCCAGCACAAGATGCAGGACAATAGAAAACCAGGGCTGCAGTCTCTATGCATGAGTAACTTCCCATCCACAAGGGTGATGCAGCTCCTATTTCCACAAGCCTGGAATCAGAACCCAATGACAGAAAATGCTCTGAAATTCTAAGGGATCCACCTCGTCCTAACACACTCAATATTTTTTTAAATAGTTCATTGTGGTATTACTAGAGTTAAACAGTACTGCATGCAATTCTCTTAAGAGAAAATCTCTCTTTGAGCCAAGTTGCAAGATTTTACATTTTTTTAGCCACTCCTACCATATGTACCTCAATAGCTGGAAAAACAGCTGGGATGTTTCTGAAGGAGTAAAAGAGTTAGGTGCCCAACTCCCACTGAAATTAAGATTTCCGTAGGCTCTCTTGAATATCCCAACCAACACTTCCATTAATTGACCCAAATGCTGTCCTCCTGCATGCTGATGTAAATCTTCCGTTCACTTCAGTAATACTACTCCGGATTAAATCTGGTGGAAACGAGAGCAAAACTTAACCCAGAATGTTTAAAATGATGCAGTGTTCTTCAAAGCAATGCAGAGCCTGTGGTAAGTAGTGTCCTCAATTTAACTTTGCTTGATCAACAACAGTTTTTCATCCCAAAAGCACTTTTTTCTGAAGCTAGGTCAGACTGTAGGTGAGCAAGCCAATGGAAGATCATGCCTGTGTCAGGCAAAATGCTTAGCTCCCTAGTTACAAATAAGAACGAACCAGAAATACCAGCTTACGTGAAAATGTTGTGCTAAGAGTGGGGTGGGGGGAGGGCCACTGTGACCTCCAGAAAGATTACTTCATGTATTTTTAATTTAAGAGGTAGCATAATCAGCTCTGAGATGGCTTGGCTTGGCCTTAGCTCAAAGAGGAAAAGAGAAACTAGACATCTTGACTGTACTCTAATTTAAATTTAAAATATCTTTTAAAAATTGTCCCCATCCTAATATAAACATGTTTTCACTCTTATCGTCATGAGCCTGCAATAAAATTCAAATTCGAAATAGCAGAACGGGAGTTTGAGAAGGAAGCACCAGCTAAGGGGTTAAGTCTTTCAATAGTAATCTCAGGACAGCTATTTTGCCTTTGTTTTTTGTTTTCGTTTAATATATTTTACTATAATGAGACTTTTACATCTCTGTTGCTAGATTAACAACTAAACCAAAAGCAAAACCAAGGAAAGTCCTGTGGCACCTTAAAGATTAACAAATTTCTTCAGGCATAAGCTTTCATGGGCTGCAACCCACTTCATCAGATGCCAAAAGCAGCATTCCCTCTAAGTCAGAGGTGTCAAACATGTTGCCCTCAAACCTCTTCCATCCAGGCCGTGACTGCACTCCTAAGCTATGTCAACACTACAAAAAGTTAGGTCGACTTTGTTAAGGCCTAATTAAAGGTCTAATTAAAGACGACTTAACAAAGTGGATTAAGTTGACTTAGCTTTAAGTTGACTTAGTCCACTTTGTTCAGTTGACCTAACCACCCTTAAGTCGGCTTAATAGAGTCCATTTAAGGGTTACTCCACATCCACACCATCTTTAAGTTGACTTAAGGGTTAAGTCAACCTAATGAGTGGTAGTTATAAAGTCGACTTAAGCTTTTATTAAGCCAACTTAAGGAATTTCTTAAGTCGACTTAATGAAAGCCTAGTGTGGACGTAGCTTAATTTAAGTCCACTTAAGCCTCCTGTCACAGGGAGAAATCTAACTGCTGGTTACTTCTGGCAGCAGGTGGTGATCCATCCCTACTCCCAACACACTGTCCATACAGAGAAAAAAAAATGGGTACGTTACCATGGCAATGAGGGATTTCCTCCAAAAGATGAAGGAGGAGGAGGAGAAGAAGAAGCCAGGTACCCCCAAAGCTGGGAGGATCACAGGTACCACTCTCAAGAAGAAATGAAATGTAGTTGGTGACTCTCTTCTAAGACGACAGAGGCATCCATCTGGTGGCCTGACCAAGTGTGCTGCCTGCCCAAGGCCTGTATCTGAGGCATTATGGAAAGTTTGCCAAGGGCCATCTGGTCCTCTGACTACTAGCCCATGCTGCTCAGCCATATGAGCACCAAAGATACATCAAGGTATGATCCTGAGCAGATCAGAAGTGACTATTAGTCTTTGGAAGTGAGGCTGATGGAAATGGGGGCACCAGTGCTATTTTCATCGATCCTTCTAGTCAAGGAATGTGGCCCAGGCAGAGACAGACACCTCTTTGAGATGAATGCTTAGCTGCCTGGATGAGGTTTTCCACTTCCTCAGCCATGGGATGCTGTTTCAAGAAGTAGGACTGCCAAGCAGATATAGTATCCATCTATTGAGGAAGGGGAAGAGTATTTTTGGAAACAGACTGGTTAATCAAGTGAGGTGGGGGCAGGAGACAAAAGCTCACAGGTAAGGCCAGAATATTGGTGAAGAGTCAGAATCTGGAGGAAATATAAGCAATCATAGCATAGAAAAAGGAGAGCCCAAAAGGAATATAGAGGGGAAATCTAATGAACATGTTAGATGTTTATATACAAATGCAAGAAGTATGGAAATAACCAGGAAGAAGTAGAAATAATAGTGAATAGTCACAATTATGACTTATTTGGCATTGCAGAGGCTTGGTGGGATAATTCACGGGACTGGAATATTGATCATAGAAGATTAGGGTTGGAAGGGGCCTCAGGAGGTCATCTAGTCCCACCCTCTGTTCAAATCAATACCCCTCCCCTCATTTTCTTTCTGCAGGTTAAACAAGCCTTGTTCTCTCAGCCTCTCCTTATAAGTCATGTGCTCCAACCCCCAAACATTTTGTTGTCCTCCTCTGGACTCTCTTCAATTTGTCCACATTCTTTCTGTAGTGGGGAGCCCAAAACTCGACACAGTACTCCAAATGACACTTCACCAGTGCCAAATGGAGAAGAATAGTCACTTCCCTTTATCTGCTGGCAACACTCCTACTAATGCAGTCCAATATGCCATTAGCCTACTTGGCAGTAATGGCACACTGTTATCTCATATTCAGTTTCTGTTCCACTGTAATCCCCAGGTCCTTTTCTGCCGAACTGCTGCCTAGCCAGTCCATCCCCAGTCTGTAGCATGGGATTCTTCCATCCTCCGTGCAGGACTCTGAATTTGTCCTTGTTATGGAAGGGTACATCTTGTTCAGGAAAGCCAGATGGGGGACAAAGGAGGAGGTGGTGCCTTGTTTATCAAAGATGCATATACTTGCACTAAGGAAAAGACAGGTGAGGCAGACCTGTTGGAAGTCTCTGGGCAAGGATAAAAGGGGCAAAAACCAGAGATGATGTCATGATAAGGGTCAACCACAGACAACCTAACCAAGAAGGAGAGGAGGAGGCTCTTTTTAAACAAATAATAAAATCATTCGAACTTCAGGACTTGGTGATGATGGGGGACTTTAGCTACCCACATCTGTTGGGAAAATTAAATACAGTAGAGCACAGATTATCCAACAAGTTCTTGGAATGCATTGGAGACAATTTTTTATCAGAAGGTAGAAAAAGTGACTTAGGGAGAGGCAGTGCTAGATTTCATTCCGACACACAGGAAGCAACTAGTTGAGAATTTGAAAGTGGAAGGCAGGTAGCGGGGAAGTGAGCATGAAACGGTTGAGTTCATAATTCTAAGGAATGATGAAGGAAAGCAGCAGAATAAAGACAATGGACTTTGAGAAGCCAGACTTCAGAAAATTCAGAAGAGGTAGGTAAGATATTGTGGGAAGCCAGTGTAAGGAGGTGCGGGAAAGAGTTCAGGAGAGTTGGTAGTTTTTAAAAGAAACATTATTAAGGGTATAGAGCAAATTATCACAATGCATAGGAAATACAGTGAGGGACCACCCTGGAGCCCTTCAATGAATCTGAAACTCAAAAAAATAAATCATACAAAAAAGTGAAAACTAGATCAAATTACAAAGGATTAATACATTTAAAAAAAAAAACCCACACAACACAAGAATGTAGAGAGAAAATTAGAAAGGCCTAGACACAAAATCAGATTACACTTGTTAGAGATATAAGGGGTAACAAACCCCTCCCCAACACCCCAGCCAAAAAACAATTTACAAATACATTAAAGCAAGAGGAAGACCAAGGAAAACATAGGACCATTACTCAATAAGGCGGGAAAGAGAGTAACAGAAAAATGCAACAATCGCTTAAGAGTAAAATGCCTTTGTTTGGATTATTTTTCAGCTTTCATCTAAAAGGTTAGCAATGATCAGATGACTAACATAGCAATCATAAATATAAATTGGGTAGGAGATGAGGCTAAAATGTAGGTGAACAAATTAAGAATTACTTAGATAAGTTAAATTTATTCAAGTTGGCAGAGCCTGATGAAGTACATCCTAGAATACTTAAGGAACTGGTTGAAGAGATCTCTGAGTTATTAGTGATTATCTTTGAGACATTGTGGAGGACAGAAGAGATCCCAGAGGACTGGAAAAGGGCAAATAGAGTATCTGTAAAAAGGGGAATAAGGTCAACCCAGGAAATTACAGACCAGTCATCTTAACTTTGGTACCCAGAAAGATAATGGGGCAAATGATCAAGCAGTTAGTTTGTAAGCATCTAGAAGTTAATAAGGTGATATGTAAGAGTTAACATGGATTTGTCAAGAACAAATTATATCAAACCAATCTAATGTCCTTGTTTGATAGAGTGACAAGCTTTGAGAATGGGGGTGGGGGAGTAGTAGATGTGTCATATCTTCGCTTTAGTAAAGCTTTTGATACTGTCTCATATGACCCTCTCATAAGCAACCTAGGGAAATACAACCCAGATGGTAAGCTCCAGAGGGGTAGCCATCTTAGTTTGTATACAGCAAAAACACCAGAAGTCCTGTGGCACCTTAAAGACTAACAAATTACTTCAGGCATAAGCATCTGATGAAGAGGGTTACAGCCCACAAAAGCTTATGCCTGAAGAAATTTGTTAGTCTTTATGGGTGCGTCTACACTTAGAAATTAAGTCGACTTAAGCTTGCTTAAATCGATTTAATTTAATCTGTGTCCACACTACATTTTCCTTAAGTCGACTTAAGCAGCTGCTTAAGTCGACTTAATGAAAATTTAAGTCGACTTTACTAAACTCTGTTTTAAGTCGACTTTGCTGGCTAAATCAACTTTAGAAAGGGGACAGCAGGCTGGGATGACTTAGCCAGTGTGGACGTGAAGTAGCCCTAAGTCAACTTTAAGTTGATTTAGGGGGCTTTAGGGCTTCCCCACTGCCCTCCCTGCCAGGGTGGCTGGCACAGCCACAGCCTGGCGTGCTCCCCCCTCCCCCCACAAGCAGGACAGAGCCCTGCCCACCCTGCTCTTATGCCCTTCCAGTCCTATATTTCTATGATTCTCCATTCCTCTTTTTCAGAAGTACTTTGGGGTCTTCTGCTTACTATTTCCCATGTCAACTGCTAACACTACATTGATGTTAGCTTGGGAAGGCTGCCTTTAAGGCAGTTGGGATAAGATCACATGACTGTAAGCTCTTCGAGATATAGCTATCCCTAAGGTTCTCAAAAATGTTCAGCGTGAGGGCCATATGCTCCCTGAGAGAATTAACTCCCCAGTACGATTCCTATTCTCAGTCTTGCACTATCCTTCTGGCAGATACAGTACACAGTAAATGTATATGTACACAGTTAATATTCACATCAAAGCCTGTTTCTGGTTTTATATATGAACAGCTAATAAACTTTAAAATCAAATGATTTTCTTTTCCCTAAACTAATCTCACTGTCTCTTTTTTCTCTTCATTTCAGCTTCCCACCCTCTCATATTTCTTTCAATTCCTTTGCCTCCCACCCAATACTTCAGCTCCACTCCATTGCTTCCCTCTCATCCATTCCCCAGCATCTATCTGTTGCCTGGTCTCTTTCTTTCCCTTGAGTATCACCTTCATGAAGCTTCCGTCTTCATCACTTTCAGTGGATTTTCTTGATCCTGCCAGCTTTTTAACTTTCTACTAACTCTTACAGACAAAACAGCCCTTAGTGCAACTTTTCTCCTTCTCCACCTAGGTGTGCACCCTGGCTGCTTGTAGACAGGGCTGAGGAGGAGGACAAGAAGCCAGCACCCCAGTCGCAAGCAGCTTATGGTGTATGGCTGAAATTCACTAAACTATCCTATCCACACCATAATAGAAAAGCAGATGCTTTCCCACCCAAGAGGAAGATCACTGCAAAATCTTGTGGCTCTTCTAATCCTGCCTCTCGAAAGGTTCTAATTTAACCAACATCTGGCCTATGAAAATGCACAGAAAAAAATAGAATCTCTTTTCAGAAGTCTTTCCAAGGCCATATATGGTCCCTGTGCTCTCAAGGACACTAATATATGCAGGTTCATTCCTTAATATTCTCACAGTTGCCATCAGCTGGAGAAAGGAAGTGCCCAGTCCCACTACTGTTTAACTCTTTGTTTTCCATTTGCCGAGCTCCATTTATTTTTCATCCACTGCCTGCCCATCTGAAGCAGCACTAATATGTCCCTGAAGGCTTCTGGGACATATTGGGACTTTTCCAGGCAGGATGGAAGGTGAGAGATTGCTCTTGCTCTTCTAAAACAAAAGCAAATGTTAAGGAGGTTGGGGTGCAAAATCAGCATATGTATGATGTTTGCATGATGTTTGCATGTTTGATCCTTTGCAGCTTCTTTTATCAGTAGCAAATATTTGAAGGGCAGCCAATTATTCAGAGTGTTGGATCTTTCTGATGGGCTGTTTAGAGTTTGGGTAGTTTTCTCTCTTCTCATGGTTTTAATGGCATCACTGGAAGGGATTCTGGGGTCACCATAGGTAGCTAATACACAAATCAGAGCCCAGTCTTGGCTCCAGGTGCTGCCTCCATTTGTTTCATGTTTCTGCCTCCTTCACTACTCAGATTTAAAAATAATAATAATACCCCCAATCAGGACCAGATTAAGGGGTCCGGAGGTCCCAGGCTGCCACTTTCATGGCCTCTCCGTGCCATGGAAGTAGCCAGTAAATGGCCAGCCACGGGGAGGCCCAACTGGTGCTGGCAGGGGGCCGCAGACTCTGCCAAGCTGCAGGGCTTGGGCGGACTAGCATTTGGCATGCAGGTGGGCCCCAGTGCTCCGGCCCCACCCCCAGGCTGGCTGCTCTGCTCCGGCAGGGCCTGGACAGCCAGCTGAGCGCCTAGTGCAGACCAGCTAGCTACCAGCGCAGCATTCCAGGAGTGAGGACTTCCACCCCTCTGCAAGTTCTGTCGGGCCAGCTTCAGTGTGGGCAACAATTGGGGGGGGGGGAGGGTGGCATGGGGCAGATTGGTTGGCACCCTAGCATGTTGCCAACAGCAGCAGTGCTTGGCATGGAGGCAGGACAGGGAGACCAGGGAAGGGCAACCCCAGCCAGCAGGGAGGTGCTGGCTGCACTCACGGCTGGATTTTTGTGAAGCTGTGGGGCCCCCCTTTAGCCCAGGGCCCGGAGCTGCAGCCCCTAAAGCCCCTGCATTAATCCAGCCCAATCCCCAATTACATGTGTCCTCTCTCACATGTACACCCCGCAGTGCCCCACTTTCTGTTACGCTAATGCTATATTGCTTTAGAGGTAGGACAATGAGGGCCCAGAAACTGCTTTGCACCATGAAGAAGAAATCACCACTTCACTGAAAGATTTCTGTTAACATTCTGCAGGTCTCTGTACTGCGCTCAGCTTTTCTGGTCACTTACCCATTATTTTTAAAAGCAACAAATTCTGCATTTTGCTTTTGGCTGACTGCAGAGTTAAGCTCCTACCACCCAAAAATGTGATGGGACTGGAGACTGAAGTTGGGGGGAGGGAATCTAAAACATCAAGTCTTTTCGGTTACTTTCAATCCGTGTGCTCTAGTTCTGACATTGACAAAACTAATAACACTTTACTAAACAGAGTGTGTGTGACTTCATTACACTCGCATTGGTGTCATCCGAGAAGGAAGTGTATATTTGCTACATCGCAGTTAATTAGAAGTCTGAGTGCTTTATCTATTCTAAATTCCGGTCATGACCATATGGCACCGTACTCTAACTTATTCTCTCCCCCATGCCTCTTGCCTTCAGACGCAAAACAGTCCAGATCTGCAGAAGTCACAGGTAGGATATTAATCAAAAACACAGCAAGGACTCAAAAGTAGTTTCTGCAGCAGGAAACTGTTAGAACAGTATGTGAGATCATTACTTTGCTTGTGTATCTAGTGAACCTTCCTAAGCACACATTTTTTTAAAAAAAAATGTGTTTAATCAAAATCTAATGCTAAAACCAATATTCCATAAAAACATGTATGGAACTGTATTTAGTTATTATCCATTTCAAGCAAAGGCTAGATTCCATATGAATGACTGATGTTCACTTTAACCATATCATTTTTTTTACATATATGTCCCCCTGCATCAAGTTGCATATTGTGTATGCATAGTACTTAAAGGGAGAAAAGATCTCTTGCAAAATTTGTATTAGCAAAGATAACTGAGAATGTCGGAGTAAGATGAACCATTTTGCTACGCTGATCATAAAATGTGGCTCCCCCCAAATGTTTCCACTTACTTAATTTTTCCCAGCTTGCCCCACGTCAGGCTGAAACTTACTGAAATTGCTATGTAGCATCTAGCCATAAAGATAATGTAGCAATTTGTAGTTCATTAGCTATTCTTGGAAACACTATTTAAAATTGTCCAATGCCTAAAGTTAGAACGTATGAATAGTGTAAATAACAATAGTGACATGTGTGGTAGATTTTTGCCAAGGGAACTGCTGGTTTTATAGCTGTATTGCATTGAAACCATGGGTAATGGATGTGGGTATAAATCCTATGAAATGGCTGAGATCAACAACTTTGCCAATTTGTGTATCATTATTTGTATTATTGTACTGCTGGGGAACCCTGGAATTTGCCCGGGTCTCCATTGTGCTAGGCACTGTACAAACACAGACCAAAAATGCATTTGGTGTAGGGGCATGTGTAAGCGGGCGCAAGCTGGGGCACAGGCCCCACCCCAATCAGCAGGGCTCAGAAGTCGTCTGGGGCCGGGGCTGGGGGAGTGAGCTCACACTTGCACATGTGGGCAGACGGTAAGGGTGAGCAGGGGCTAAAGAGCACCCAGTGGTCCTTGACCACACCATGGGAGCAATGGAAGGGCCCTGTCTTGTGACATACTAGAGCCCTTGATTGTAATAGGCAAGGCTGGATTAAGGCAGACCTTCCAGGCTATGTAAATCCCAGAACAGGAAGAAGGGTTTGAGCACAACAGGGCTCCCTCCCCCTCCCCTGCCTCCTGTGCACAAGGGACACCGAAGCTATGATAATTTTGAATATGCTATCAAGGGATCCGTATTAATTTGAATTCAGTGCCCAAGAACCCCAGAATAAGATGGAGTGCACCATTGTGCCCTTTAAGGATAGAGAGAAGAGGAATTTGTCTCCTCCTCCCCATACTCCTGGCTATGCAGGACAGCTGCATAAAGCTTGTACATGTGGTTCCTAAACTTTAGACATTGTGTGTATTCCATATTACTACAACAGACTTGAACAGGGAGAGAAGCAGAAGTTCAAAAGCCTGATCTAGTATTCCACTGTATGTTTTAGGGGAAATTTCTCATTGCTCATAAGCTTATCCCCCTTCTCACTTTGGCCAGTTAGCCAGTTGTCTGGTCACTATGAACTTGCCATGCATCTGAAATGATATTCAGCTTTGAAAAGGAAGTTTATTTTAAATGAAGTTTGTAAGGTATGTTACACTGATAAGAGGTTTCACTTGAGAAACACCAGGAAAATCAACTGTCAGAATGAGATGTTCTCTAAGAATCATTTCCTGAAAAAGATTACAAGGATACTGTCAGTATTTGCAAATCCTGAACTTGGGGAATGATGGGGAAAGAGGAGAAGGGATTTCCTCCTGGGGAAGGGCACATTGAAGTACAGCCACTTCCCTTGTGTGTCTTGCTAGTGAAGTTTTGTGTTCTTAAACTGTCTCCAGAGCTGGATTAAGACATAAGCACTATAGACAGGCCCATGTTTAACTCCTGGATTTGCATGATGAGGACAGAATGTCAGCTTTCAATTAAAAATAATATTTGAGGTGAAGAGATTCTCTTAATATATTAGCTGCATCCTTACACACACAAGATTTCTTTGTAACATGTCCTTGAAAATTCAATTAAAAATATGGGGGGAGGGGGGAAGAAGTGACTTTGTTTTTGTTTTGAAATACATTGTAATGAAGGGGCTCTTAGGATGCGTCTACACTTACAAATTAAGTCGACTTAAGGAGGCTTAAGTTGACTTAAAATACTCCGCGTCTACACTGGGCTTTCCTTAAATCGACTTAAGCTGCTCCTTAAGTCGAATTAAGGAAAAGTTAGTTCGAATTAATAACACCTCATTTTAATTTGAACTAGCACTTAAGTCGACTTTATTAAATTGACTTAAACCAGTGGAGACAGGGATTAGTGCCTTGGTGGAGTTTATTGAGGCGACTTAAAATGTTAAGTCGCCTTGATAAGGTCAAAAAGGGGCCACATCTACACTTAAAAAGTTAAGTCAACTTACTAAGGTCCACTTTAAGTCGATTTAAAGTTGACCTTATTAAGTCGACTTCATAAAGTCGACCTAACTTTTCAAGTGTAGACATAGCCTTAATTAGCCAGACAAGAGTTGGTATCATCTGGAAATTCTCAAAGAGGGCTTCTGGAACTAAAAGCATAAATCAGATGGCTTCCACAAAAAGGGGCTTTCTCTTCTTTTGTCTTAAATGTATTTCAGCATTAGCTGGCATTGAAATGTCGCTTGTTGATGTTCGTGCAGAGTACGATATGAATGTACCTGAGAAAATGACAGAGGAGAAGCAGGGTATTTGGAACACTTCATTCATGCCGTTACTCAGACTGATGAACAACTCCAGAGCTTTATTTGATTTTTCATTATGAAGAAAGAACAGGCTCTCCATACGAAATTTGGCCAGTGCTTTCAATTAGATTCCTAATCTCATAGTTCTCTGTGTTGTGTAATAATGATACTCTGCATGTTAGAGTGTCTGCTTGGACTTCTGTCCTGGGGATTCCAATATTATGATAGCCACAAATAAAAAGAACTAATGGGATGAGAGGATGGAATGTAAAGAAAAGCCTGTAAAATAGAAAGAAATCAACACTGACTTGCAGTTGTATAGCTGGAGGAAGAGAAGTCATGCAATAAGGGTCGCGGATTGCCATTATGATTATTGTGGTTTATCAGACAATTCTGAAGCAAGCCCAAAGATACAATTGTTCTTGCTCTTTTCCTTCTTTTCTGTGCTGCTCTGATATTACTCAAGTGAGATTTCACACTTGAGAGGTCTCCCATGGCTAGAAGGTATATACGCTGCCATTCAGCTGTTCCTGATTTTCAGGGATGTCCCTCAAATTATATTGCAATTCATATCCTTGACCCTTTCCATGTTCTAGTGATAATTTGGGACTCTGGTTTCACATAACCAAACAAGGAATGTGACCAACTGTAAAACAACTGTTGTGGGTTTTTTAATTTAATTTCCCCCAGACAGTTCAGCAGCAATGTATGGTTCACTGTGAGATCTTGCCATCACCCAGTTTAATAGCTGGGTTGACTAGGACACAAGAAGGTCAGGAGATGGTACTCTTCATGAAAAGGTTACATAGTGAGAAGATGCTTCCATTCAAATTAGAAAGTGGGACCTCCACCCCCACTTCCACTCCTTTTGTTCTTGCCTTCTGATTGTCTTAGTTCCTGGGAGGGGGCCTACAAATGTGACCTTTCTGTGCATAGATTCCCGGGCTGTCAAGCTAGTGCTTTTTGCAAGCACTAACATTCACTCTGAAAATGTTAAACATACAGTTTCATGCAGAGACTGACAGGGAGGTTTTGTAAAATGTGAGAAACCCAAAGCCAGCTAATGCCTCTGTATAAGATATTTAAAATGTCTATTTTCTTCTATAGAAAAGTGAAGTAAAAGAAGAAAATTGTGGTCCCCTAAGTTGTCTGCTTTCCCTAAGCTAACAGTGTTTCTCATACGTTGAACGCTGAGCCTCACACTTCAGGAAAATAATGCCACTTGCATGCAAACCCCGCCTCTGGTTATTAAAGTCCTTTCTTCTTTGAGTGATTGCTCATGTCATTCCAACTTAGGTGTGCGCACGCTGCGTGCACGGATCACTGGAAAGTTTTCCCCTAGACTACCCACAGGGTTGGCTACAGCCACCAGGGGTGCCCCTGCAACCCTCTATATATAGCCCAGCCAACTCTTTCCCTACCCAGTTCCTTCTTACCACCCGGATGGTTGCTGGAACAGTGCTTGCTTTGTAGCTAGCAATCCCCTATCTCAGTTCATTGTTTTCATAGTTGTAGTTAGTGTTTGCAGTTGTTAAAACCATTGTTAGGATTATAGCACGTTAGGTAGGCCATCAGGAAGCTCTCGCTCCACGGGAGTCTCTTCTTGCCTTAGGGCTAACACATGGGCATGCCAGGCTTCAAAGCCTGCAACTTGTGTAAAAAGTTCATGCCTATGGATGACCCACATACGTCCTGCTTGAGGTGCCTGGGTGAGTTGCACTTGAAAGACAAGTGCAAACTCTGTAAAAGCTTTCAACCCCGCACCCAGAAGGAGAGGGAGCAAAGACTAAGGCTTCTCATGAAGGAAGAGGCCCTCTGACCCACAGAAGCCCGGGGCTCGGGCTCGAGAAGGGCGGCATCAGTGCAGAGTCCCCCACCGGCAGTGGGCAAAGTCCCTGCCAAAGACTCACGGCACTGCTCACCGGCACGGTCAGCACCAACGAGGGAGCACCAGCACCGATCGCATTCCCCAGTGCTGAAGAAAAAGAAAAGAGAGGAAAGAGGACGCTCTCCTTCAGCAGGGGACAGGAGCAGAGTGAGACCCAAGTTGGGCCACTCGACCCCAGCACTGCACCAGATGGTACCGTCGACTCGGGCCCCAAGGAGGATACGTTGGGTCTGGTGTCAGAGCTATCTCCCACCAGAGGCATACTGGAGGAGGACCTGCAGCTCCCCTCCACCCTGGAGACATTCGAGGTGGCGAGGGACTTGATAGAGCAGACGGCCCCGCCAGCACTAGAGTGTGCAGCAGCGCAGAAGCCCATGCCTCCAGTGCATCCTTGTGGCAAGCCGACACCGCTGATACCCCCATCACCTCTGTGCCGCTCCCTGGTACCAACTGGGCAGAGGGACAGATTGTGCTTGCTGCTAAAGACCCAACTGGGCCCATCTGTTGATCCTGGCCATTTGTTGATTTGCACCGCTCGCTGATTCCACCCATGGTTGTCGCAGCAGCAGGTGCGCCGTGGTACCAGTCACCAGGTGTGTCGACCCCGAGAACTGTCTGGCACCGTGGGTAACCGGCACCACCAGAGCAACCCGCTACAGGCAATCGGCACCAGTCTCCAGCACTGAGTGGCACCGCACCCCCCTGGTACCCTCGAAGTCACTTTTTCTCAGGCTCAGACAAGGTGTCAGTGGCCTCACACTTTAGCAGGTCCAGTGAAAGAAGAAAAGGAGGCTACTATCCATATCTGTCACCCTGGCAACAATGGCAGATGCCACCGCAATGGCCCTTTTGGACCCCGTGGGTCCATCATCAAGCGCAAGGCTCCATGGTGAGCAGATCATGTTCTTCGACAGGGACCAGGCCACAACTCTCACAAACTATCAGTGTCCCTTCAAAGCAAGGGGAAAAGTCAGATGTGGGCTTGATAGACACAGAAGAGCCCAGAGAGGAGGACTCTCACCAATGGGGTAAGTCCATCCTTTGGACTTCCGGATCCCAGAGGAAACCCAAGAGGAATCGTCCTCTTCCCCCCCCAAGACGAGGCAGTAGTGGGAGCTACTCCAGCCCCCCTACCAGATGATAGTAAATCCCACCAGGAGCTGCTATGGCGGGTGGCACGCAATATGGGCCTCCAAGCAGAAGAGGTGGTGGAGGACACTGATCCCATGGTGGACATCTTGGTGGTTGAAGGGCTGGTGAAAGTGGCCCTCCCTTTCATTAAGACCATAAGGGATACCACCAAGACCCTTTGCAAGACACCGGACTCCATCCCACCCACAGCCAAGAAGATGGAACACAAGTATTTTGTTCCTACCAAGGACCATGAACATTTTTATACATGCCCTACCCCGGGATCCTTAGTGGTAGTGGCAGCCAATGAGAAGGAGCACCAGGGTCACCAGGGCCCTACCCCCAAATCTAAAGACACAAAAAAGATTGATTTATTCAGAAGAAAGATTTATTCCATGGGGGGCCTACAGCTGAACAGCTGAGAATAGCTAACCAGCAGGCTATCCTCAGCCACTACGCATACAACTCCTGGTCCTCCATGGAGAAGTTCACCAACTCGTTGCCACAGGACTCAAGAGCAAAACTAACAGCGATGGTCAAAGAAGGGAAGGTTGTCGCCAGAGCTCTGCTCCAATTGGCCTTGGATGCTGCAGATGTAGCTACAAGAGCTATGACTTCCAGGATCACAATGAGGAGGAGCTCATGGCTGCAGGAATCAGGCCTCCCCCAGGAGGTTCAAACGACCATCCAGGACCTCCCATTTGAGGGGCCGGAGCTCTTTTCTGCACAAACAGACAATAAATTACAGACCCTGAAAGACTCATGGGCAATGTTGAAGTCCCTGGAGCTGAATATGCCAGCTCCTCAGTGGCGTCCATTCCACCCTTAGCCTCCCTCCAGGCAGTATCACACTAGGTCTGACTCATAACGCAGGGGCCGCAACAGCCCACACCCAAGCCAGAGGTCTTTGGGCCAGGGCAGGAGCCATTCTCGTAACCAATTTGGCACCAAAAAGAACTTCTGAGGTCATGCCCAAGGGCGACTTGCCAGTTATCCATTCGGATCCACACCTCTCCTACCCCCTCCTTTGGGGACAGACTATCACAATTTTACTGGGCATGATCCAGCATTACATTGGACCAATGGATCTTGCGCATGGTGAAATGGGGGTACTCACTCCAATTCTTGTCTATACCCCCTTCCCACCCACCACACCTTTCCCTGTCCCTCCTCAGGGACCCTTCTCATGAACATCTACTGGAAAACGAGGTACAGGCCCTCATCACCCTGGGAGTAGTACAGGAGGTACCAGTAGATCATCGGGGAAAAGGGTTCTACTCCTGTTATTTTTTGATCACCAAAGCAAAGGGAGGCCTGCGGCCCATTCTGGACCTGCGAAGGCTGAACAAGTTCCTACGCAGATCGAAGTTCCGTATGGTCTCCCTGGCCACCATCATCCCATCACTGGATCCCGGGGATTGGCATGCCACCCTCGATCTGAAGGACACCTATTTTCACACTGCTATCCAGCCACATCACAGGTGCTTCTTACATTTCATGGTTGGTCAAAAGCACTTTCAGTTTACAGTCCTAGCCTTTGGGCTGTCAGCGGCTCCTTGAATCTTTACGAAATGCCTCGCAGTTGTTGTGGCCTTCTTCAGGAGGCAGAGAATACAAGTATTCCCATACTTGGACGACTGGTTGGTGAAAGGTTGCTCCCAACAGGAGGTCTGGTCACACCTCCGAGTAATCCAGTCCATGTTCGACAAGCTGGGCCTAATGGTAAACGAGAAAAAAATCCATGCTGATCCCTACTCAGCTCATTGAGTTCATTGGAGGTATCTTGGACTCGAGAGACACCTGAGCCTCTCTCCCTCAGACCCAGAGCTCTGCCATGTTAGACCTGATCGGGGAGTTAACCAATCACCCCCTTACCTCAGTTTGCACGTGCCTAAAGCTACTGGGTCACATGGCCTCCTGCACCTATGTTGTAGAGTTTGCGTATCTAAGACTATGCCCTCTGCAGAGTTGGTTAGTGTCAGTTTACTGACCATCCTGCAACTCTTTAGACCAGGGGTTTTCAACCCCTGGCCTGCGGAACACTTTTGGCTCGCGCGGTTTTTAAAATGGCCTGTGCTGCCCATGCCGTTGGCTGGGAGTCCTGCTGCAGCCGCCTGCCTCCTCTCCGGTCCTGGCCAGGGTTCCAGGGGCTGCGGGTAGGACTATGGGCCAGCGCGGCTGGGGGGGCAAGCGGAGGTGGAGGGGAGGGCATGGCATGGCTGGAGAGGGAGGGGTGGGCTGGTGTGGCGGTGGGACGTGCTGGCTGCTGGAGGTGGCCGCAGGCAGTGTGGCTTGACTGGGGGACTGTGGGCTGGCACGGCCACAGCTGGGGAACGGGAGTGTGGGCCGTGCTGTTGCTAGGACCCACACGCCTGCCCACAAACTGGCCCTGTTCCTGGGCATCCAGCGCTCTGCCCCCCCCTTTTAAAAAAATTCAGTTTTTTTCAAAAATTGTTAAAAATCTTTGTGGCTCAAGAGCCACAAATATAATTGTGACAACCCTGAATGACCACTAGTCTCTTTAATTAAATTATATTTAAATTTAAATAATTGATTTTAATTAATTTTAATTAAAATTTAATTTGAATTTAATTTAATTTTAATGTAAATTTAATTAAATAGCCTGGTGGCCCCTCAGGGTTCTAAAAATTATATGGACCACGAATGGTCCATCCAAACAGATGTAGTACAGAAGATCTTCCGAGAGTGGGGAACTCCCCACATAGACGTGTTCGCATTGAACATCAATTGGAAGTGCCCCATCTTCTCTTCCTTCCAGAACTGCAGTCCGCGGTCCAAAGCAGACATATTCCTGATCTCCTGGTCACACCAGCTGTGCTATGCCTTCCCACTGATACCTCTGGTCCACAAAGTGCTCCTAAAAGGAAAGTGGAACAAAGCAAGAGTCATGATGATTGCCTTGGAATGGCCAAGATAACATTGGTTCATGACGTTGCTAGACCTCTCGATCAAGGACCCAATCCCACTGCCACTATTCCAGACCTGCTCATGCAGAGCCAGGGAGCGTTGAAGCACCCCAATCTTGAGTCCCTACATCTGAAGGCGTGGTTCCTCCCTGGCTGAACAATAGCGAGCTCCGGTGCTTCTCCCGGGTGCAGGAGGCCCTGCTCAATAGTCATAAGCCATCAACCAGAGCCACGTACCTGGCAAAATGGAAGAGCTTCAGCACGTGAGCATCAGAGAAAGGAATTTCAGCAGCCTCAGCACTGATCCCACTGATTCTGGACTACTTGCCAGCCTTAAACACCAAGGCCTGTCAGGTGCCTCCCTTAAGGTCCATCTCACTGCCATCTCAGCTTTCCATGCGGGCTCATCAGGGGGTTCTTTATTCTCAGACCATATAGTGAAGGGTCTTGACAGGCTTTTTCCCTCCATTCAGCCTCCAGTGGCCCAATGGGACTTGAACTTAGTCCTGTCCAGATTAACCAGCCCTCTGTTCGAGCCGCTGGTATCTCGCTTGTTGCTGCACCTATCCTGGAAGGTCACCTTCCTGGTGGCAATAACATCAGTCAGAAGGGAGCCGGAGCTGAAGGCACTCATGTCAGAGCCCCCATACACTCAATTTTTCAAGGACGAGGTGCAGCTCCGTCCTCACCCTGCTTTCATTCCCAAGGTGGTCTCCCACTTCCACACATCCCAGGACATATTCCTCCCGGTGTTTTATCCAAAACCCCATGCCACAGACTCCGCCTTAGATGTACGAAGGGCATTAACCTTCTATCTGGACCAGACTAGACCCTTTTGCAAATCATCTCAGCTGTTCGTGGCAGTAGTGGACAGAACGTCTGCTCAATGCCTGTCGTCATGGATCTCAGCATGCATCAAGCAGTGTTACACGCTGGCTAAGGTTCCTGCTCTGTGGGTGTTTGCTCATGCAACCTGAGTTCAAGCATCCTCCATGGTGTTTCTGGTGCATGTGTCCATAGTAGATATCTGCAAGGCAGCAATGTGGTCATTGGTGCATACCTTTGCCACCCATTACGCACTCACCCAGCAGGCGAGAGATGGTGCAGTGGTGGGCAGAGTGGTACTTCAGTCTGTGAGTGTGTAGAATTCTGTCCCACCGCCAAGGTATGGTTGGGATTCACCTGAGTTGGAATGACATGAGCAATCACTCGAAGAAGGAGAAACGGTTACTTACCTGTAACTGGTGTTTTTTGAGATGTGTTGCTCATGTACATTCCAACACCCACCCTCCTCCCCTCAGCTGGAATTCCAGCAAAAAGGAACTGGGGAGGCTGGTGCACACACGGTGCACACACACCTGAGTTGGAATGTACATGAGCATGTCCGGGGATGGGGTGGGGGGACTGTAGGTGGGAGCACCAAGGCCAGACAGCATGCATCCAACACCACTGGCATGTGGCCTCAGGAGAGACCCCCGGGGCAGGGTTGCCTGCAGCTCGCCACCATGTGCACTGCATGGCAGCACATACCAATGGTTCCCTGTCCCAAAGGACAGGAACTGGGAAGCAGGAGGGTATGGTCAGGGGACAGCACCTGCTGTCAGGCCGTGCACCGCACTAGCTAATGGGAGAAACTCTGTTCTCTGCTTCTCTCCTGTGGCCTTGCCACGCAGCACTCCCAGGGTCCCACCAGCCCAGACAAGGAGGAGGAGGGCACCTCGGTCCAGGGATGAGCAGTTCAAGAACCTGATCCGCATAGCAGAGTGGACCAAGGCATGCCTGATGGCCTGGCAGGAGCAGGAGGATGCCCACCGGAGGGTCGAGCAGAGGTTGCTCGAGTGGATGCTGGACCTAATGGAGCAGCAGACTCAGGCCCTGCAGCGCCTGGAGGAGCGCCTGATCCATCAGGCCCCTGCGCTGGACCTCAGCAGCAGCCCTCCTCGTCGGCACCCCAGACAAGGGGTGGACGTGTGCGGGCCCGGGACCCACCTGCCCGTGGCTGCTAGCACTGACCATTCCCCCCGACCCTCCTCACTCCCCCCAACTGCCATCCCCAAACCCCCTCACTCCCCCCCAACCCCCAATCCCACAGCTCCCATCCCCCCAGATCCCCCTCATTCGCAGAAGTTGTGCAGCACACAGCATGAGCTGACAAACTCTGGGATGTTGCGCTTGCCAAGCTGCGGGTGGGTCAGGAGGGCCCTCCAGTGTGCCTTGAGATATCCGAAGGAACGCTCAACGACTGTGCAGTACTGGTTGAGCCTCTGATTGAAGAGGTCCCTACTGGCATCCATGTGGCCCGTGTATGGCTTCATGAGCCAAGGCAGCAAGGGGTAGGCAGCATGCCCCAGGATCAGGACGGGCACCTGCACATCCCCGAGGGTGATGGTGTGCTCAGTAAAGAAGGTGTCCACCCGCATGCACCGGTACAGGGTGGAGTTGAGCAGGAAGAGGGAGTCATGTGCCTTCCCTGGTCAGCCCACGTAGATGTTGTGGAAGATCCTGCAGTGGTCCACGAGAGCCTGCAGGACCACAGAGTAGTACCCCTTGCGGTTGATATAGTCCATGGCCTGGTGGTCTGGGGCTTGGATGGGGATGTGGGTGGCATCCACGATGCCCCCGCAGTTGGGGAAACCAAGTTCAGCGAGGCCATCGAGGAGTTCGTGCAGGTTGCCTGGGGTGACAAGGTGGGCTAGCAGGACCAGGTTGATTGCCCTGCACACCTGCATGAGGGCGGTCCCCACAGTGGCCTTCCCGATGCCAAACTGCTGGGCCACGGAGCGGTAGGAGTCCAGGGTTGCCAGCTTCCACACGGCGACAGCAACTCACTTGTCTATGGGCAGGGCGGGTCATAGTAGGGTGTCCATGCACTGCAGAACTGGGGCGAGCTCACGGACCAGCTCGAGGAAGGTCTGCTTGCTCATCCTAAAGTTCTGCAGCCGCAGGTCATCATCCCAGGTGGTGAGGACAATCCGCTCCCACCAGTCACTGCTGGCTTCGTGTGCCCAGAGGCGACGAGGCACGGAGCACACTGTTGTGAGTGCGGCAGCTTGCAGGGGGCAGCAAGGCAGGGGGCAGGCTGACATCTGCCTCCATGTGGTCGGGGTGCCAGAGAAGTCTGCTCCAGAGCAGGAGAAGCCTTCCCAGTAGCTAGCAGGTGTCATGCAGCTGCCTGGCAAAGCGCAGGAGAAGCATCTAGTCCATGACCTCCTCAGGCTCCATGTTGCCAAGGACAATGGGGAAGGTGCTGAGCTCACTTCCTCTTTTAAAGGAGTGGCCAGAGGAGGGGGGGAACCTTCTCCAGTGCCACATGGCACACTTCCCACAATGCACCCCTCCTAGGTCGACCTAGCCCCCAAGTCGACTTAAGAGTCTAGTGTAGACTCTCTGAGTTGACAATAAAATCTGCTTTAAGTTAACTTAAGAGTCCAGTGTAGACTCTCTAAGTCAACTTAATAAGGTCGACTTTAAGTCGACTTATCTTTTTTAGGATCGACATAGCCTTAGAGACACCCATGATAATCTAGTAGTCAAGCATTTTCAAAGTAACATTTTTTTTCTTTCAAATCATACAAAAATATTTTCCTTTGTTACTAATTGAACCTTTAGAGTTTTAAAATAGGCTATTAATTTTTAAAATCCAACCTGTTTACCACTATTTATTGTACTTAATTTCTGCATTTCCCTCAGCTTGGACAATGAGAATCAATGAAGACAGACAGAAGACTCTTTAGTCCATTTAACTCTCAAGTTCCTAGCGCTGCAATATTTCAGTTCAAACATAGGTGAGTTGTTTTAAAAAGAATTTAAATTATTGTTTGGGAAAATGTATATTGGCCTTAATATTTGAAGGCTTGCGGTTATAAAAATGTAACTTTGGGACAAGATTCAATATATTAGTTTGGTTGTAACTTGAAAATACAACGTTGAAAAGCTTTCATCTAACTAAAGATAGCAAGACTAGAGCATTCGTTCCTGCTCTAACCTGGTACAGTCATTAAATTTTGTTCTTGCGGTTTCCTCCTGTACTGCACTGTAATACTGCGTTTTGTTCCCTATTAAAGTGCTTCTCTCAGTGACATCGTGAAGCTATTAAATTCTGCCAGATCTTTCTTTGTGAATCAGGAGAAGTAGATAGAGCCACAGCCCCATCTTTCAGCCATGAACTGATATTTAACATCCTTCAATTAGTATGCACAATAAATCTCACCCGGGACCCCCCACTGTTTTATGTCACTTGTATATTAACCTCATTGGTTCCTAACGTGTGCCTATTATTAAGTCATTAAAACACTTGCTTTAGTTCACCTGCCAGAATTCTGAGCTCATTTTCTGTCTTTTACATATTTTCATATGTTTCTGACGGCTCATTTTACATACTTTAGATTTGTTTCATTAAAGATTATTTTTTTATGCCTTTCTCTCACCTGTCCTTCTCATGTTTGTCATCCATTCGATCTCCACGGGAATATAATGACTTGCTTGAGTACAGTGTGGTTCTCACTGTGTGTTCACAGAGCCAATAGTTAAGACTGCTTCAGTACTTTTCTTATAAACCCAGTTTTCAGTAGTTACCACTTAATTAAATATGGAAAGTGATGGGTGCATAATGCAATCTAATTCAGCGCTCACACATTGCAGGATGCAAACCCAGGGGGTTGCAAGCAGGTGCTGAGATAATGGTGAGGTTGCCTTTTCCATATTGCTCCATGGCAGCTTGTTCTGAATACATAGGAATGGGAGGAGAGTGATGGCGGGAGGCAGGGACGGTTCTGCCCCAACATGGGGAATCACTTGTCTAATTATTCTGATATTTTGGAAAATCCACTAATGGAGACATTAACATGTCAAGGTGGGCTTCTACATACAAAAAGGTGGATGTAACTGTGACGTTCTCCTCCTGCAATCTGAACTGGCGTAGCGCTGTGTCACCCCCAATTCTCCACCTTGCTGTGTGAACCCCCACTCCTGCATGTAATTGGGTCTTCAACCATTGGAAGAGCACTCTCACTAGCCACTCATGGGATAGTCTGCCAGCGAACATCCCCCCAGTCCCAGATGCATCCCACTGCACACTGCAAGCTCATTTACATTTGTCCATCAATTTAGCAAAGAAATTGATATGCAATAGCTTTGCTCTCAGTGAGGCCTTTACACACACTTGCTCATTCAACAGTGCTCTGCTTTCGATAAAACAAACTGAAGTTTATTGACTATAGTAAGATTTTAAATTACTATAAGTCAAACTAATATAAAATCAATTGATTAATTAGTCAAGGAGATAATCACAATCAAATAAAAGAAAAGCTTGCATTCTAAACTAAGATCACTGTTTTCAGTCTCTGTTCAGCTTACCCACAGTCTTGGCTACTGATGGTTTTGTAGCCAGAGTCTTCCTGCCCTGTGGATAGGTTACCAGTCCTTAGTGTTGTATAGAAGATGGATTCCCAGGGAAGAACCCCCAGCCAGGGATGCCTCTTTGTTTTAACAAGCCTCCAGGTTTCTCGACCCACCCTGGGGTCAGGTGATCCAGCAGTGGGTGTGATCTTTCCCTCTTGAGCCAACATACTTACACTGCATTGTTTATGCTTGCCTCTGCTGCATGTGGAAATACAGCTCTGTTTCGGCTAAGGTTATGGCACAACAGAGTTTCATATCAGTACACATGTATGATGTTGTAGAAAACATGCTACTCTAACAATAATGTAGAGCATGCCATGAGCATTCAAAAACACCTTATATGACACATTTTGCATTAGACCATGGACAGTTACACTCAGGGCTTTTTTTGTGATGGTACTCAGCGGTACTGAGTACTGGCACCTCTTTTTTGTGATGGTACTCAGCGATACTGAGTACTGGCACCTCTTTTTTGTGATGGTACTCAGCGGTACTGAGTACCGGCACCTTTTTTTTTCACAGTGATGTGGCCCTGGCTCCGGCCACTGCTGCCAGCGGCCCCAGGTCCCTGGCTGAGTACTGGCACCTTCTCTTTACAAAATAGCACTGGGTACGCTGTAACAGTGAATAGGAAAGATTAAACAGATCACATTACAGGGGTGTACATGGGTGCGGCATGTCACAGTAACCCTTTGAGAAGAGGGCCACTTCCAAGGATCAATTTGGAACTGTCTCAGTTGCTGGGACATTGGCTATATGTTTTCACTCTTGGCCCAATCCAACCCTTGTTGACGACAGTGGGAAGCTTTCCATTGGCAGGGAAATGACAGTTGCATCATGCCGGCTCTTTTAAGAGAGGAGAGGTGTTATGATAGCACTTGGCAGAGAAAGTGGGGAGCCATTATCAAAACACCTTCGCTCGGTCATCTTCCCTCAGAGTGAGGAGCAAGAGGAAATGGACCCAGCAGTGTGGGCGCCATATTGAAATCAGAATCGCCACCTCCTCTCCAATCCCGTGGGAAAGGAACTACCACAAGAAGGTAGGGTTGGGAAAGAGACAGGCAATGCTTCCATACTTCTCTTCCCCTCAAGGAGTAGAGACAGGCAGTGTTATCGGGTGGACAGTGGGGGCATTTGCCCATGGCCCCACGGGGGAAGGGGTCCCGCACTGCTGCTGCTTTAAGTATCGCCAATTTAAGAATCCCAGCAGCATGCACGATCTACATGTTTGCCAACTAGGGGAGAAGCAGAAGAGAGCTGGAGTGAGCAGAAGCTGGACAATAGGTAGCCAAGGGTGGAAGTAGGTGGCAGCATGGAGGCCATGGGGGGGGGGTGACAGAGCAGCAGGGAGGCCATGGGGGGAGCAATGGGGGAGCAGCAGGAAGTTCGCAGGGAGAAGGGGGGCTGGGGAGAGCAGCGGGAGGCCGGGGGAGGCTGCAGGGGCCAGGGGAAGCGGCGGGGAGGCCACAGGGGGGAACGGGGGCTGGGGGCATCTGCAGAGGGGAAGCAGTGGCTGAGGGGAACTGGGAGGCCTCAGTTGGGGCCCCAGTGAGGCCCGGCGAGGGACAAGGGGCTTTGGGACTGGAGGGAGGACTTTATGAAAATTAGGCCCCTTGAGGGAATCTCAAATTCAGCCCTCAAAATCACTGCTCATGCTTGAAAATCTTGGCCTTTTTGGTTTTTAATTGTGTTTTTACATTTGGAAGGATAAATTTTGTTCATGAAACCCAACTGCTAAATAATTAACTTGATATTGAACATACCCATTTTTTGGATAGATGGCTCCATATAATTTCAGATGGTCACTTTTTACTTGGCTCTCTATCTTCTAGGCTAATACACCTGCATAGATGGTTATAGTTACAGTGTGTGGGAACTCTTGCAGTAAATGTCTGAAACGTAGCAATTGGCTAAACTGGTTTTGTTTGTGTTTTGGTTTTGCAAACCCAGCAGAGGTTTGGCTTGGAATTTGCAGCTTTTACGAAATTAGAGCACTTTTCATTTTTCAAGTTCAAATGGGGAAAATATTATTTAAATAAAAATAAAGATAAGGGTGTTTTTGATGGTGAATGAATTAAGAAATATGTATAAAGTGAATGAAAGGGGAAAAACATTATTGGCAGGATTGTAAAATTCTCCATGCAGGGGACTAAAAGAGTGTGACACCCCTGTGTGCACTGCAGATCACAGGATAGTGGTAATACAAGAGCATACAATCCTTTCCATAGGATGCACTTAAAAAAAAAATTCAACCCTCCCCCAACTATACAATCAAGTATTGTAATGATAGCTCTCGCTCTGTCTCACAACACACATATATACACACACCGAGACAATGCCAATGCCAGATAGCCATGAAGAGCCTTAAAGGAAAACGTGGGGTAGGAAGAACCATTCTGGCAAGGAAACAAAAACAGATCCCAAAATTTTAGAGGTCATTAAAACCAAACATCATTTTAAAAACCAAACACCTTGCTAGTGTCATTTTAGTAGACTGTCTGCCTCTCAGATTCATAGAAAGAGAGTCCAGCTCTCTTCCAGCCTAGCCATGTGTTATTGGTACAATAATGTAGACTCTCATAAAGCTATCTAACAAATTACAACAAAAGGAATCTCTCAGCTGCTGGGGTCCAACGCAGTGTTACACATTAACCTACGGAAATAACCTGCTTCTCAAGATGGACATTAGCATGGTTTTTCCTCAGTCTGCCTGCTTACAATGTGAATTGTGCTCTCTTAAGCTATTAAAAGGCAATCCAAATGAATGCAAATGGATAATGTGTGACATGATAGAAGAGGAAAAAATGGGGGAAGGGGCAACTGTAAGAGATTTAAATAACTCTTCATTTGGAAATCTTTCCATTTTGAAGTGACTTTGACCACCCTCATTTGAAAGACTAGATCCTATTATAACTGTATTCATGAGGCACCAACCTTTCTCTTCTTTGTAAAAGTGGCTGTGTTTTAGTAAGTGGCTCCTTCCTGGCTCTTCTGTGCTCCTGACAAATAAGAGGAAAGACTTCTCCCTCCCCCAATCCCTCCTCCCCCACATCCCTCCCAAAATCACATTGCCTTTCATTCTAGGCAATTTTTGAAAAAACTGCATGCCATTTGCAATGGTTGTAGTAATCTGTTTTACAGGCAGGTGTTTCTTAAGGGAAATGGAAGCAGTTTAAACATTCATGATGGGTTGATTCCTAATTCCATGACCCAGACCTGAAATTATCTTTAGATAACTTTTGAAGATGGCATTTTTTTTTCACTCCCTGAGTACATAGTACTTTGCAATAAGCTTTTGAATAGAATTGAGTCTCTGAAAGAATGTATATCCTCTTAGGGACAATGCTTCTGGTTTATCTACTTTTTAAAAAGTCATTTCATAGAAGTAATTGATTGTGGAAATAATGAAATACTGAATATGTTAGGTTTGGTAACCAATAGAAGCATATTTTGAGCATTAACAGCCAACTTGAATGCCCTATTTAAATCCATTTGACCCCCTGAAACTCCATGACAGCTTCCAAGAGATTCTGGCTAATGGTCTAGAATAAATGTGCACATAAGTTATGTGTTATAGCAGCCTGATAATAAAAATATCTTTCAAGCTAACACTTTTAGGAAAAATTATGTTTATGTAGGTGCTATAGCCAGTGGAAAGAGAAGTTTCTGGATTTATTTGTTTATTTGTTTATACCTTTCCATTTATCGTCTCATGGCAGAAGCCTGTTTGAATTTTCCCCATAAAAGCCATGAGGGATCATACTTTCCACTGCTTTCAGTGAACATAATTCCACATCTGTCTAGGGTTGAATCCCATTTGATTTGTCTATTCATTCCCTCCGAAGCAGCTGGCATTGGCCAGTGTTGGAAGACAGGATACTGGGCTAGATGGATCATTGGTCTGACCCAGTATGGCCAATCTTACATTCTTAGAGTGGCAGAACCTGGCCATAGTGTTTGGGTCACTGCCAGCAGGGCCAAAATAACCTTTTACAATTGCTATAAAGAAATTAGAGAAGGCTTCTCATTTCCCTTAGAAAGGTATAGCAGGGTCATTGGCTATGCTTGGGACCATGCACCTGCTATTTTAGCAGTTCTTAAAGTTTCTGTGATGTGTATATAGTGACTGCGGCTGGCTGACATTTTTTGAATTTGTTGTGAGGAAAAAAGAGAAAAAAATTCCCTTTTTGGTAATCAGTTGTTAAAAAGGTCTGCTACTATTATTGTTTTTCTCACCTGAGTATATTGGGAGACTTGATTGATCTCATTCATCACCAGGCTATTGGATCATATATTACTTATTGAATACAGATGTGTTCCGCAATGTACAGATATATAAGTAGATATGGTCCTTGCCTCAAGGAGATTATGATCTAGACCAGCAGTTCTCAACCACAGTGTCACGACACAAAAGTGTGTCGTGGCACAGTAGTGAGTGTGTCACGAGCTAAGCCTGCCCCACCCCCGCTGAGCTGCCGCAGCGACACATGGACTGTGACACGTGCAGCCGACTTGTGTTAACTTGGGGTCAGGCTGGGAAGAAGAGACGTGGGGTCAGGCTGGCAAGAAGTGGAGAGATGCGGGATCAGTCTGGGGAGAAGGGGAGGGATACAGTGTCGGGCTGGTGAGGAGGGGCGAGTGCGTGAGTCGGGCTGGGGAGAAGGGGAGGACGCGGGGGTCAGGCTGGGGAGGGGGGAAGAGATGCGGGGTCGGGCTGGGGGGAGACCTGGAGGTCAGGCTGGGGAGGGGGGAGAGACACGGGGGTCAGGCTGGGGAAGAGGAAAGAGATGCGGGGTCGGGCTGGGGAGAAGGGGAGAGATGTGGGGTCGGGCTGGGGAGAAGAGGTGTGGGGATCAAGACCTAGGCTGCAGTGCTAGGATGCAGCGCTGCTCAAGAGTGGGGGGCAGATGCGGGGCTGGGGGGGAAATGGGTCTAAGACATGGGGGGGTTGGTGTGTCCCAGCTCTGTCACAACCCTTAAAAGGCTGAGAACCCCTAATCTTGACACTGCAGAAGTATTCATCATCTTAAGATGGTTTCGAAATCTTGCAGAAGTTGTTGAAATCTTTGGTTTGCCGAGGAAGACTACCAACCAAAGGTTGTTTCTACACTGGGAGCTTAGGTCTACAAGGACGCTTAAGTCGACCTAAACTACTTCACGTCCACACTAGGCTTTTATTAAGCCGACTTAAGCATTTTCTTAAGTTGACATAAGAACAGCTTAAGTCGACTTAATAACACCTGCTTTCAGGTCGACTTAAGCATTATGTCAACCTTATTAAGTCGACTTAAGCCAGTGTGGATGGGGAGTAGCCCTAAGTCAACCTAATTGGCCGGGGGATGGGCTGGGGAGAAGGGAGCTGTGGGTCTCCAGGACAAGGGAGCCACGGCTCCATGCAGGGCTCCCCGGCCGGGGCTCCAGCCATGAGGGATTCCCCTGCCGCCCTGGCCAGGGCTCCAGCAGAGGTTCTCCGCCACCCAGGGCTCCCCTTGCTGCGCAGAAAGCCGGCAAGCCCGTGTGGGCTGGAGCCCAGGGGCAGCGGGGTTTCCCTCACCGCTGGGGCTCCCCTGCTGTGCGGGGATCCCGGGGTGGCGGGGGTTTCCCACCACTGGAGCCCGAGCTGGGGCAGCGGGGGAATCCCTCGCCGCTGGAGCCCTGGCCAGCTCCCTTCTTCCCAGGAGCCGGCTCCCTTGTCCCTGGGAGCTGCGGCTACCCTAGCCCGTCAACTTAAGTCTGGTGTAGACTATCTCTAAGTCGACTAAATTTTGTAAGTGCAGACAGAGCCAAAGTGATAGCATGGACAAAAAGATGATGAGAATGGGAGAAGGATGCAACCAGGTAATGTAAGAGGGAGGCTTCGATGAGGAAAAGGAGTATGTAGTAAGACATGAGAACAAAGATATATAAGAGCAGATTTGTACCAGGCCTTGGAATGTAAGAATCAGAACCTTGTGTGGAAGCCTCTAGGAAGCCAGTGAAGGGAAGAGTGACATGGTCAGATAGGCAGAAGTGGAAGATGATTTATGGTTGGATTAGAGGAGGTTGTACTAGTGAAATGAGAGAACGAGGCATTGCGTCTCAGAGATGGTAATAGAATGAAGAGGGAGAGTTCTTAGTTGAAGCTCTGAGCACAGAAAAAGACAAACTAGGGATAACATATCAGAGGTGGAAAAGAAGAATGAAGACAGAACCCCAAGGACTTGCCTAGAGAGTATAGTAAGTTGGGGGAGGAGGGGCACTGAAGGAGTAATTGGAGAGCCAAGAAACATAAAGGCCCAAGGAGGATGAAGGAGAAATCACTTGTGCTGAAATCCTTAGCTAGATTAAAAAGAATGAAAATAGAGAAGTGTTCTTTTGATTTGGGCTGTAATGGAGTTATTGATGACCTTGGTAAGAGCCGTTTCTTTGTACCGGCAAAGGCAGGCACTGTAATGCAGGGAATCCAAGAGGAGAAGCGATGAAGTCAATGGAGACAAAAAGGCAAAGGGAGTGAGGAGGAAAGTAATTAGGAAAGGTGAATTGGGATCAAGGGCAGTTCTTTGCTTTTTTTCTGTAAACACTAAGATAAAACATTTCCCCAGAGTTTATTACTGAAGTGTAAGGGATCAGGCCTCTCTCTTCTGGAAATTGCATCCAGTGTCAGTTTCTCCTCTGGTCTCTCCTTTGGGGTATGGAAAAAGAGTATTGTATTTTGTTTTGTTTTCATCACTGCTTTTTCTCTGTAGAGCTTAAAAAGCAAAGAAGATATTGGCTCTGAAGGGGGCCAGTGGTGCCCATATGTGAAACTATGAGCAAGCCTGCGATCTCCAACCTGAGACAAAAATATATGTGCCATACATGTAAATGCCATGGAAACCATATGGGCCAGGTTTTCAAAAGAGATCATCTCCTATTTATACACTAAAAATAAGCCAGTCCTAAGCTTCTGAGTAGATGCAATACATACTGTAACATCACTTATGTGGTCTCCACAACAGATCTATCCCCAACCTCTCCAACCAGTCCTCGGTAGCCACAACAGATCAGATTTTCACAATTCAATTCAATTAAAGCTCTAAAGGGTATCACAATTAGAGCAGTGCAAATAATTAAATGTTTTGCATTGTGGCAAAACCAAAAAAATCAAAACCAAACCACATTTTTTCAGGTCAACCCAAAAACATTTTTTTCCCAAACCTTTCAGCGAATTGAAAAAAGTTAAGAATATTTTGTTTTGAGTCAAACAAAATGTTTCATTTGACCTGAAATAGAAAGCTTTGTTAATTTTTTGAGCACATAATCTTTTTAAAATTGAAGTAAAATTCAAAATGAAAAGACATTTAAATAAAAATGTTGAAATGAAACATTTTGGTTTTTTCAGAATTTTTGTTTGTTTGTTGGGTTTTTTCTGTTTTTGTTTTTTGTTTTGTTTTTTGGTCAAAAACAATTTGGCAAATTCACCATGAATTTGTGAAATGTTTCAGTTGGCCCAAATCTGTTTTTCAGCCAAAAAGAAGTGTCTGTCAAAACTTTTCACCCAGCTCTAATCACAGTAACCTCTGTAATACGTTAATAATGTAGTAATAGTAAAGGTGGAGATGTGTTGGCCATGTAATGACAAAGGAACAAAGGGATAGATTAGATGTGCAGATGTAATTAATTTATCAAGGACGCTGTGACTTTACCACTAGCCTGCTCATTTGTGGTGCCCCACAAGGACAATTCTCTCTTTAGTCCTATTCAGAATCTGCATCTACTAGGTCAGGGCTGTCCTTAGGGGGCGCGAACGGGGTGATCGCCCTGGGCCCCGCAGTAACTTGGGCCCCACGCTGTCCCGCTCTCAGCGGGGCAGTGTAGGGCCCACGCCACGGCCCCCCAAGACCGCACTTTCCCCTGCTCCCTGCTGCCTTCGGGTGGGCCAGGAGCACTTTCCCTGGCCCCTAGGCCGGCTCTGCTCCCTGCCCCCAGGGCGGAGCAGGCAGGTGCGTGGGTCCCAGGCTCTGGGCGAGCTGTGACCACCTGGGATCCTGGCTGCGGCTGGGGCAGCAGCAGCCTTGGCTGGGGATGGCTCCCTGCTGCCCGGGGCCGCATCTGCGACTCACTGCCCTCGGCTGGCCGCCGCCCCGGGCCGCAGCTCCCCCGCAGCCACAGCTCCCCACCTTGGCCTCAGCTCCCCGGCCACGGCTTCCCCTTGCCTGGAGGGTGGCCGTGGCTTCTGGGGGCTGGCTAGCCAGGGGGGACGACCAGGGTCCCTGGGGGGTGGAGCAGGCTGCCTCCCCCCCCGCACTCCCCACCAGCATTGGGGGATGGAGGCCCCGCCTAGGCCGATTGGCCCTGGGCCCCACTCCCTCCTAGGGATAGCCCTGTACTAGGTGACTGGTCAAATGACATGGACTCAAATACAGAGGACACCCAGCTATCCTCTCACCACATACAATCACAGCACTACCAGCAAGCTGACCCAGTACTTGAATGAGATCAGTTCATGGTTGAGAATGAATCCAAGCAAGATAGAGATGAGACTAACAGATGGAGGAAAGCCCTTTAAGGATTTTGTACTCACAGTGCGTTTTCCTTTGGTGGAAGGTACAAAATCACCATTGGTCAATTCACCCCCACAGTTTGAGTGCTATTGGACTTCTTGTTGTCACTAAGCTCCTACATAATAATGCTTTCTAGCATCTCCAGATGACCTGGACTCAATTACACATGGCTTAATCATCTCCCATCTGGGCTTCAGCAATGCAATATACCTGGGCATGAATCCATGAGCCCGTAGGAAAATCTAATTAGTACAAAACACGGTCTCCTCAGCAACACAGGCTACCATGCGCACATCACGCCTATCCTCTGCTCTGTTACACTAGCTTCCCATAGAATAGAGAGCTAAATTCAAGATCTCAGGAAGTTACGGCATTCATTGGTCTGGGCCCAGCATATCTAAAAGATCAACTAAAACTCCAGGGTAAAGGACTAAAGTAAAGGGTAAAGTAGATGACAGTCAATTCCACTGCACCAATGAAACTTCCTACAATAAGGGTAAATAAGGGTACAGAAGACAGAACTTTCTACAGGAGTGGTCTACAGCTGTCGAATGAACACCCTAAGGCACTAAGGACCATCATAAACATCACCACCTTCTGCTGTAAATCCAAGGCACACATCTTAAATCTTCCTTCCCTAATATAAATACATGCCAGTGTTTACATTTAAAACAAAACAAAACAAAACCCCAACACAAAACACGCTGCCGCACACACTTCTCCCCACGGGGAGAGGATGAGAGCAAAAATAAACCATACGCGACAGATGTTAGTAATGCACATTGGAAGATACTCAGATACTACAGTGAACGGGTGGTATAAGAACCTAAATACAGCAAAATTATTACTTTAAATAGTATCACATTCGAGATAGAGGGATATAAAATTACTTAATGGCTGTATTGTCTGTATGCATACAAGATGTTGGTGGTTTTCCTTTTGCTGTTAAGATCAAGGGAAATTAGATTTTATAGACAAACTCATTTATTTGTAGTAAAATCTATTTTTTAAGTAGCAATTAGTCATTTTATCGAGTAATATGAAGCCCTTTATATTTTGTTATTTATGCTGCGTGCAGGATATGGATAGAATTGCACTATAGCTCTTATTTTTCTAACTTGCAGCATATTTTGTGCCACGGTATATTTCGGTTTCTGTTGCTGTGTCAGACTAATGCTGCTGTTGCTATGGCAATGGAGATGTTTGAGTGTGCTTTGTCACCTTTGCCCTGTCTTTTTTTTTTTTTAAACACACATTTGCACTGCAAAGGCCTGGAAAGCAGAGGTAGGAATTCCTTTGGGAGCTCCCCCCTTCCCATTTCTTTTATTTATATAGTACAGCAACTTGGTAAATTTATGTCATCCTCATTTAGCTGTGTAATAAAACGTAATGTAAACATCCCTATGAGTTGGTATTTTTCCCTCCCACCCTACTGAAAAACAGAAAGATATAGTTAAAGTTTTCTGAGTTGGTCAGTTTTCTCCAGATGAGTTCTTAGAACATTATATTTCATATATCTTTACTGACAGAGGAGGCCAAGATGCCACACATGGATTTGAATGAGATTTCTATAGTGAAGGAAACAAACTAATATAAGTCATATAATAAAGGTGTGTGTTATTGCCAACCCCAACTGTTAAAAAAACTAGTCTGCCCCCCCAAATCATAAGATTAAAAAAAAAATACACTGTGGATTTTTTTGGTTTACCTTCTGGTTTTAGAGTGGTTTGGGGTTACATTTTCATGCTTTTCTCTGCACCCAAAGGCTATGTCTACACTTGTAAATTTAGGTCGACTTTGTCGACTTAGTTAAGTTGACTTAGCATGTCTACACCTAAATTTAAAGTCGATTTTGGGGGGAACTTACAAAGTCGACCTAGAGTGTCCACACTGGATGCCTAGGTCGACTTCTAGAGGCTAGGGGGACCTAGGGCAGGTCCACGGGGGCAGGAGGTGCACCCCTTACGCAGTGCGAGGGGGCTCAGCCTTTGCCCCATTGTACATGGGTACAATGGGGCAAAGTGGGACAGGGACTCTGGCAGGGCATGTGGGCAGGGCTCTGCCCTGCCCTGTGGGAGGGCATGCCAGGCTCCCCCTGTGGCCCCCCCCCGGCAGGGAGGGCAGTGGTGGAGTCCTGGAGTAGCCCTAAGTTGACTTAGGGCTACTCTAGGTCTACACTGGCCTAAGTCGACTTTAAAAAGTCGACTTTAGGCTTAAGTCGAACTAAAATGAGGTTTTATAAAGTCGACTTAATTTTCATTAAGTCGACTTTATTTTCCTTAAGTCGACTTAAGCAACTTGCTTAAGTCGACTTAAGGAAACTGTAGTGTAGACACAGGGTAAATTAAATCGACTTAAGTAAACTTAAGTCGACTTAATTTACAAGTGTAGACACACCCCTTAGGTCTAGAAACATTTTTTTAATGATATGAAGGTTCTCTTATACTCACACCACTTCAGCAGCTGGGGCTTTTAGGAGGACACAAATTATCCCAAGACTCCTAACAAAAAATCAGACGAGTTGACAACACTGGGTGTGTCTCACACAGGACTCTTGGTAAGACTTTTCCTGAGCCCAGTCATGTGACATGGGTCATGAGTTAAAAAAATTGCCTGACAACCAGCAGCAATATCTCTGGACTCCAGTGGCTCCTGTTACGTGGGTGATAGTTTAATCGAAGAGAGCAATGGCCTGAGTATGGGACCAGAAGTCAGGAACTACAAAGTTCTGATTCTTGCGCAGGGCACTGTCTGGCTGTGTGGTCCTAGAGCAGGTTATTTCACTTTAGTGATCTACTTTTCCCATCTGTCATAGGGAGATGATACTTACCATGCGTAGCTGCCCAGGCAGTTTTAAGGATTAGTTATTTAATGACTGAAAATGAATAACTCAATATAAGCAGTAAGTATGATCAACATTGCTCAAAAATATAATGAAAATTCCCAGTGTTATAATTTTGAGCTTTGTTCTTGCACTAAGAATTTTAAGTGGTTTTCTGAACTACGAAGGCTTCGTAAAATAATTATTTCATATCAGAAAACACATCTTGCTCTGTTCTTCCTGACAGTAGTCCAATTGTCCATGTTACGCTATTTGTGTAGATAACAGCCAGTGCATATAACTAATACAAGGCGTCCTTGTGACTTGCAGCGTGCAGATGGGTATACACATGTGTTCTTTATTCTCTTCCTTCAAATTCTCACATTGGTGAATGTGACAGGGAAAAATAAACCATCAGCAGATAGTTAATATTAAGTACTTTAATAAAATATTATTTGACTTACAAATTATGCCGAATTATTTTAAACAGAATATTTGTCATGGTTAAACCTCTATACCGGGAAAATTGAACAGAATGACAGCTAGCCTCAAGACAATAGGGAATCAGTCTGCCATCATCGTATTCCTGTGATCATCATCATATGCTGAAAATATGTTTGAAAGCAACAGAAAGAGTGTTCCACTACTTCACTTAATCTGTGAAAGGTAACCAGTCAAAGATCTCCCAGTGCAGCCCATAAAACCTTGGATCCTGATTTAATATGGAATCAGAGCATTTTGGCCGCTCAGTTTTACAGCAGGTACACCATATTAACTGCAGGAAACTTCAAATATCCCATATGGAAAACTTGCACATTTATTTAAGCATAGAGATGCAGTTACAATCGCCATTAGACAGAGTCCAGATTGGAACAAGGAAGAAAGGTTGCTGTCCAAAATTTTTCCAGCCTCTTCCTACATCTCTAAGTATCAGGTTTTCTCCAGCATTCTTGCTGCTTAGGAGCTATATCGTTCCAAAGGGGTAGCCGTTACCTTCTAGATTGAGAAAGACCTAAATCATTAGACAATGCTTTGTGTTTCTGGTAGTTATATTTTAAAATATCTGCATGAGATTGGAAGAAATAAGAGAAGATTCTTTACAGGGGGCTCTGTTTATTGAAGAGAGCAGAGAACTGGGCCTACCAGGAAACAAAACAAAAATGCACCCGTTTAAATTACATTTTACGTTAGTTTATACAATATACATTGCCAAAATGTATTCAATATATTCACTATATTTTTTATCCATGTCTGGATAAATGAAAGATTCATAAATATTGGGGGTTATTTACCCAGCTACAGCACTTTGTTTCACACAACTACACCACATTCTCTAATGGACACCATATTAAAAAAAAATCAGTTGAAATCTGCCTGAGACATTTATACTGACTGTTGTTGCAGCTAACACCTGCGATTAGAGACAGTGAAGATTTCTTTCAGCTTGTTTACTTTGATAATGTACAAAGGGCTGTCAAAACGAACCAGTCTCTTGTTTCCCCTGGATGAGTAGACAGCTAGTGGTCCCAGTTTTTTCCATGTCTTGTGCATACCAACGGTGGAGAGAAAAAATATTTAAATATAGAAAAATGTGTTGGTAAAACCACAGAAATTGTCCTGGATGGGAGGTATAATTGGGAGTACTCTGAGCTCAGCTTTTGAAACTGGCTAGATTTCAAGTTGATGGGTGTCCCTTTAAGAAAGGGATCCAGGCTTTTCTTTTAAAGATATCTACCTGATAATGCTGAAGCTCAGAATTAGCAAGCTTATAAAACTTGGAATGTATCAGGTAGTGAATGGAAGTTGCTAAGAGCCATTTCTTCAGTGGCATGTGGGCTTTTTATAACTCCTACGGAATGCCAGGGCAGCTCAAGGGCTGTGTGGATTACTTCTCTAATTGGAATTCAAAGTTGTTAAAAATCTATATCATTGCAGGTATAACTGTACTAATTTAATTTGCCTGACTCAATTGTTAAAGTCATGCAAGTTTGACAAAAAAGGGCAACAATACAAATTATATTTTACCTAATTTGCTGTCTTTTATCTTAAAAATGTCCTCCTCAAAGTCTCTTTCTTTGGTTTTATTGATTGGCACTAGCACAACAGTAACATGTTGTGCAAGATTTTCTTCTAAAAATTAGAACGTAATGTTTTCTGTGTGCTGTGCTTTTTGCTTTTATTCTTCAGGAAGGTGGTTCCTTGTCCAAAGATGGGCTAATACTTGACCTCTTCTTTGTTCATCCCCAATACTCTCAGGAAAGCTCCTACTAGCTAAATTAGGTTTCCAACACAGGAAGAAAATACTTTCTTTCTTTCTTTCTTTCTTTCTTTCTTTCTTTCTTTCTTTCTTTCTTT
>ML685798.1:2901896-3023234 GCA_007922175.1 Pelusios castaneus
TTTCTTTCTTTCTTTCTTTCTTTCTTTCTTTCTTTCTTTCTTTCTTTTAAATTTTGAATGGATGAAAATAGATGACAATCAACAAACCTGTGGCTAGAGGAAAAATCCTTTTAACTCACATTTTATTTCAGCTACGTTCAGGACAAAGAAGCACATTGCACCATGTGCATGAATAGATGCTTTATTATTCAAAATAAGCTTCAAAGAGCATTATGTCCCCTATAGAAAATATGCAATCAGTGTTTAATTCAATGGTAGGATGAAAATTTAAATTCCCATAAGGGGAAGTCTGTTAATGCCATTTAAATTGGTTGTAAATTACAGATAATACACTTGAGACCTGAATACAGATTAGTGAGAGTGTTGCTTTATGAATCCAGCCCTACTTTAAATTTATTGTCTGTTTAACAATATGGGCTTGTTTACACCTATATTTTATTACCTGTCTTTATATGTATGCAGAAAAGTACATTTCACTTTTAAAATTTGGAACATGGCTTCAACTTAATGAGTATCATTATTTGGAAAGGTCTTTATGTGGCAGCCATATTAGCACTCTGATTTGTCTGCTTCAGTGCTTGATGTTTATACAGCCTTTGAATTGCACAAAAATATTAGCCTAGAGGCATCAGTTTTTGCCTACTTTATTAGTAATTGATGTAAGATCTTAGTTGCTTTCATTAGTTCACTAGTTACAAGCTTTGGGTTGAAAGATAACTACATTTTGCAGGAATCTCTACCTGACAATGTCTTTGTTGCTTAAGATATGTTGGCTGATTAGCAATAGTTTGTCATTTTAGATCACTCTATATAGGTAGACCAGACCAATGGGGTAGTCCATGATCTTGGTGACTGAGCAGGTGACAGATGGGCTGCACCTGAGGAAAAGCCAGGGATTGAAGGATTGATTGAAGATGGAGTCCAGTTGGGAAGAAACAAAGGACAAACCCAGGAAGCATGCAGCAGAACAGCTCTGCAGTGAGGAAGCCTGTAAGCATTCTCGGGACCAGTGGTTCTCAACCCATGGTGATCCAGTCAGCACACATCTATGGCCCGTGTGACATCCTCAGGGTCATAAATAGGGGGGCACCTACCCTGGGCACAGAGCTGGTGTTTGTGCAAAAATAGGGGTGGTGCAGGATCAAGCCCAGTTGTGTCAGCCCCTCCCCCATCAGCATCCAGGGTGCTCTGCAACCCCCCCCCCCATTCTGCAGGATCACAGGTGCAGCTGAGGTAGGAGACCATTGAGTACAGGGAGCCAAGTATTGGGGGCTAAGGCCAAGGCTTTTACATCACTGATATAGATATTCAATAATGCTGTGCTGAGAACAGTTGCCTGTACTACCCCACTAGAAATGCTTGTATTCCCCAGTTCCAATTACTTTCTGTGAGCAACAGTTAACCAGTGCTTAATCCATTGGCTTGGTATATTGCTATTTTTTCCCCAGAAATTAAAGCATATTATGACAGTATAATTATCTTTATCAACCAGATTTGTGATCACATTAACAAATCAAGTTTGTTAGCTGAGAACTATTTGGCATTGAAAATGCTATCATCTTTTAAGGATTTACCGATTGCATTCTATATGAGCATTTCCATGATTTCACCCAGGAACAATATCAAGTTTAGAGTTTCCTGGTTTGGGTGTGGGTTTTTTTGTTTTTCTTTTCCCCCTTCCAATCTTCTGGAACTTCTCAGTATTCCAAGTTCTGTTTAAAATCAACATAAATCGTTGAGACAGTCTTGGCCAAGTCTTTTAATGCTCTTGGGTCCGAGTTGTCCGGTACTGCGGAGTTGAAAATGTTTACCTTCAATAGTATGGGTATGCTTGTATTTTGAATTAGCATTTTCTACATCAGAGGAAAGATGATCTGATGGTTAAAGCAGTGATTCTGAAGATCTGAGTTCTAATCTTAACTCTGCTATAGTTCTGTTAATGACCAGGCCTAGAGGCTGCAGCAGAAGTCATGCCTAGTGGTCAGAGCCAGGGTTAGAAGTCAGGAATTGGAGGTAGGTGACATAACTGTGTTACCTGCAGGAGGGCAGGGCTGGGGCCAAGGAAGAAGGAGGCACAGGAGCACAACTATCAAAACCATGGACAGATGCTCTGAGTAGCCACTTAACTGCTTTGCTGCTACTGGGTTTGGAGCCGGTCTGCTGACTCGTCCCGCCAATCAGGCAGCCTACTGCAGGCCAGCTGCACTTATCAGTTTGCCTGGAACCGGGCTGTGCTGCACACCTGGCTTCCTGTGACACAAACTTCCTGTATTAATTTGCATATGTTTAAAGTCAGTGGGCCCAACTGCCCTCTCTCACACCTTGTGTAGCCTCTGACACCAACGCAAAGTGGATGTAAAATGTTACCAAATCAAAATGGCAGCTCTCCCTGCACCAATTCCTTGTTGCCATCTTGATGCCTGCTCATGCTCTGATTGAAATCAGTGGGAGTTTCGAAATGGATATTCAGGACGTAGCAGGCCCTGCACTTTAGGTGCCCCACTTCCTTAATCTCCTTTGCATTGCGACTTAAGGCTAGGATTGTCACTGTTGTGAGGAAGGCTAAAATTAATGTGATACTTCAGCAGATCCAGCCCAACTTATTCTGATTTCATTCTCCACATTGTCACCAAAAGGTAATGTTTGGCTCTTGCAAGCAGTCAAAATCACCATGGTGGTTGGGGGGGAGAGAGAATGGGGGAGAAATTATTTTCAAGCATGTATAAGGATTTTCCAAATGATTGACTAGATCCAGCAAGGCACCAAGTGTCCTCAATTTCCATAGCAGCAGAGACTCGGTGCTTTGTAAAATCAGGTCCCAGGTGCTCAATATTGCCCAGATTTGGCCTAGTTAAGTGCCGTAATTTAACTGTTTTATTTCATTAAAGTTGCATAGTGGCTGGTCTAAGAGGCACTCCAATGCCATGTCAAAGTGGGACTCATTATAAAAGTGGCAGGAGTGAATGCTACTATTCTCCTTCTGTCTTCCACTGGAAGCCCATACCAAGGGTGTCAAACTCATTTGCTATGGCGGGTCAGATTTGACTTAAATGTACTTCACGTGAGCCGTACAGACCATAAATTGAAATACTAGGGCACTCTCATAGCATTGCAGAGCGTTGGGTATGCAAGACTGCGCTCTGTGATACCTCTCTCTCTCTCTCTCTCTCTCTCTCTCTCTGTTAGAAAGAGAGTGTAGTCCAACAAAGCACAGTCATGGGCCGGATGGAAGAGGTGCGGCCCATGGGCTGCGTATTTGACTCCCCTACTGTACACCTTTTGATCAGCATTTCTGAGAAGAAATTGAAATAATTTCCCTCTTTGTGCTCTAGCCTCATTTTTGACCAATGATTAAAACATTCCCTAAAATGAAACTCAGTGTAGGCCTTTGGCTTCCTCATTGCCAAGTAACACATTTCATATTCCTTTCAGCCTCAATTTATATAAAAAGAGGATAGATAAACCCAACCTCTCAATTGTTTTAGAGACAGACTGAAGCAGCGCACTCCTTGATGGTGTCAGGAGTCCACATCACATGTGGTTTGAAACGACATTGACAAACTCAGCTACATGGAGCAAGGGGAGTCAGACGAATCAAAAGCCAGAAAAGGGAGTATACCCTCATTTTACAGACCATCTGGCACCCTATCTAGCAACTTCCAGAGTTATATAGAACTTATGACTTTAAATAGCAAGCCTAAGTTTACTCTTCAAGATTTTGTAGGAAATAGTGAGATCACATACCAACCAATTAATGTCATGAGACTTTAGGCTATCTTTATCAATGCTTCAGTGAATTGGTAAAGACACAATAAATTATTGCTTCAGAAGTGTCTTGATTCACTTGCTTCAGGCAAATGGGAAAAGGACAATCAATATTTGTTCTGAAATGCCAGAAATTCCAAACATATGAAATTTCCGGAGAGTACCGACATTTGCACTGAGATTTTACAAAGCTACATCAGTTGACTTTCCCCATCAGACTTCAAAAAAGATTTTTTTTTTTTTAAAAGTATTGTTATGTGTTCCAATACTTACTTTACTGTGAGGCAAGGGCTGTGCATTATTCCAAACAAACAGCCACATTCTGATGCTCTAATTGAGCAAAGCTCCCATTGACTTCCACAGGAAGGAGAAAAGGTTCTGATCAAAATTCACAAAGCTGATACCTTACCCTCTTTTAGTGCTTTTTTTGTGAGGAAAAAAAAAGGTGCCGGTATGCCTGTAGGAGCAGTGGGGCAAGACCCCCACAACCACCACTCCCCCAGACCTCTCGAACCTCCCCTCTCCCTCCCACCCGTTCCTTGACCCCCCCCGGACCCCCCCCCTGCTCCTCTTCACCCCCCTGGCCCTCCACTCCTCTCTGCCTCCTGCACCTTCCTGACCTCCCCTTGCCCTTTCCTCGCTCCTCTTTCCCGCCCCCCGGGTCTCTTCCCTGCCTGCCCACCAGTTCCTGACCCCCGGCCCCCTCCCCCTTACCTGGCTGGAGCTGCAGGGGTAGCCAGAGTCGCTCCCTGGCCAGGCAGTTCCTGCCCTGAGTCACCCATCTGAGCATGCTCAGGACGGGAGATTTGAAAACGCTGCAGCCTGGCCACAGGCCAGATTCTGGCCCACGGCCGCTGCTCCTGGCCCCTGCCAGCCCCCGGAGTGGGTCTCCTTTCCCCTGCTGACCCCAGCCCCCAGCTGAGCAATGGAACTGGTCAGGGAAAAATAGGTGCTGGTACACCATACCAGTGCATACTGGCTCAAAAAAAGCCCTGCCCTCTTCTAAATGTCTCCTTAAAACCTACATTGGCTATGATGGCCACAATCAATTAAACCCTCAATGCTTGACCCAAGGCAACTCTTTTAGAAACTGGTTTACAGATGATGGAATAATTAACAAGCTTGGGGTTCTTTTTCCGCACTGGGGAGGGGGGAGCAGAAAAGTGTTACTGTCCAAGGCTCCAACTGCAACCCATCTCTGCTCACTCCTAATGCCAGAATAAGATGCCATTCACAATAGTTTGTGCGGAAATGTATAAGATGAGAACAAAAGCTCTTGTCTTTAAAGCCTGGACCATCAGTAGTCAGCTCCACCCTAGCTATCAGATCTAGCTTATCAAGCTGTCGACCCATTCCTTAGCTTTGTCCTTAATTGTTCACTCATCTGTTCGGTCTCTAGTATCTTCCATACCCACCTTCTCCTACGCATGAGAACTCTCACTGTCAAAAGTCACCACGCCCTAACTTATCCCCTTCTAAATTCCACCTTGAAACCCACGTTGGCTTTAAATTGCCTATTAGTATCTACAAATCTCTCCCATCTGGCATTGCTTAGAGTAGACAAATGACAATCTTTGACTTCTATTTTTCTGGTAAATTTTGTGCATTTTATTTTTTCCTCATCCACGCATCTATCTGCACCTGTCTTGACTGTTTTGGCCACCTGATGCATCCTGCCTAGCATTGATTGTGAACTTCCATTGGGACGGGCTGCGGTTTTTGTCTCTATGACACCTAGCACAACGGGGCCCTAAATCTTGATTGAGGTTTCTGGGCGCTAACTACTCTGAAATAAATAGGATTTTTTTTTCCTCTTTCCTTTTTGGTTTTGAATCAGCAGTGAAATAGATTGGTATTCAACTCCTCATTAAGCTTCATAGTTAACACCTAATTGAGATTAATAAGGGCCATTCACACCTCTCAAAGCAATGTTGCCTGCTGGCTCAGACTGATACCAATTTACACTGGGTTCACATTTTGAATCCTATCTTCACAACAAGGGATTATTTTGAAATTAAGGAAAGTTCAGGGTTGGAGCACAGAACAGGCCCCAGATAGCTTAACAAACTGCCACGAGGCGGCTCATTTCAGTCTTGGTGCTGCGATAATTGCTTTTGTAGCACAATCAGAATTCAAGGTGACTCAGTCATGGTGAAAAACGCTTTTCAAAGGTTGATGAACATACTGTGTGTGACAAATTCCAAAGGGGTAGCCGTGTTAGTCTATTGTAGAAAGACAACAGAGTCCTGTGGCACTTTTAAAGACTAACAGATTTATTTATCATATTAATATTAAAATCATATAATATTTATCATATTATTTACCATTCTGTAAGTTTCCCATCTTCAAAGCGTCTGACGAAGTGGGATTTTCTCCCATGAAAGCTCATGCGATAAATAAATCTGTTAGTCTTTAAAAGTGCCACAGGACTCTGTTGTCATGCTGTGTCTGTGTGTGAGCTGCCAGGGCATGGCCAGCCTACCTCGTGGCTGGTGGTTGTGGTGGCAGTTTGGGTGAGGACAATCAAAGATCCAGGGATCAGGCACCAGTCCTAATGTAAAGCCTGGGTCAGGGCCAAAGCCGAAGGTCAGAACTGGAATTAGAAGCCTAAATTGAAGGGCAAGATATAGTCAGGGACGTAGCCAAGTTGGAAACCAGGACAGACGGGAAGTCTGGGAGCAAGGCCAAAAACTTGCTTGGAGCAAAAACTGGATCAGGAAGTGAGAACAAGGTAAGCACAACTGCAGGCTTGATACATCTTGAGCAGCTGCTGTGCTGCTCAATGGTGAACTGTGGGCCTCTGGTACCTGGGGGCCAATGCATACATTTGCACTCCCCCCCCCTGCCCACCAGGCCTCATGTGCCCCCCATGCAGAGCAGGAGGGGGCCCCACTCCCACCAGAGGGTGCCGGCCCTCTGCTGCCCTGAGGAGGGTCTGTACCTGCGGGGGAAATGGGACACACCATGATGTTCCTCCTGTGCCCCAGGGACTTACTAGTGTTTCTGGCTCTGCTACCCCCTCTCCCATCACACTTACCCATCTCTCCCTGTCAAAGCCTCCTGTGCCCATCCCAACCCTGCAGGGTGGAGGGCCTGGCCAGCAGCCCCTGGCCAATGCCTGTAGGCCTCCCCCCCCTCCCCCTAACTGGTGCTGCTACAAGACTCAAATAGCAAATTGCTGCTGGCGCTCCTGACCAATTACGAAATGCAACCATTTGGAAGTGGCTCATTGGGCCAAGCTTATCTTGCTGGGTTGCTTAGCGACCAGGCTGGGAGCCAGCTGTTCCCCTGTCTCTTAGGGCTCCTTCCAGAAGCCATTGGCACTAGTTTGTTAGGGAATTTGGTAGAATTCGAGTAACAGGGTGAGACTGTGGATGTTTTGTAAGGGCTACATCTCTCCTTACAGTCCACTAGATACGGGAGCTTACCCCTTCCCTATCGGGAATCTAGGATTTGATTAACCACGTACTTTTCCTGCCTTCTCCCTGCCCCCAGGCCAAGATGAGTGATAGAGGTGAATCCATATGCCCAGGGAAAGGGTTGCTGATGAAAGGGTACAGAAGGGAGACATTGAAGCTGGGGGTGTGTTTTGAAGAACTCTAGGAGCTTGAGCTTGAAGGCCAGATTTATCTTTTGAGTCATCTGGAAGGGACTGAGATACTTATGGTCAAGCTTGGTACAGACTGATTTCATATTCAAGGTGAAGAGCCACGCCACCCTGCCTATGCTGAAATCTGGGATGGCTTGCTGGTGTCAATCAAACTAGCTTTTAGAGGACTCTTTTTGGCAGTTGCTAAATGCTTTGTGAGCTCTTGTTGACTTTGGTGGAGTTGTAGGAGCAAGTCTGGCTGCTGGAATGGAAGAACCCTTAGATAGTTGAGGGTGAAAGCAGAGGGTCAAAAGCAAAGATTGAAAAGAACTGGCTTAACTGGGTGGAGGTGTGTGTGGCATTATTGTAGGCAAATTAGGCCAATGATGATAACAGAACCCAGTCATTTTGGTAAAAATTCAATAATGTTCAGTCTGCCACTTCAGTCTGAGTGGATAGGCAATTGAAATAAGTGGCTGGGTGCTACAACAGCAGAGGAATTCCTGCCCAAACCAGATGACTTGGGGACCTCAATCAAAAAATGATCTGGAATACTGCAGTACTGAAAGCTGTGTTCCACAAAGAGCTGGGCTATTTCATAAACTGATCAGGGGATGAAATGGGACATTTTTGTCAGGAAGTCCACACGGGCCAGGCCAGGATCATTGGTTACCCTTGGGAGCAGGGCAGTTCTGCAATGAAGTCCACCAAGAGAGTGGACCAAGGATGTGGGGGCATAAGAAGGGACAGAAGAAGGCCCAATGGTCTTGTGCATGGTCTTTTCGTGTTGGTGCAGAGGTCACATGTCCTAACATAGTCTGTAAGATCTTTTCAGAAGTCTGGCCACAAGAAATACCTGGAAATCAGTTTGCTAGTGTGAAACTAGCTAAAATGTCCTACCGGGGAGAGTTCTGGCATTAACTCAATACTTGGAGTTGGGGGGCTATACTCCAGGGATGTAAAAGTAATGTAGAGGAGGTCTTGCTGTAGTGGATGGAAGGTTGACCAGAGGAAAGGCCTGTGGGTTTCCACAGACTGGTGCTGCAAAGGGTCACTGAGTGATAGAGAGCAGATGGTGGCCATCGCATGATGCTTACCCATCTCTTCAATGAAGTGGGAGGGTTTGATGATAAAGGTACAGATTCCCTTCTTAACTTCATGGTGTTCATCCTTGCAGAACAAGGCACCTGCTTTCCTATTTTAAGTCCCTGGTCGTAGATGACTGTAAAATTGAATGACTTTTAACAAAAACAAATGTCCAGTGGATCTGGCATTGGTTCAACTCCTGGAAAGTCTACAGATGCTGTAGATTTTTTGTGAGCTGTCTAAATATGGTTGGGGCCTGGGCTCCTTCAAAGAGGTGCTGCCACTCCTCAAAGGCAGCTTTTATGACCAGGAATTCCTTATCCAAAATATCCTAATTTTTCTCCTCAGGGTCCAGTTTCCAGAACAAAAAAGTACAGGGGTGAAGTAGCTGGTAGGGACCTTCACTTTGAGAAAGGACTGCTTGTTGTGGAGTTCAGTAGGGCAGTTGTAACTGCAGTGGAGTAGTAGGGTGTCTGCCTTCTGTTCGTCAAACACCTGGACAAATTCCAGGTGTTTGACAGGAATCTTAGATCTAGCTGCTTGTCTCTCTGGGAGCAGGCCTACTGACAGCAGTTCAGTGACCCAAGGCAGAACAGTCCATGCTGCTCTTAGAAAGGGGTGGTTGAAGTTTGAGTGGGCTTCTGCCACAAGTTTTTACCTATTTATTATGTGCCACGCATGTTCTCAGGTGGCTGAAGAGGCAATGTCTGCTATTCAGATTCCCAGGTCTCTTGTACTCCCCGGGGAGATTACTGATGAACCCAGGAAGCTGAGTAGCAGATACTGCCTCCTCGGCTTCCTGGTAACCTGCATGGCATATAATAAATACGCTCAGGGAAGGGAAGGGGCGGGCAGCAAAAGCAGCAGGGGCCATGGGAAAAGGGATGGGTGGAGGCGAGGAGGGTACATATCTATCCTTCCCTCCACCTGTGCCTTTTAAATTGCTGGGTCTCTGGACAATTGCTCCTCTTGCTTTCCCCTCTCCCACTACTGGTGGGCCTGTCTGGAAGTCTCAGGGACTGGAGGGCCCCACAGAGTGAAGTAGATTGTGTAGGGAGGCATTCTTGTTGGCACCACAGAGAGCAGAAGAGAACTGACATTGATTACCAGATGCAGTGGAGTTTGTGGACAAACCAAGGGACAGCAAGGACAAGAGGTAAATGCAGGGCACAGATCACCCCAAACTGCATTATTTCATGGTGATGACCTCCAGGGTGGGGGCCCTGAAGAGAGGGGTGGTCCATCAACAAGCTTGGGGAAGTCCTTGCAGAACGTAGGAACATGATGACATTTGACAGCTTCTTGATCAATGAAGTTATCAGATAAGCCTGATTTGTCCAGTGCCTCCAAGCAGATATGGGACATTGTGAGGTGCCGCAAGTGAAGGGAAAACTAAATGGAGAGGGTGCACTGGTTAGGGCTTGTGAGGATTTCAGCAAAGAAGCAGCAGCAGAATGCCTCATGGCGAGCTGGAGTCACTTAATGACCCACCTCCAGCCCTGCTACTGGGACTGAATCCCTGGGTTTCCCAATCTGGAGAGGTAGCAGTTCTTGGTCAGGGTATCTTCTGCAATATGCCTGGATTCCTCACAGTACAGGCAGTGTACTAGGGTGCATCTACACTTGTAAATTAAGTCGACTTAATTTACCCTGCATCTATACTACAGTTTCCTTAAGTCGACTTAAGCAAGTTGCTTAAGTCGACTTAAGGAAAATAAAGTCAACTTAATGAAAATTAAGTCGACTTTATTAAACCTACTTTTAGTTCGACTTAAGCCTAAAGTTGACTTTTTAAAGTCGACCTAGGCCAGTGTAGACCTGGAGTAGCCCTAAGGCAGAGGGAGAGCCTGGCATACCCCCCAACAGGGCGGGGCAGAGCCCTGCCCACCCTGCCCCTATGCCCTACCAGGGTCCCTGTCCCCCTTTGCCCCATTGTACCCAGGTACAATGGGGCAAAGGCTGAGCCCCCTGGCACTGGGCAAGAGGTGCCCTCCCTGCCACTGTGGACCTGCCCTAGGTCCCCCTAGCCCCTAGAAGTTGACCTAGAGCGTCCAGTGTGGACGCTCTAAGTCGACTTTGTAAGTTCCCCCCAAAGTCGACTTTAAATTTAGGTGTAGACATGCTAAGTCAACTTAACTAAGTCGACTTAAAGTTGACTTAGTTAAGTCGACTTAGCTAAAGTCAACCTAAATTTACAAGTGTAGACATAGCCCTAGAGTTCTCTTCATCAGAAAGAGGTGGGACTGAACTCGGTTTACCTGAATTGATCTGGCATATAGTAGATTACCTGGAGACTCATAGAATGGAGGGGGTCTGGTTGGAAAAGAGTTGGGGTTGTGCTTCTTGTCCTGGCCTCATTCTGTTAGTCCTGATGAACAGAGCAGTCTGGGCCCTGAAGTTAGGCCGGGATTACACCTGAGCTAATTAATCTTTAATAGACTAATTGAATCCTTGATGGAAGCAGTGTCATTGCATGGTCTTGTTTGCCAGGCATCTAAACTTGGCTGCATAGCTGGCAACGGGACAAGACCCCTGCTGGAGGGCGTAGAGCACAACTTCTTCAGTTTGCTTTCAGTTTAGGGCTAGCAAAAATACGTGTCATTATCTGGACTTACTCCTCAAAACATTTGTGAAAAGGACTAGACCATCCCTGCCCCAATAGTGGGGAAACCCATGCCATGACCTCTACGGTAAAAACGCTAATCACAAGTCTTAGGAGGCACCAGTCTGTGTGGTGTGATAGAGGCCATACTATGAACAGCAGGCAACAATGATTCAAGGAATCCTGGAATTTTGCCTGGACCCTGTTGAACTTGTCTGATAGGGGAACCTTGGGCTTGTGAGAAATAGGTGTGAGAGTTGGGAGGTCGGAGAGGTTGTAGGGTGCCGTTCTAGTCCTGTAGTACAGCTGCTTGGGCCTGCATTTTGTGGGCCTACAGGACTGCATTCTCTTCTTGAAGCACAGCAGTTCCTGGAAGTAGGGTGACTAGATGTCCTGATTTTTATAGGAACAGTACCAGTATCTGGGGCTTTGTCTTATATAGGCATCTACTGTCCTCCATCACATCACAATTTTTTTCACAGGTAAGGTAACCATAAGACTCCTACTATGTTACAAGGGAGAGCACAGCATCTGCTACAGTCATTCCAGAAGGGGCCTCCCTGTTATTAATCCCAGTCCCTCTCTAAATCTGTTTTATTTGTTTTGTGAGCTCTTCAAACTGCAAGCTGCAGGTGCCTGGGCGGCCGATCTGGTGGGTGGAGAAGGACCTGGACTGGTGGTTGTGGTGGCAATTTGGGTGATGACAAGCATGTAGGGTTCAGGCATCAGGTCCAAGGGTGAAATTGGAGTGAGGGTCGAGGAGCCAAGATGAAGATCAGAACTGGAGTCAGAAGCCAAAGTCTAACTCAAAGGGTAAGCCGGAGTTGTAGTCGAGGACATACACACATATCCAGGAGTCCAAAACCAGACCGGAGAGGGGCCTGGAGCAGGAAGTGGAACTGAGAGCAGAGGAAGTGCAGCTATGCGGGCATGGTACCTCTTGAGCAGCTGCTGCAAGGCTGATACAGCAGACGGCTGGCTGGCACCCCTGCCCAGTCAGGAAGTGCTGTGCAGGTTTGAAAGGAGCTCACTGGACCCAGCTGAGCTTGCCAGGTTGCCTAGCAACCAGGCTGGGAGCCAGCTGTGTCACTAAAGAGCCTCCTGTTTGTGAATCTGTCTCATCAGTACACAGAAGGGCAAAACAGTGCCTACCCCCCAAGCATGCAACATATACCACACGTGGAGATAAGATCTATGTGATAAATTGCAGAGCAACATGCTAAATGAATGTATATGGCACCTCTGACAGCCTCACCTGGCTTCAGTCAACTCCCAGAATTTATTGTAACATTCCAAAAGCCCTCTCCAGGCAAAATTACTAAAAATAAATAATCAACCTGCTGGACAAATGTTTCCTCATTCTCGCACACCAAAAGGGGAATTTTCACCAAATGCACCCTAGCCTGGGGACAGGATGAACAAGGCCCAGCTCTGAACAGTGCTTAATTTGTAATGAAAGAAGCGTAGGAGCTCAAGCGATTTTTTTTTTTTAACTTTCATAACTAATGCAGCAAGCCCAGAGGCGCTAGGGTTATGAACTGCCAAATCTAGAAGTGCTGGGGCTCAGCCCTGGCACAAATTAAGCACTGGTCCTGTGCTAATAATAGCTTTTCTACATATAACCTTATCATGGACCTGAGTGTCTTGCCTGAACTATCATTCAGTGGGTGTAAAATGCTATTTGTAGTCCTTTATACCTGCAGGGGATAAAAGGCTTACACGTGGTGTGCAGGATTAATAGGCCATGTTACTTGAAAGTCTAATATCCCAAAATATTCTGGAATTCTAGAAATAAATGTTATGTTATCGGGAAGGGGAGCTTTCCAGCTTTGTGGGGGCACTCGCCTTTAGATCTGGAAGGTCCCAGGATAATGGACTTTAAATATGATACATTTTACCTTTAACATTCAATTTTTGGCTCATGGTTAGTGGTTTTTATAGCTCTCTGTGTGCATGTATAATTGGACTCATGGTAATTGAGGCACCTGACTATACAGGCAGAGGAACAGTCAAAATAACCTTTAAAAAGTGTTCTAAAATAGTGTTTTCAACCTCTTGTCTGTGGGCTACTGGGAGTCTGCAGACTATGCCTACGATTTCTAAAAGTGTCCAAACCTCCATTTTAATTTTTTTTCGGAGTTTGTAAATGGGGGGAGGGAGAGGGAGGTTGAAAAGTTCTGATCTAAAACATTCCTAAAAATAATTTTCCTTCAACATATTTGGCATACGCAGTATACATGATGATCTGGTGTGATAGACAGGTTTTGTCTGCATTCATTTAGCATAATTTGCATAACTCCTTTTGATTAAATCAAAATTATTCAACTATGTGTCATAGGCTACGTCTACACTGGCAATTTAAGTTGACTTAAGGAAGCTTAAGTCGACTTAAATTAAGCCACGTCCACACTAGGCTTTCATTAAGTCAACTTAAGAAATTCATTGTCGACTTAATGAAAGCTAAAGTCGACTTTATAACTCATTAGGTCAACTTAACCCTTAAGTCGACTCCAGGACGTTGTGGACATGGAGTAACCCCTAAGTCAACTTTATTAAGTTGACTTAAGGGTGGTTAGGTCGACTTAACAAAGTGGACTAAGTCGACTTAAAGCTAAGTCAACTTAGTCCACTTTGTTAAGTCGACTTTAATAAGGTCGACTAAGTCGACTTAACAAAGTCAACAACTTTCCTAGTGTAGACATAGTCATAGACTTTATTGCTAAGAGCTAACAGTGATTCTCTTTTAGCTTGTGCTTTCAGAATAGAAGGATCCAGTTCTGTCTTGTTTGTCTCAGAAGTACAACTTTAGTGATGACCATAACATTTTAGATTGCAGTGAATCTGTTTCAATATGTTAGTGTAATAGCTTTTCACTGATAGATCATGTATTTCGAGTTGGCAGTAATGCTACAGCAGCCTCATAGATAATTATTGCAAAGAACCAGAAAGTATGTAAACTGTAAAGTGCACTTTCTGTTGTTTTAAACTTGTTGCACCTTACTATGTGTCCCTTTTTACCATTACTAGTGAATGTGCATATAAGCTGTGGTCAATTGTTTCCACCCAAATTGTATAAGTGCACAATACATACATGCCTTCAGTCTCCAGTCAAAGGGATGATTTGTGCTGTTGATCAGTTACTTTTCTACCTGATTAAAGATTACTGAGCAGAACACCAAAAGTCCCCATATGCCTGTGCCAGGAGGATGGTGGCCATAATATGATGTTCTAAGGGTAAGAAAGGTGAATAAGAATGGGGAGGTATCCTCTGAGCTGCTCTAACAGGGACACACATTATGAAGTCCATCTTTCTCATTTGCAAAGGTTTCAGAAGCTCTTCCCCTACACAGCCCAATTCTGCAGACTTTCGTCAGTCTGGGGGATCTTTTGTGTGTCCATAGAGAATGGGTGAAATTTCCCTCCATTTTTTAAATGGAAAAAATGGTGAGAAACAGCTCTTTAGACAAAAGTTGGGAATCTCACTGTATATGTTGGCATTTAAAATAGAGAGGGTAGCTGGAAGATCTCAGCGCACATAGTTTCATTTTATCATTTTGTTTTCCAGTCACAGGTAGGAAAGAAAATGTTTGGAAGAGAAACTTTACATGGAGGAGAAAATCCCACATGTTTGTACAGAACAATAGAATGCTGATTATTAATTTCCAAAAAAAGTCTAAAAATTTGGCATGTCCCACAAAACGTTTTAAGTTTTTGAAAACCACTTAAGGTTTTATGAGCTTCAGCGCATTTCTTTCTTCTATCAAGTCGAATTTGGAGCAAAAGGATTTCAGTCTAAAGAAATATAATCCTTGTATATTTTTCACTATCCTCCAGTGTGGTTATTCTACTAATAAATGAGTCAGTAAATATCAACCACAATAATTGTCATTCCCAAAGAGTGTGGAGTGGACAGTGCAGCCTTCATGGATTTCTGGCATTATTTAATTTAAAAAAAGAAAAAATCTTCATGAGCCCCAAATGAGGCAGATGTTTATACTTTACCTCCATGTGTGATATAACTACTGAAAGAAATTAAATGGTAGAGCAGATGCAGTGGCTAGGCAATGTATGTGATCCAGTGAATTTATGGCAGCAAAAAGGAAATCATACTTCAAGTGTTTTTAGCCTATTCATTGTTCACGGAAGGTTGTGACCAAATGGTGAAAAAGACTGAGAGGTTATACTGAAAACAGGATGATCTGAATGAAAGAAATGTGTAACCCAGGCCATGCAATCTATAAGTGAGAAGGTGCAATTAACTAAATGAAATTCTGCTTTAATATTGGGTGTATGTAAAACGTCACAGAAAATAAGCAGTACTGTAGCTCTAAATTTCTAAGGATAAGAGGCCCATATATCCTAACTAAATATAAAATTATTTCATATGTAGTGTAAAAGTGCAAGGCAGATTATCACTATATTAGAGACAAGAATAATCTTGGAAAGGCAATCTACTATGCCTTATGTGGTATGAAATATGATGAAATGTGCAGAAGCTATGTGGATAAAGGTAAGGCAGATTATCCAGACCCAGCAGGGTGTCCCATGTGTCATGTGTTTGGAAAGAATGGGAGCTCTGTGAAAGCAATGGAAAAGAAAGACACCAAAATGATTTACCTTATGAAAAGCATTTCATGGTGCTTGAATGCATAAATCTTCCGGGGCTAAATTCTTCCATCAGATCTGCCAAGCAGATCACAGATAAGTGGCTTAAGTGAATGATTACCTGGGCTGCAGTGCATAAATGGGATTCATGGGATTCTTCCATGTTTTCCAAGATTGGCCCACATGCTACCCTCCACAGAGAAGAAGGCTATGTCCTTTTTATCCTTTTTCTGTCTTTATTTAGGCCCCAGTCCTGCAAACACTTACCAAGGATTGTTCCACTGATTTTTTTAATTGGGACTATTCGTAGTAGTCAAGCTAAGAACATGTGTAAACATTAGCAGGATCAGAGCCTCTGATTGTAAATTCTTTAAAAAAGACTGTCTCACTATGTACAATGCCTGTCACAATGGGGTCCTGATCTTGGATGTAGTCTCTAGGCATTCCCAGAAAAAGAAAATAGCAAATTCTGCTTCAAAACATCTTTTTCCCCCAAACTCAGAGTGAGTGGAGAGCAGTAGCTGTGAGGCACTCTTCCCTCCAATCCTAAGGCCCAGCACAAGTAAACCTCCTTAACAGGTCTGGGCTCCGCAATGAGTGCAAAGAGAAAGGAGTTCTGTGGCACACTCCCAACTGGTATAAATGGATTTCAAAGCAGAGCTGCCCCTTTACCTCTTCCCCTGCTCCAAAGTGGACAAAGAGCAACAAACTCTTCCCTCCCTCCCTCTCATCCTCCAGGAACATCCTCAGATGTGGAACCAGTAGGCACATGGATGGAAAACCCTATCTCAAGTTTCCTGAAGGTAATATAGATGTAGGTGCTTCTGGAGGATTTTAGTTCTTCAAAATAATTTTCAAAAGTTTGGACACAGATATCTGATGTAGATTCTAATCTTGGAGGAGATTCTGTGACTCAGATCCTTGAAGGTATTTAGTGCCTGATTCCTATTGAAATCAATGGGAGGTAGGTGCCTAAATACTTTTTAAGGATCTGAGCCTGGGTTCCTCCTTTACAGAATGGCAGATTCTAGGACATGGTCTACATTACATGGTTAGATTGACGCAAGGCAGTTTATGTTAACCTAACTTGGTAAGAGTTTACACTAAAATGTCACTCCCGCCCATGTAACTCACTTGCTGCATCAACTGAACTCCACCTCTATGAGAGGCGTAGCATTTAGGTAGATGTAGTTAAATTCACAGTGTCAGTGTAGACACTTTCACTGAAAGTGACTTTAGCAGCCTCCAGGTGTCCTCCAAAATGACCCACCATGATTGCTCTGGTCACCATTTAAAACTTCACTGCCTGGTACATGCGCCTCTTCTTTTAAAGCCCCATGAATTTTAAATTACACTTCCAGTTTGCTCCGCATGGAGAGCTCACATAACAATTAACCAGCTGACCAACCCTGCTCCATGGTGGAGACACACTCCTGCCTGGAATACACAGAAGGTGGTGGATCTGTGGGGAGAAGAGGCTGTGCAGGCACTGCTCTGATCCAGCTGTAGAAACGTCAATATCTATGAGCAGGTCACTTGGGGCATGAGGGAGAAGGGCTACAAGCAGGACTCACAGCAGTGTTATGTCCAAGGAGCTCTGGCAGGCAAACCAGAAGTCATTCTGACGCAGAGCCGCAGATGTACCACTTTCACAAAGAGCTATGTGCCATCCTCAGCATTGATTTTCAAAAGGCCACAGCAGTATTCAACTGTCATTATGCACCTGCTGAGCCTGAACTTGAAGCACTCCTTGCTTCTGTTGGGGTGACCATTGTATGGCTTCATGAGCCACAGGAGAAGAGATAGGCTGGGGTCTCCCAGGATCATTATTGACATTTCAACATCTGTAATGGTAAGCCTCTGGTCTGGAAAGAAATTCCCTGCTTGCATTCAGAACAGGCCTGTGTTCTCAAATATGCATGTGTCATGCACCTTCCCTGATCATCCCATGCTGATGTCTGTAAAATGTCCCCAGTGATCCACCAGCTCTTGTAATATCATAGAAAAGTAGCTCTTTCTGTTGAGGTACTCTGTGCCAGGTGGTCTGGTGCCAAAATAGGGATATTCACAGGGCTGGATTATCACAGGGGCTTAAGCCCCAGGCCCTGGCCAAAACAGGGGCGCTGGGCTCAAGCCCCTAAACCCCCTGCGATAATCCGGCCCTGCTCAGCGTCAGCAAAATGGATTTAACTTTAAGTCGACTTAGTTCACTTTAAGTCGACCTAACCACCCTTAAGTCAACTTAATAAAGTCAATTTAAGGGTTACTCCACGTCCACACCATCCTTAAGTCAACTTAAGGAGTTGACTTAAGGGTTAAGTCGACCTAATGAATGGTAGTTATAAAGTCGACTTAAGCTTTCATTAAGTCGACTTCAGGAATTTCTTAAGTCGACTTAATGAAAGCCTAATGTGGACGTAGCTTAATTTAAGTCGACTTAAGCCTCCTTAAGTCAACTTAAATTGCCAGTGTAGACATCGCCCTTCATAGCAGGATGTGTTTAATGGCCCTGCACACTTGCATTACAGCAACTGCCACAATGGATTTCCCAACGCTGAATTGATTCCCAGCTGATCAGGAGCAATCTGGCATTGCAGGCTTCCATACAGCGAGTGCAACTCTCATCTCTGAGTGCAGCTTTCATTTTGCACTGCAGTGAGCTCCATGTACATTTCCAGGAATGTTGCCTTGTACATCTGCAAGCTCTGCAGCCATTGCTTATCCCAAATCTGCATAATGATACAATCCTGCCTGTCACTGCTTGTTTCCCAGGCCTAGAAGCGACACTCCACTATCTGCATTTGCTCCATGAAAGCCAACAACAACTTTCATTTTTTTTATGTCTCACAGCAAGACAGCCTCCCAGAAATCTTGTTCCCTGCAGCTCCTTGGGCGACTCTGTGCTCACAGTGCCCATCGCAGTAGTGCAGTGCTGGGCAGGATCAGTGCATCTCCTAGGGATGGGGGATGCACAGGTTTGCGGGGCTTTTGAAAAGAGGCACAAAACATTAGGGGATGGACAAAACTGCATCATGGGACATTTTTCCAGCCCTCTGTGTGATTTGTTTGCGCCCATGAGCATGGCTGGAGTGACTCCTTGCTGGGACTGTCCACTTTTGTGTGTCTCCCCTGCCCTGTGGCGGCACCCAGTCTGAGAGCAGGGCAGCGCTCAAGCGTGCCAGCTCTGGGGACATGGCAGACCTGCCACCCACGCTGTGCCTGATTGGCACAGGGGGAGTGTGGGAGGGGTGGGGTAGGCCAATGCTCAGTGCTGGGAGGGGGGAGGGCCTGCAGACCAGTCAGCCTTGGGGGTGGGCTGAGGGGGTGCTTGGTGTGTGACGCAGCACGGGCTGGCAGTGGTCGGGCCAGCCGCCGGAGGCGCTTTTTTTTTTTTTTTACAGGGCAGTGCATGGCAGGGTTCCCCTTAGCCTGGGGCCCAGGGTTGAAGCCCCTAATGTCCCTTTGTTAATCCAGCCCTGCCCAAAAGACATTGCAAGCCCTTTCCAAAACACTCTGCCCTGGTCTACACTGCCATATGATTTCAGCGGTAATCAAAGGGAGATACGCAAAATACTTAAAATGCCTACCTTCTATTTACCACAGGGTCCCCACAGTGCTGACTTGACGGAAGATGCCTGCCCATTGAATCAGCACTACACTTCTTGCTGGGTAGGTCTTACCCAATTGACCTCTAGCTCATTCTGAGTTCCATTGAGTGAGTCTTTATGGACGCTCAATCAAACTTGAATAATCAATTCTATGCTGTTGGCGTTGCTGCCAACTGTATAGCCTTGCCCTCTGTGTTAGATCACGGCAAGTTGGTCTTGATAGCTACCCACAGTACGCTACTTTCTGCATCGATGCAAGCACAGTTAATGAGGACACATAATGCCAATACAAGAAGCACAGTGTAGACATGCAAAGCGATTTAATTACTGCAGTGGCTGTATGTTGACATAACTTCAGTCGATTTAATTTTGTAGTGTAGGCTTGCCCTAGACACTATAGGAATGCAAGGCTCTTTTGTTGAGTTGCCCTTAGCTTGGGTACTAAAATTCAGGTTTAAGGTTAATTACTACCAAGTAATTACTGCTGCATCATGACAGCAGGTAGGATAAAAGGCTTAGTAGATGTGCTAGTAGAAACTAGGACAATCTAGTGGGAGGGAAACTGTAGGAGCCTTTGGCTGAGGTTTATGTTGTGTTATTGAGTTTCCACAAATCCTAGGTAAGTGGAAGCATGAAGTCTGTGTGTGTTGTTGAGGCCAGGTTGAAACACGTACTATTCACAGCATACTACTACTTATTACAATAATTTTCTAAAAAGGTGTTTTTTTAAACTGGCTATCCATGGCTACTAATGTTCATATCCTTTCAGCTGTGCTCGCTACATTCATGTTACAGGATTTAGCAATAGAGTAGAGCAGCGTTTTTCATGTGCTTCATAGAAACTGATCAGACATTACTTTCTTCAGATTGCTAAAGGAAATCCTACCTTGTTTATTTCATGTTCAGCCTTATGGTAAGTGTTAGTGCCTCTGGGTTTCGTTCCAATCAAGGGAAACAGCCTGCTAGACAGCCACATTTTCAAGAGCTAAATGTGAAGACATTCAAGAGGATTTGACTCATTAATAATGTCTTACAGTGTTATCACAAAAAATATTTACAGCTTTTCTTAACCATTACAACTAACTTGCTGATTTTAATATACATTTGTCCCATGGGTTTTTCACCCATTAAGATAGATTAAGTGACTATTCTAATGCACAATAGCAGATTTTGCCCTGTGGTTTAGCGGCTGGCTGTGGTTGACTGATACTCAACCCTGTGAATCCCTGCTGAGTATCTAAGCTCTCCAAGCTGCACTGAATGCATTTGATCTACATAAAAGAACACAAATTGCATATTAGCCTTTTTGAGCCTAGTAATCAGTTTTACAGTTTACTTCATACATGTCTCTGCAATCCTAGTGGCTGTTGTATGCTCAAAGGAGACTACAAGGAGTCTCAATTTTTTCCTCCATCAAGTTAAAGCAAAGTGTTTGCATTTTGATTGAGCTCATTGAATGACCCCTGTAATTTATCCATTGTTCATATTTAGTGCTGACTGGAGTCCTGCTGGGGAGCTGATAACAATAATTTGTAATACAGACTATGCCACTGTCTTTTGGTTCTTATTTTCCCTAATATGATGGAATAGATTGGTTAATTAAAACAGGTGAAGCTAAATACAATTCCAGGGCTGCAAAGATATAGGATTATTCCAGCCTCAAATTTAAGACTGTTGTAATATTTGGTATTTATATAATGCTAACTCTTAAAAGCAGGTACAACCTACCACCTCACACCGCCCCGTGACATAGAATGGTGTTCTCTAATTTGCAAATGCCGGAAAAAGAAGCAAAGAAGTTACCAGAATTTTCCAAAACCTTCACTGACAAAAGTGGCTGCTGCATGCTACAGAGGAAGCTTATGCATGGACATTCAAAGGCTATGTCTACATAGAAAAAGTTAAGTCGACCTTATTAAGTCCACTTTGTTAAGTCGACTTAAGCACCCTTAAGTTGACTTAATAAAGTCGACTTAAGGGTTACTCCACGTCCACATCATCCTTAAGTTGACTTAAGGAGTCTACTTAAGGCTTAAGTCAACCTAATGGGTGGTTCTTATTAAGTCAAGTTAAGCTTTCATTAAGTCAACTTAAGGAAAGTCTGGTGTAGACAGGGAGTAATTTAGGTCGACTTAAGAGTTTTTAAGTCGACCTAAATTGCTAGTATACACATAGCCAAAGATTTTCAAGATGGTTTGTAAGTACCCTGAGCTCTTCAGAGGCTGGGCATTTAAAGAAGTAAGATCCAAGTCATGGTTAAGAGCTGTGCTGCTGCTGCCGCTTCTTCTTTTTAAAAAAAAAAAAAATACAAAAAGGTGCCGGTACTCATGTCTTGATAGTAAATTTGAAAAATGCCTCTTTCACCCCTCTTCTTCCAGCAGGCCCCCACCAACTGGGCAGCGGGACGGGCAAAAAAGGTGTGGGTACTCCGCAGGGATTTCCCTAATACCCCCCTACATCTCCCCTGAATTTCCCAACACCTCCCCCAGTTGTCAGCTAGTAACATAGTGTTGTACCAATTAGGAATTGGCCCTCACCCCCCCCCCCCCGTAAATTCCAACCCCCCCCCCAATTTCAATTCCTGGGGAAACTTCTACTCTGTACCCCTGCATGCCGTCACAAAAAAAGACTGGTTCAGAGGCTAATTGGTTCTGAAAGAGCAACCAGAGTGCACTATGCTTGCATTTGGCCAGGTGCTTCTGAGCTAGACATGCTGCCAGCATAAATAGATCAGGAGGTACAAATTAAATTTCTCTGTTACCAGACGTTCATTGGTTGCCCTGTATGCCACACAGTTGGGAAGCCCAGCCTTAAATGATGATGATCCTAAACACACATACTCATATCCTTTAGTACTGCCAGGGTGGACAACCCTGCCTTGTGGAAACAAAACACATACATACTCAATGATATAGTCGAAAGAATTTTGCTGGAATAGTTTTCCATCAAAAAATGTGGTTTCATTTAAACTGAAACACTTCATGGGAACAGTGATTTTGATGGAATTCTTTCAGTGAGAATTTTTTTACTGTTCATTTCACTTTCATTGGCTGGTATGCTATATTAAAATATATGAAGATTCATTTTAATATAAGTCAAAATGAAAATGAATCAATATGATAGCCTAAACAAAACACCTCGATAATCTCAAACCAAACTTGTTCAGAATTATCATTTTCCGGGAAATTTCAAAACTTTTGGTTTTTTGTTCTGACTGATGACCAATCTTTTTACAAAATAGCAAAATTTACTGCAGAATAGAAATTTCAGTTCAAGAGAGAGAGAGAGAGAGAGAGAGAGAGAGAGAGAGAGAGAGCGACATCTAGTTTACATTGGCTGTGGCCAGATATCCAGAATTCTGCTAACTCGGGCTATATGCTAAACGAGTGCTGTCTGCCTAGACTGTTTAGGAGTGATGCTATGAAGTTAAGATTCATTCTGGGTGAACAGAAAAAGCAAATTAACACAGAAATGGTCATCTACATGAATGCACAGGAACAACTCATGCTATCTAAAACTGTATTTCCTTGTCTCTCTCAGGAGACAGAGTCATCTCTGGAAAACCCAGCTTTTGTTAAAAAAAATCCAGGTTAATATTTTCGGAAGCATATATCTAGTACGGTGTGTATTATGCAACATTGCTGTGAGACATGGAATATCCTCCCCAAAGGAAGCAGACATAAATCAGCCCATGACTCAAGCTAATGAGGGATACGATGAGGTGTAGAAGCTGAAGTTAGACAAAGGAGGTGAATCGGTGGGCCAAGGCTAGCATCCAACTGCAATGAATCTCGGGACTATCTGGGACAGACAGATTGCTAATAATTTTGCAAGTGAACATTGAGTAAGGGTTGAATGATAGTGAAAGTAGTCACGCTGTCTCAAGTTAGTAGCAGGGCATGTATGTTTGTTATGTCAGTGGATAAAGCAAACACACCCAATCTGTGATTACACTGAGTTTATAATGAAGAGAGGGGCAGGAAACAGAATATTGGCAGCACTTCTAGTTTATTATTCTATTGTTCTATTTGGTTTGGTTTGGGGGTTTGGAGTTTTTTTTGGGGGGGGGGGGGCCGGGGGGGGGTTTGTTTTCCTTGTTGCAGCAGCTATATTCTTGGTGGGCCAGCTGAGCCAGGGATGATGCTGAGGCATATTACCACTTGCTACCACAGGACAGCCGTGTCATCATCTCAATCTCTGTTAGTGTTGGGTGATGTCAGAAACCCAGACATAGGCTCAAACCCAGGTATGAGCATGGTTTGGTATCAATGGGTCAGAGATGAACTCATTGTAATACCACTGGCTGTGTTCATTTGAATTTGAGACTTCCTGCATGGTGATATTTGTTAAGTATGGTTAGAACTTTTTGTACAGATTGAAAAGTGTCATAACTTTTTTTGCTTTGCTTTGTCATAACTGAAAATGTTAGGATTTTCTTCAAATTCTCCTCCACTCTCCTTCCTGTACCCCCTGCCTCCCTCCCCTGCAAATAATAATAATTAATAATTAATCAGATAGAGACCAATCATGGAAATTCAGTCCAAAGGTGAATGTTCTAAAAAGTTATAGCTTGTTGAAAACAGGTTAGAATCACAACAGTTTGGCAGGCTTGACTATGAAACATCTGTTTCTCTCTTTCGCTCTCTCTCTCTCTCTCATTTTATATATAATATATAAAATCTTGAGAAAGAGCAGATATATCTTGTAATTTTAATATACCTTTGCCTCTAAAAGTCTTCTAAGAAATAAGATTAATGTTCCACTTACTCATTTAGGCATCAGCTGGTAAAATACCTGGCCTGTAAAGCAACACAAACAACACATTTCAAGGGTTTTTTTCCCTTAAAAAATTCTTCAGGACATCTGGTGGACAGATACAAAGTTTTCCTGTTTTGAATTATGATATTCTTGGTATCTGTTATGTCAAGCATCCTTTGCTTTTAAAAGAGCATACCTCATGCTTAAAGTAGACAATAAATAAAATGATCTATTAAAGATTGTAACCATGTTTGGGTTAGTTGTCATTTTTAACACAATGTATTGTAAATAATGGAAGAGGCAAGATTACAAACATGAGCTTCATCAGTTTTCAGCAAGAATTCTACAAAGAAATAGGTTATAGGTGTTGACAAGAATTGTATAGTGAAGAGTGTAATAGTGTATTCCAGAGCTTTAATTCCCAGCCTTAGATGAACATTTTGAGATGCTAATCAGTCAAGAGAATTGAAGAATCTGACAACAATTTAATCATTAATCATAAGAGATGACATCTCTCATTTTATTAGCCTAATGTTTAATATGACTATTTCTTCTTAGTCCTGTGTATAGGATTTTAACAAGGAAATGTGTGAATTAAATTACCAGGTATTTCCTACAGTTAATAAACCCAGGGTTAATTTTGGAAGACTCTTGTGTTAATGGGGTGCTGAAAAACCAGCAAGAGTGGGGCAGAAAGCACGAAGCCATATTAATAAAAGTTTGAGTTGGAATTAGAGTCAATAAAATGAGTATCTGAACTAGAACTAAACAGAAAGTTTGTGATGAGTACTCTGTGATGAGTAACCAAAATCAACAAATACAGAAGGTGCCTTTTAATGAACCTGTGTGGCAGCACTTGATGGGAGTGAGGGAGCTGATGGAAGGAGAAGGCCTGCAAGTTGTGAAGACCCTCTCCAATAAGATTCCTTCCCGTTGCTGCTCCCTTGGCCATGCATGTCTGCTGCCCCTTAGAGCTAGAAGCAAAATGATAATCTACCTCAGTAGCTTAAATTGGACAACTTCTGAAATAAGGGCCAGATGTATAAAGATATGTAAGTGCTGAAAGATGCTGGTTGGGGCTCTTGAAAATTCCACTTGACTCCTATCTGCATTTTTAAGCATCTAAATAACTTGAAAAATTTTCCCCCAAGTTACTATGAGTAAGAATGACAGACTCATTAAGGCCTTTAGGAAACTTTTTTTCCTTCAAAGAAAAAATCATTAATTTCAAATAGAGAAAAAAATCTGAGAATGTCACAAAATATTCCCAGAGTGGGAACAGAAAAAGAGGCAAAATTGTATTAAAATATTTGCCAAGCTGTAACAGTAACCTTCGTTTAATTTATCTCATCTGAAAAATACAAGTACAAACTGACAAATGTATTGTCAATACTGCTTACTGAACTGACCCTGCTACTTGTCATGAGTGTGGACAACTACCTGTCATGTAGACACTCCCACAGCTTCTCAACACTGGGGCTGCTGAACCACTGAGACAATCAGACATATAAACAGATACCACTTGCAGCAACACAGTATTAGCCTTCTGGTGGCTTACCACCCCTTCAGAAATACTGCCTTATTGTCCCAGTTGAGGAAATTGGGATACGGTTTGGAAAAATAATCTTGTTCCAAAAATGTATGTTTGCTTGGAATAGCTCATTATTATGAACCTGATATGGGACTAGATTTTGAGATCAGTTACATTGCTAAAATGCCAAAGTCAACTGCCTGGGCAAGATAGTTTGTTGTTGGTTTTAAAAAAAAAATCACATTGACGTAATCAGGATCAAAGAATATAGCCCTTAGTCCTGAGTGACACGTGGTAACACACGAGGGCTGGTTCATGAAGTGTGGTTGAGCTATTAGGAAATAATGATTCTAACATAGATCAGCTTTTGCCACCATTATGTTGAGTCATACCTTCCTCGGGGGAGTAGCTCTGCTGAAATCAGTGGGACTGCTGGCAGAGGGTGGTATAGTTTAGCCCATGGAGAAGTATCTTCACTTTAAAGGGACTGGCGGAAAGCTGAAGTACTGAGCCAGGAACGAACCTGGCATTGAATTATGACTTTGAGAATCACAGCCCTCATCTGTTCACCCCTTGTACTGGGTGGTGAGTAAGTCACTGCTCCCCATTTTGTGTAATGGTTTCTCCTTAATGTGCGCCCGCCGGAGCTGGCTGGGAAAATAAAGTGGTGTAGTCCAGGCCCTCTTCATTCCCTTCCTGCCCAGTAGCTCTCAGCAAGCAGTATCAGGCAAGTCATTCCTGTTCTCGCCACTGCAGCAGGAGTCGCAATCTGAGCAGGGGAATGTGTACCTGTGGGCAGAGTAGGGGCTGTGACAATCACTCCAAGTTAGGCTGGGAGAATCTGGCCTCTGATGAAACTAGGCATTCTCCGGGGGCCCTCGCATGTTGGACTGTCACCCATCACTGTAACTAAATGTCAAGCAGAGAAATTCTTAACCAAAACTCTGGAAGTAAGAAACAGCCTGAAGGGAATAGTTAGGAAATTGAACTCCACAGAACCAGCATGGAGCCTGATTTAGCATATGATGCCTTTATCAGAGATGCACACTATTTGTAAGCTCTTCAGAGAGAGCCCATGGCTGTGTTTCTGTTTATGCTGTACCTTCGGGCCTTGATCCTGACAGATTCCCCTAGGCCCTACTGTAACATAAAAAATAATACATATTTCTAATGAAAAGGCTTAAGAGGAGATTTGAACAACAGAAAATATCAAGCTAATCCTTTATTTCAGCATTAGGATGCTTACTGGGGAGTCAGTCTCTTGTAGATTCACCAGGGTGTAAAGCGGACAATCTAATATGTACACACGATCAGATTAAAGCACAACATGACAATCGCGCTATACAAAACATGTGACCTGTATTGCAGGATAGCGCATACACACGTCGCTCCTTGTAACGCAACAGACTTCTTTGCAATATCGCGGTGTAGCGCAATGAATTCTGGGCACCTATCCCACAGTTCAATTTTCCCTCAATCTGCGCTTGGAATCATGGGATGGAGGAAAGGAACACAAAGCGCCATGGGTAAAATCTCAGTTTCCCGTGGTGCACTGTGTTCCCCTTGCGTCTTCCTCATTGCCAATAGCAACTCGTGCCTATTTTCAAAAGTGCAGTGACGCACTACTTGCCAGCAATCACAACAGTGACAGCATGGATCCTGCTCTGATCTCCACTGTCGCCTTCAGCGTTCTAAATACATCTCGGCTGGTTGCTCAATACGCAATAAGCTCTGAGTCAGACAAGAACGCTGAGGAGCAGGGGCTGATTGATGCCATGCAGAGCAACAGCACCGCATTGCTCAGCTCCTTCACCGATCATCTGCACACGGTGCAACGCCGTTTCTGGTCGCGAGAGATGAGCACCGAGTGGTGGGATCGCATTGTTAGGCAGCTGTGGGGTGACGAGCAGTGGGTACAGAACTTTCGAATGTGGAAAGCAACCTTTCTGGAACTGTGTTCAGAGTTGGCCCCCGCCCTGCGATGTAAAGACACCAACATGAGGTCAGCCCTAACCGTGGAGAAGCGTGTTGCAATTGCTGTCTGGAAGATGGCGACTCCTGACTGCTACCGGTCAGTTGCAAACCAGTTTGGAGTCGGGAGGTCCACCGTCAGATTAGCCCTCTCACAAGTCTGCCGAGCCATCAATCGCATTCTGCTACGGAGGACGGTGACGTTGGGCAATGTTCGAGAGATTGTGGACGGCTTTCTGACATGGGATTCCCTAACTGCGGGGGAGCGATAGACGGCACACATATCCTGATTTTGGCACCAGACCATCTCGTGACCGAGTACGTCAACAGAAAAGGGTACTTCTCCATGGTGCTGCAAGCACTCGTGGATCACAAGGGGCGTTTTACGGACATCAATGCTGGGTGGTCGGGAAAGGTGCATGATGCCCGCATTTTCAGGAACACTGGTCTGTACCAGAAGCTGCAAGGGGGTACTTTCTTCCCTGATCAAAAAATTACAGTGGGGGATGTGGAGATGCCCATAGTCATCCTCGGAGACCCAGCATACCCACTGATGCCATGGCTTATGAAGCCGTACACCGGGAACCTAGATCGCAGCAAGGAGCGGTTCAATTACAGATTGAGCCGCTGCAGAATGACTGTGGAGTGTGCCTTTGGCCGTTTAAAAGGGCGCTGGCGATGTTTGTATGGGAGGCTGGACTTGGCGGAGGACAACATCCCTGCTGTGATTGCGTCTTGCTGTGTCCTTCATAACATTTATGAAAGTAGGGGAGAAAAGTTTTCCCCAGGGTGGGCTATGGAGGCACAGCACCTCGAGGAAGCATACAAACAGCCAGCCACTAGGAGTATTAGGGGGGCCCAAGGAGAAGCTGCTCGCATAAGGGAGGCACTCAAGGACCATTTCAATGATGCCCTCCCTTAGTTAACTTCCAGGACGCATCAGGTGCACCTTATGAGATTTTCAATGTGTACAAATAAAGCCACTCTTCAAATTATTTGTCTCTGTTTTTATTAAAACTAAAGGTGGGGTGGTTACAGGTGGGTGTAGCTGCGGGTCTCTAAAAAGTAGCTCTGGAGGGGACTCGATGTTGCAGTGTACCAGGGGGACGGGTGGCCTTCAAAGAAATGCTTAGAAGGACTACGGGGTGTGGGAGGCAGACACGGCTGAACTGTCTGGAGTGGAGCCCATACATTAATCGCCTGGATCTGCAAAGCAATCACGCTCTTGAGGAGTTCTGTTTGCTCCTTCATCACGCTTATCAGTTCATCCCTGTGTTTCTGCCTGCTCTGTTGGGATTCCTCTCTCCAGGCTCGATTCTCCTTCGCGGATGCCTCTGTTGCTTTAATCAGCTCTTGAAACACATCCTCCCTGTTTGTTTGAGCACACCGCCGAATGTTTCTCATGCGGTCTGCTGGGGTAGACACCGGCCTTGTGAAGGTCGAATCTATTAAAAAAGAATAATAAAGCTATTATTAACACAGAGCCTAGATAACCAATGTAACCTTCCAGTAGCACATTCCACTGGAAGGTACAGGGTGATCAACATCCTATGGTTAACTGAAGCGGACAAGGTACGTCCTAATAGTAACATTACTGTGGGCTAACATTCTGCACAGGGCACACAGATGGAACCCGACATCTCTCTCCTCAGAGTGCCCCTGCCAGCTAGAATACATATCTTACATGCCACCGGTTGCAAGCCAGGACCGTATGCTGCTGCACTGTGTGCTGCCACGGTTCCCAGGGCTGTGCTTTGCAGCTGGCGAGGCAGAGTATCCGTCTTTGGAAGCATAGACACAAACGATCTCCCATCTAACCTGAGTAGTAGGCTCTGGAGGTACATCGAGGAAACCTTTACTGACCTAAATACAGATTAATTTTTGACAATCACTGCTTGTGTTGATGCACTTCTAATGAATGCAGAGTAAAGAGCGTGCACAGCGGGGACTGAGACAGCAAGCACCCCCACCCCGGACAATAATATTTTAGCAGGAGCCATAGCTGCACGAAAGAGAAACTTACCGGAACCCCCCATCTGCCACCTCAGAGGACACGCTGCAATTCATGTCTTGGGTGGACGTCTCAGCGGGGGTGCAGAAAAGCTCCTGGCTACACGCTGTTGCGCTCTCCTCCAGGTCATCCTCCATCTCCTCTTCCTCGATCACATCCTCATCCTGCTCGGCTCTGGCATTCACTGGACGAGGGGGGGGCCAATGTGTCCCTGGGACTCTTTGCAGTGGTTGTGGGGTCCCCACTGAGGATGGCTTCTATCTCTTTATAGTACCTGCATGTAGCAGGCACTGATCCAGAATGGCGGTTTGCCTCCTCCGCTCAGTGATAGGTTATTCTTAGCTCCTTCACCTTTGATCTGCACTGCACAGTGTCTCTATCATAACCTCCCTCTGACATGGCCCGAGAAATTATGCCAAATGTATCATAATTTCGCCTGCTGCCATGTAGCTGCACCTGCACAGCGGACTCTCCCCAGATGCTGATCAGGTCCAGCACCTCTGCCGTGCTCCAAAGGGGTGCGCGTCTTCCACGACGGGCCGCCATTGCTACTGATGATCGGCACTGCACTCCACTCCATGAGGAAGAGAACAGGAAGTGAAACAGATGAGAAATTCGAAAATCCCGGGAATCTGATCAGGGCGGGGACTGTTTCGTCATGGCCACAGGGGATGGGTGGGGGGAAGACCAGAGAGGACAACTTTGGAATGCTGGGACACTTCCGGAGGCCAATCATTGCGCGGTAAGTGTACACATGAGTGGAAAGGCGCAACAGCTGTTCCGCGTTAACTGCTTCCACCCTCGTCGAGGTGGTTTTTGTATTGCGCTACAACAAGGCAGTTAACGCACAACAGCCCTATTGCACGTGTGTACGCTGTTGTTGGTATCGCGCGGTAATGATTGTTAATGCGCGATAAAGTGATCGTGTGTACAAGGCCTCAGAGTGTAAAAAACTGCAGAGAAGCCAGTTGATTCTTTGCATTGCTCTTCACTACACAGGATAATGGAGGAGAACCCGCTCAGCAGCTGGTCTTGACAATAAAGGTAAGACACAGAATTTTCCAAAAAGAACGGATGGAACAATTCAAGAAATAAAAATGCAATAAATCACTAGGATCAAAGATCATTCATTTAAAAAAATATTCTGAAGAGACTGTGGCCCAAATAACTGTCCTCTGATGAATACCTTACATTTCCAGTTAAATCAATGGGAAATTTTTGTATGTATTTGTGAACAGCACTTGCATTAAATCATGAAGTACAATAACTACATTCTACTAAACTGGACAAAACAATGTTATCTTGGTAAGTCTCAGAACATCCCCTCCAGAATCTATGAAAATGTTCTCAGGGTAACTTGGACAAACAGGACAGTCTCTGCGCCAAAGAATAAATGGACACAAATCTGACATCAGAAATTGCAACACTACTAAACCAATAGGGGAACACTTCAATCTCCCTGCTCACTCCCTTGACGACTTGTTAATAGCTATGTTGAAACAGATGAATAACAAATCACAGCTTCAAAGAGAAACTGCAGAACTCGAACCTATATGCAAATTTGACTCAGTTGTCTTGGGGTTAAACAGGGACTATAGATTTTTCTCTCATTACAACAGGTGATTTGACCTCACCTTCCTCTATGTGCTGTTCGCCAGTGTTTGAATCCTAACACCTATTTTGACTTGCTGTTACAGCCTGACCTGATCCTATGTCATACATTCCCCTGCATTTAATTTCCTCCCATTCTGTAAGTTTCCCATCTTCAAAGCGTCTGACGAAGTGGGATTTTCTCCCATGAAAGCTCATGCGATAAATAAATCTGTTAGTCTTTAAAAGTGCCACAGGACTCTGTTGTCTTTCTACAATAGACTAACACGGCTACCTCTTTGGCATTTGACTCAGGGTAACTTGTGCATCTTCTGTAATAACAGAACACAAACCACTGTGTATCCTATTTAAAGAGGGGATATTTAAAAATTAAATCAGTGGTGGTGGAGAGGAGAGATTATATTATATAGGCTTCAGAATTATACCATATTAAAGTATGTCATATATTGGACTTAAATTATTTGAAAATGTCCCTTTATGATTGTTAATTCAAATTGTTTGTTTCTTAAATTGTTTTATTTCCATTTTTTCTTAAAAGCTCATGGGAAATGTTTGAGTTTTTATAAATTCAGTTTTCCCAGACAAAAATACAAAAGATTGATACAAAGTCAAGTAATTTCTTCTTTTAAAAAAAAATCACACTTGCATATAAAAAGGGAAAGCCCACCTATTGCTTGGGAGAAAATATATAATACAGCAATAATAATTTTAGTCAAATTTCTTTATTGATAGCCATAAAAACTGTAAACACTACATATATTAGTTCAAATATGGAATACTTGGGCTTTTAAAAGACTGGAAGCTAGAAAGTGGCCACAAAATCACAGCACTCAATCCTGCTACATGCTGAGAGCCACCTGTAAGGCTATGGTTCCCCTCAACTCAATGTGATTTGAGGGCACTCAGTACCTTGCATCAGCAAGTTTATAGGTAGCACAAGAAAAGTCCTTCTGGGTTCATGCAAAATGATCCCCTCTGTTGCTCAGGGTTGCTCACCGTGTTACTCTAATGAATTTTTTCTCTAACCTGTGCTTGCATATCTGCAGTGATTTTGTTGTGTGCTTCAACCTTGGCAAGTCTTCTTCATATTAAGAACTTGCTTTCTTAATGCCTAACTGAAACTTTTCTTTCCTTGCCCTAAAGCCATGGTTCAGTGTCATACCATAAATGATTCCATACCTTCACTTCTATTATTACCTTGCAGGCATTTATTGCCTGTGATCATATCCATCTGAGACTTGTCCCTTCCGCACTAAGGGTATGTCTACACTTACAAATGCTAGTTCGAATTAGTTAATTCAAACTAACTAATTTGAACTACGTTTAGTTAGTTTGAATTAAGTTAATTCGAACTAGCATGGCTCCACTGGAATTTTAATTCTAACTAGCCATGGCCATGCAGGCCACTTGCTTAGTTCGAATTAGTACGTTTCAGGAAGGTCAATATGCCAATTAGTTCAAACTAAGCAGTTAGTTCGAACTAATATGGACACATTGGACTTAGTTTGAACTAACTAGTTCAAATTAAGCGTTAGTTCGAACTAAGGAGTCGAATTTATTAGTGTGGCCAAGGCTTAAGTTAGTTCGAATTAAGCTTCCTTAATTCGAACTAACTTGCCAGTGTAGACATAGCCTAAATAAACAGCTTCTGTCGTCTCTTCTCATATGTCTTATCCTCCAGGATTCCAGGTATAGTAAGACCAGGTTGTACAGAATACCACCTCTTTAGTGGGAATTATACATAAAACTATATACACTAGAGCACAGCACTGTATTCTTTCTCAGTTATGTTACTATGCTATCTACGATCAACAGGAGCCACATGAGTGGTCCCCTATACAAACACAGAATCCCATTGATCTCACACATCAGTGGTGTTCCAGCAGGTGCAAGAGTCTGCTTCTCCTTATTTCTTGCAGTGAGTAGTTTAACCAATGAGCTTTCCAACAGGAATCTTTGAAGAAGCAGGTTATTTTAAGCAAATTCTGAAGGAAGACAAATTCTGAACTCAAAATATTGGCCACAGCTGGACAATAGCGTAGTGCAAAGGACATAATGTTTGTTTGTGTTGTATAGCTTCCAGAATCTATTTTTTTACCATTATCACATGACTAACAGTGACCAGTTCCAAGAACTTCTGGACCTAAACAATGCAATTACAGCCAAGCTACAGAACAGTCAAATTTCATTAGCTTTTCTGCAAAACATTGGAGGAAACAAAATACTGGAGGATATGCCAGTGACAGTTAATGATGTTAAAAATGATATTTATAGTAATTTCTGTAATCTAATCAAATGCAGTATATCAAATGCATTAAAGCAGCAGATGCTGACTGTGCCGGGAGGAAACCAAATGCAGGCTTACAAGATGTGTCATACTGTGAAATTATATTTGCATAATAGAAAATGAATGTTGGCTTGTGATGCTTGATGGTAAGTATCTGATTTATACTGCTCTTAATGTTAGAGGGATCTGGACATTACTTCCTTGTGAAGATCATTGTATTCCATCTTCTCTGCTATTGGTCTTGCTTCAAGGATTTTGGTGGGGGGTGGGAAGAGAGAGAGAAAATAAACATCAGTTTATGGGCTTGACCAAAAATATCCCATTGACTTCATTGGGGTTATTGGCCGTCAAAGAATGAAGGCTTAGGCTGTTTATACCTAGATAATTATTGCTACTATATTACTGTCTGGGATTACTCTAATGTATTTAATAAACAGCATTGAATTTTCAAATAAATTTGAGGTAATACTGTCCATAGGGTGAGAATCTACAAAGCACCACTAATTAACGCACTTAGTTTAATTGCTGTTTTAAATACTTGGTTAGCTGTTTTTAGGATGGAAAATTTCAGGAGCTTTTGTTTTAATTTTAATTGGGGGGTAGTGATGAGTGAGGGGACTGAAGAGATGAGCTTTTTCACATTACTTTGATATGGTGCTATTCTTATGTGATCTTGCGATCTATGTCTTGGTCTACAGCACAGCCAGGCACAGTCCCTGGAAATAGGACAGAAGGTGGAAGCTCATTAAACAAAAGAGCTTTCCTGCTTATTGCTGGAAGAGTGAACACAGCAGCGTACTTCCTATTGTTACATTCCCGCTTTCTGGGAGAGAGAAGAAAAACAGATATACCTCTTTCTTCCTCTCAATTACTTCCTGAGCCAGTCTTAGCCTTTCCGACAGGAGAGGGGCCATACCTCTTGGGTGTGAGCCAAGACACAGTCACATACCCAGTCAACACAGTCGCTGTTATACTCTGCTCTTGGGTCAAGAAACATAAGTCTATTGAAGAGTATATAGAAATCGCCAGTGATAGCTGATAATATGGAAATGTTTTAAACTTTCTAATTTACATAATTCTATATAAGGCCTGTTTTGTTTTAACTGTTTCAAAAAAGGGCGTTTGTAAATCGGGAGAAAGGCATTGTCTATAGGAATTTCTGGATTCTAATCTCAGCTTCTACTTCTGTCTCAGATTCCTTTTCTGTAAAATGAAGCTAATACTTAAGAATTGTAAAGAGCTTTTAAACTGAAAGCACTAAGTGCACTGTTAAATAAGGGCAAAATTTGCCTGTGGTATGGAAGACCAGTGCAAGGTCCTTGCAAGTACCAAATGCCTGCATTGGGATTGTTTGGTGGGAGTTGCAGGCGCAGCAACAGCGCAGGACTGCATGCATAGGCCATGTTGGGAGGGAACTCTGGAGTAGACCGTAAGCTATTTGAGGAAGGGGTTGGCTTTTTGTTTTGTCCATTCAGTGCTGAGGATCATGGGGTTTTGGTCCATGACTTGTACTCCTAGATGCAATGATAATACAAATAAGAAGTAAGCCTACATAGGATGCTGTGGTGGAGAGATGTGATGGGCTGCTGTGTTCATGAATCTTTAGCCTAATTACAGAAAAATGGGTAAAAATTAAAGTAGGCCCGCTAGGCCTCAATTACACCAAAGAGAAGACCAGGGGAGGATCCACAAGATCTATGATTATGCAGGTCCAATGACTCGAACGTTCTAGTACAAGCCATGTGGAGGTACTGTGGCTGTAACTTCAGCTCATTAAACCACAGTAACAGCCTTGGGCAACTCAGGATAGGGAGCTGCACTTTCATCCCACATTCTAACCCTGGGGTTGGGGTGGTGTGTTGCAATTACCCACTGCATTTCACCTGGCAGAGCACCCATGCAGGCTCTCTGCAGGAGAAATGGGTTTCACTTTTGTGCTTGGATTTATTTATGCTATAACCTGAGTGAAGTAATTAACTTTAAAATGAGTCACAAAAGCCCTGGGAAAAGAAACAGGTTTTCCTAGAAAAGGGATCCAGATAAACTTTAATTCTTTGTAGAATAATGTTTGCACTGCTCTGTTTATAATCTCAAAGCCCACAGAACAAATTTGGCACAGAGTAGATTTAAACCTTAAGGGTAGACTGACATATAATCTGATATTGAACTCGGCTCATAGCAAAAATATCTGCTACTCTGTTTTAGAGGTTATTTGTGCTTCCATACATTCCAAAGGTTTCGTAGGAAAAGCTCCAAGATAAAAATTCACTCTAGCATTAAGTGCTAATGCTGCATAAGTGTACCTAATGGTGTTGGTACAAATTCTTTAATACATCAAGGCTGTCTAGAATTTCAGCCAAGGAACCAAATCTGTCCCTGGGATTTCCACATCTGGGTCTTGTGGGCCATTGCCCAAATAATGGAATACACTCCTGATTATTTTTTTATAGGGCATACCACGAGTACCTCTACATCTGCTCACATACAGCTCCCCAGAGGTAGGTGCTACATGATACACATTCTAGCAGCTGTTTTATTTTTCTACTGCAGCTTGTTCCCTACACCTGCAGTGGTACTATAAAATGAGCAAAATGTCAAAAGGTAAGCTTTAGTGGGGTTGGGTCACTATTACATCTCTTCTGGGCATTCTCAGCTCTGTGTGCAATTCCTTACAAGCTGCCACATCCCTTCTACATCTTCTACTTGCAATGACTTTCCATTCAGTCATGTGACCCATTCTCTGTGGTCTATATTTAGGAAAGTCTTCCTATTTAAACAAAGAGTCCTGAGGCACTTTTAAAGACTAATAAATTTATTTATTTGTTAGTCTTTAAAAGTGCCATAGGACTCCTTATTTGTTTTGCTAAACTAGATTAACACGGCTGCCCCTTTGCAATTTGTCTTCCTATTTAAGTTTCTCACTACCGCTTTTATTTCTGGAATTAATTGATAAACTCAACATTAACAAGTCACCGGGACCAGATGGCATTCACCCAAGAGTTCTGAAAGAACTCAAATGTGAAGTCGCGGAACTGTTAACTAAGATTTGTAACCTGTCCCTTAAAATGGCTTCGGTACCCAAAGACTGGAAGTCGGCTAATGTAACGCCAATATTTAAAAAGGGCCCTAGAGGGGATCCCAGCAATTACAGACCGGTAAGTCTAACGTCGGTACCGGGCAAATTAGTTGAAACAATAGTTAAGAATAAAATTGTCAGTCACATAGAAAAACATAAACTGTTGAGCAATAGCCAACATGGTTTCTGTAAGGGGAAATCGTGTCTTACTAATCTATTAGAGTTCTTTGAAGGGGTTAACAAACATGTGGACAGGGGGGATCCAGTGGACATAGTGTACTTAGATTTCCAGAAAGCATTTGACAAGGTCCCTCACCAAAGGCTGTTACGTAAGTTAAGTTGTCATGGGATAAAAGGGAAGGTCCTTTCATGGATTGAGAACTGGTTAAAAGACAGGGAACAAAGGGTAGGAGTAAATGGTAAATTCTCAGATTGGAAAAGGGTAGCTAGTGGTGTTCCCCAAGGGTCGGTCCTAGGACCAGTCCTATTCAATTTATTCATAAATGATCTGGAGAAAGGGGTAAACAGTGAGGTAGCTAAGTTTGCAGACGATACTAAACTACTCAAGATAGTCAAGACCAAAGCAGATTGTGAAGAACTTCAAAAAGATCTCACAAAACTAAGTGATTGGGCATCCAAATGGCAAATGAAATTTAATGTGGATAAGTGTAAAGTAATGCACATTGGAAAAAATAACCCCAACTATACCTATAATATGACGGGGGCTAATTTGGCTACAACGAGTCAAGAAAAAGATCTTGGAGTCATTGTGGATAGTTCTCTGAAGATGTCCGTACAGTGTGCGGAGGCGATCAAAAAAGCAAACAGGATGTTAGGGATCATTAAAAAGGGGATAGAAAATAAGACTGCAAATGTATTATTGCCCTTATATAAATCCATGGTACGCCCACATCTCGAATACTGTGTACAGATGTGGTCTCCTCATCTCAAAAAAGATATTCTAGCACTAGAAAAGGTTCAGAAAAGGGCAACTAAAATGATTAGGGGTCTGGAGAGTGCCTCGTATGAGGAACGATTGAAAAGGCTGGGCCTCTTCAGCTTGGAAAAGAGGAGACTGAGGGGGGACATGATAGAAGTATATAAAATTATGACTGATGTGGAAAAAGTGGACAAGGAAAAGTTGTTTAAATACTCCCATAATACAAGAACCAGGGGTCACCAAATGAAACTGATAGGTAGCAGGTTCAAAACAAATAAAAGGAAGTTCTTCTTCACACAACGCACAGTCAACTTGTGGAACTCCTTACCTGAGGAGGTTGTGAAGGCTGGGACTATAACAATATTTAAAAGGGAACTGGATAAGTTCATGGGGGCTAAGTCCATAAATGGCTATTAGCCAGAAAGGGGTTAAGAATAGTGTCCCTAGCCTCTGCTTATCAGAGGATGGAGACGGATGGCAGGAGAGTGATCACTTGATCATTGCCTGTTGGGTTCACTCCCTCGGGCAACTGGCACGGGCCACTGTCGGTAGACAGATACTGGGCTAGATGGACCTCTGGTCTGACCCAGTACGGCCTTTCTTATGTTCTTAAATAGCAAGGCAAGATATTTTGTATTGCTGAACTGAAAAAGAGACTCAAACCAGGCAAACCCTTAAAAGGTGAAACAAGTTGAATGTATAGCAAGACACATTTGTTTTCCAGAGGCCTGTACGTCTTAAGGCAGTACTAAATGCTTTATGCTCCATTTAGAGCAGATCTGATGAACAACAAAGCAAACCAAACCAGAAATGTTTCCTTGGATTTTTCCATTCTTTTATCTCTTTAGGTACATGATTTGAAAAGCATGCCTTTTAAATGATGTTTTTGATAAATCAGATTATTTTTAAAAGACTGAGATTTTGTATCTTGATTCTTATGGAGGTTGACCATTTAGAAAGACAATATTAAAGAAAGATCAAGAATTAAAAACAGCTTACAAAGGGTAAGCCTAACCTACACATTTCAGCTTTACAGAATGAGTTACTCTAAAAATAGCCTTTAATTGTCTTCTTGCTGTTCTAGCAGCATGGTGAAAACACAAGTGGTTGAGCAATATCAACAAAGAAAGGATTCCATGTATATTTTTTAAAAGTGCTGTGGTTTCAGAAAGTTCTAATTAAAAAACAAAACAAATGCCATTGTCTCTGAAGTACAAGTTAACCTTTTAAAATTGTATTTGTTCTATTTATTTTACCCCTGAAAGACTGTGTAGACTTTATTCCAAATATCCCCTGGAATGCTGTAAATGTAAAACACATATCTCTCTTCCTTCCAGAATTGCAGGAGAACCCACCTGGTTAAACTTTCTAGGCTCTGTATTTTAAAGGGAAGTAGTGAATATTGCTGATCCTTTAATAGACATGCTTTCTTTTTAAGCAGCCTCTCTGCTAGTTGAGTCACTGAGGGTTTTTTTTTTTCTTTTTCCTTTTAATGGAAGTGGAAATAGGGGTAGCTTTGATGGTGGCATTAAATTAATCTGGGATGATATTTTGAAGTGTATTTTTTTAGTGCATGATCCAGAAATCTTTAGATGTTACAATGCTCTCTTTGATTTAAGCCATTTCAGTATGACAGGTGTATACGGGATTCCAGTTCAGCAAGAGCCAAAATGAATACAACATAATTTCACATATACATGATAGTACTTGGTAAAGAATCATTATCAAAGGAAATTTTCCAAACATGGCATTAAAACAAAACAAAACAAAAAAGCCTTTTTAGTGTAATTTTAAAACATACACTTATTGGGTAGTGATAGCTGAGAGAAAATGCCAGTTGTCTAGCTACAAAGATTCCTGGGTTATGATGTGGGGGCTGGAAATCAGTGAGGCTGTCTAGACCATGTGTGATTGGGTGTCTACCTCACAAAGCACTGAAAGGAGTTAAAAGGGCCAGGTAGTCCAATTAACTCCACAGGCTGCCCCTGTAGGAGGAGCCAGGGAGAGGAGAACTGATTGAGAGCAGGCTCAGGTGTGCAGGAACAGAGTCTGTATGAAGCTGGAAACACACAGAGGCTGCTGGGAACGGACAGTCACTCCCTGGGAAGAGGGAGCTGGTTTGGAGCTACTACTCCCATAAATGGGGAAACCAGGGAGAGTAGTCCAGGACAGAATGTAGAGCCCAGAACTGTAGTGCTGAGGGTCCCTGGAATAGAACCCAGAGTAGATGGCACATCTGAGTTCCAGTTTGGCCACTGGGGAAGTGGCATCATCAGGGCAGTACAGGAGAAGTCTGCTCAGAACTGTTTGCATAGAAAGACTTTGAGTTAAACCCAGAAGGGGAAAACCATGGATCCAGCCAGAGTGCTGAGTATTGAAAAAAATGCTGCAGTTCCTGGAATGAGTCAGGTGTGCAGGGTGAGAGGATGATGGGAGAGGCACCATCTGAAAAGGATATAGCAACAACTGGTAGAATTAGAGTGACGAGGAGGAGATGCCCGATCAACGGTGAGTGGACCCTGTGATGCCACGCATTTTTAAAAAATGTATGGGAGGTTTCAGAATACCCTGACTTCAGACATCCATTAGAAATAATGGTATCATGACAGATTTCCTGATCAAGGATGAAATAAATGTTAGATTCCAAACTGTGCATTGTTCTCTCCATTTTCACCTTCGACACAGCTCTTTCTTACTGCAAGGAGAAGATGGAGGGTGGGCGCACAAGATTGTTGCTTCAGACATGCCCTGTGAAATCCAGAGCTCTGTGTGGTGTATGCATTCCCATAGTGGGTAGTCAGTTTGCCCAGCATAACTTGCCCAGAATTGCATAGCTTGCCTTGAGGACTCACATTTTCAGCTGGTATAAGGTGACATGGACTTCAATGGAATGATGTCAGTTTACACCAGATGTGGGTCTAGTCCCTTTTCTCCTTAATTGCATGGGCAAATAGTGCAGGAAAGACATTAATAATAATGGGATTTGTAGAAGTAAATCTTCCTTGTGCTAAAGGATAAATGGACCCCTTCACAACTTTGCCAATTAATAAGTCCTGCCCTTTCCTTGATTATACAGAACTCTTATGCTTCACAGAAGGATGACTAACGGAGCCTTTAACTACTTGGAAATGCAGGGACAGGGCAAAACTGGCATTCATAAATCATATATTAGGGTCATATTAACAAAGAGCAAAGCGAGAACACATTTAAACCATTAATGGGATATTTGGAACTTCCTGACTAGATGGAATCAGTCATATAATTGCCACATACATAATAATCACACAACCACGTATAACACTTGACGCAGGCACTCAACTCTTATTGAAGTTGTGAGGAGCCCTATGTGACTCAGGAACCCTAAATGTCCTAAAATGTGTGCCCCCTAAATACCTAATTATGTGCCTCTATAATTTATATGCAATAAATAAATCTGTTAGTCTTTAAAAGTGCCACAGGACTCTGTTGTTTTTCTGCAATAGACTAACACGGCTACCCCTTTGGAACTTGACTACAATTTATATGTAACAATTACAAATATATATATTGGGCGCTGATAAACATCAATGGGTAGGAGACAAATAACAGAAATAAATATGCCTAGATGTAATCCAAAAGGTTCTAAGTTACAAGCTTTGTACAGTAAACTGATTTATTTTCATTAATTTATAGATTCCAAGACCAGAAGGGACCACTGTGATCATTGAGCCTGATTTTCTGTATCAAACAGGCCAGAGATACTATTTAACTTGTGAATGAAGCTCCTTAATAGCATAACATGGGAAGTTTGCACTGTCGCTGTCATTGTGTTTGTTAGATTAAACAGAGAACTTCATTCCCAAACAACAATGCCCATATGGCACCTTCCTGAACAGTAATTTGGTTTTTTTTAAGAAGGAAGACCCTTCCTTTCTCCCACGCCTCATAGAGTCAATTGTTCATTCTTAGGATGCAAACAGAATTGGTCTCCTGGTGTTTATAAATTAACAGATACCAGACAAGGCGCAGAACTTCTAAAATACCGTGTAAAGCTACAAAGGGAAGATGTACCAGTCTGTTAATGTACTCTATAGTATTATTCCTTGCCAAAATGGAGTTCTATATTTTAATAATTCCTATTTCTAGTTTCCTTTTACCACATAACAAATGCCTTCACTCTAAAGTATTCGGAGTATCATGCATACCCTCAGACCTGAGATGTATGCTGTTCAGATATTCAGCTTTTAGTAACAGTGATGAGTGTACAGTATGTAGAGGGCTGCAATTTTCAGCAGGTTCTTTTTTTTTTTTCCTGCCTCAGATAGAATATATGGAATACTTATTTGTATGGGTCACTTATTTACAAATCAGCCTATCTTTGAAACTGCTGTATAATCACAATGGCTGGTAATTACAGACTGTTTCACCATTTAAATCTTCTATCTTATTGGTTAAAAAGGGGGGAGGGAGAGAGAAAACGCTTCATGTTGAATATCTTTCTCTTCCCCCCTCCTGTTCAGCAGCCCAATGTCATGTGCAGCAGAGTTTAGGTGTTGGAAGGAAAAGAGAGACTCTGGTTCAGAGATCTGTAGGGTTTTCAGCACAGTCCTGTAGAGTAATGGGGGAGATTTCTATTCATTCCACTGCAAGTATAGAACAGCTCATATTCAGAAGTTGACTTTTCATTCTTCCTTTGGTGCTGGATTAGAGATGTCCCACTGTGCACAAGCACAGGTGACCTGACTCCTTGTGAATTGTGGGGTTTGCTGATGAATGCACTAGTGCAGGGATTCTCAACCCCTTCACCATTGCGACACAGCTGGGAGAGCTCCCAGTTATGTGCGACACACCACTGCTTCCTGCCCACCGACCCCAATCACCAAAGAAATCTCCCTGTAAAAGGGATTTCTTTTTGGCAGATGGAGGCTTGACTGGCAGCCCCTGAGGCCAAGAAACAGCTGATTCTGCAGTGGATCTTGCAGAGAGCCGCTGCAGCTTCAGCTCTTATAGGGCCAGCAGCGTAAAATCAGCCTGCTGCTGCAGCTCTCCTAGAGCTGTCTGCAGCAGGCTGATTTCATGTGACACACTCATCCACTGTGCCACAACAACACACTTTTGTGCCACGCCACAGTGATTGAGAACCGCTGCACTAGTGAAGAAAGTCAGTTGATGAATCCTTGTCATGTGTGTCCAATGGCCAACCTCCCCTTTGAAGGGAGCGCCTTGGTAATGTGGGTTACTACAGTTGGAAGACTTCAGGCGGGAGTATGGGGGGGTTCTGTTGCCCCTTTGTGGGCTGAGGGCTTGTCCCCCTCCCCTCCTCATTTCCCTGCAGAGTCTCAACATACAACCTAGCCATTTGTGGTATGTGTGGGAATAAAGCATTTGGCCCTGGGAATTTGACAGAGTAAATGGAGAAAAAGTACTTGTCATTATACACGATTTGATTTCATCAGACTTGGCGTACAGTGAATCCCCGCATGCTTAGGAACAATGTGTCTCAAACGCTCTATGGCTGTTAGCTGCAATGTATTCCTCTCTCCCGGATTAGATTGTCATGCATATTGGTGAACGGCATTGTTTGTAGATTATATTGTGTTCTGTGGCATAATACTTGGACTGCATCATTTGGTACAATATGTTCAAAAAGAAGAGTTAGAAATAGGCGATGGGCTTGTTTTGTTCCAAGGATGCTATCTGGTGCAATGCAATAATAAATGCACATCGCAGTAATGTGCCTGAGGACAGTATGGGCACCATGCAAAGGTCGCTGTTGTCAGTCTCTAATTTCCCAGCAAATGTGACATTTAAATTGTATATCATTAAGATCACAACAAATGTATTTATATTCCCTTTTACTGGGATCAGTTTTACACATTATGCATTTGATATATTATGTGCTATTTGGATCACGGGGCATTTACAGCATAATATAATGTCCCGCGTCATCACGACAACACTGGGTGCTAGGCACAAATGTCACTCATTTGCACGTTGCCTTTGTGTGAGCTGTCACAAAGCCACTGGGGAGTGCCAATATTATTGGAGATGTTTTAAGAATGGTTGGGCAAATAATTCAAACCTAAACCATGAAAAAGGGGAGTTATTAAGCAGGGGGAGGGGGAGAGAGAGAGTGTTTTGAATCATTTCTCCACTGTTTGTTTTAATACATATATCCCTGATTAGAATGCAGTGCCCAAGCAGTAACTTTCCAACACATACAGGAATTGCAAATATTTTTGGAACAGAATGAGAGGGATTGAGTTGGGAGTTTATTGGGGCTGCTTGTTAAATGTATCTACTCAGCATTTTTATTTATTTACCATCTTCATAATTGGTTGTTAGATTTCAGACACTGTGTTTTGGCTTTGTAAACTTAAAATCCACTATTCATCTATGATACACTGTATTGGGGAGGTGCTTTTTTAGCCCCATTTAATAGATATGATTGATAATTTCAAGGCACACTGACTAGAAGCAAGTTTAAAGATGCTAGAATTATTTGCAGTGACTTCATTATTCTCTAACTTGCTTATACATACACATATTAATTATTGTATATTTGGAGCTATTTATCTTTAGAATGTACTGCATACACATAGTGCAGCACATATCCTGAAGTAGCAGAAAGTGATTTTTGTAGCTATCTTCGGCTGCATCTACACTTGTAAATTAAGTCTTCTTAAGCTTGCTTAAGTCTACTTAATTTACCCTGCGTCTACAATACAGTTTTCTTAAGTCAACTTAAGCAGCTTGCTTAAGTCGACTTAAGGAAAATAAAGTCGACTTAATGAAAATTAAGTCAACTTAATTAAACCTAGAATTACTTCGACTTAAGGCTTAATTCGACTTTTTAAAGTCGAATTAAGTCAGTGTAGAAGTGGGGTAGCCCTAAGTCGATTTAGGGCTACCCCAGGACTATACCAATGGAGGAGCCTGGCATGCCCCCCCACAGGCACCTGCCCCTATACCCTGCCATGGTCCCTGTCCCCCTTTGCCCCATTGTACCTATGTACAATGGGGCAAAGGCTGAGCCCCCTGGCATTGGGCAAAGGGTACCCCCTGCCCCCGTGGACCTGCCCTAGGTCCCCCTAGCCTCTAGAAGTCGACCTAGGCGTCCAGTGTGGACGCTCTAGGTCGACTTTGTAAGTTCCCCCCAAAGTCGACTTAAAATTTAAATGTAGACTCACTAAGTCGACTTTAAGTCGACTTAGTTGTCGACTTAGTTAAAGCCGACTTAAATTTCCAAGTGTAGACATAGCTTCATGACCTCATGATGTAAGCACCAGAAACTGACAGAGTACTGGTTTGACTTCTACACTAAGCTTTCTTTCCTACCCACCTATCGATTACTTTGTATTAAAAATTTCTGCCTCACCACACTGACTTTTCCCCTCCCTTCTTTCTTTTTTTAATCTTTCATTTGTGTTCCTCATTTTCTTTCCATTAACATCTCTGGTCTGTCTTTGTAATGTCTCCTTTGCACCCACTGAAGAGCATAGTCAGTGCAGAATCTGTCACTGATGAACAGGAACTTCCTGTAGCATGCACTGTATAGTACTCACATGTTTATGTCGTGATTTTCATCCACAGATCTCAAAGCACGCTGTAAAGGAAATTGTGTGAAATCTTGACGGCATTGATGTAAATGGGAGTTTTGCCATTGACTTCAGTAGGACCAGGATTTCACCTTGTGTAACACTGGGGAAAATAAGAGATTAATTGGCTTGCCTACAGTCATACAGTAAGCCAAGGGTAGAGCAAGGAATAAAAGTGAGGACTTCTGGCTCCCACTCCTCGGCCCAATCCACTGGACCATGCCGCATCCACTAATCAGAAGCCTATATGGAAACATCAAAATCTAAAGCTACTCAATTTTGATCTCCAGGAGGAGTGGGGGTCAGCTCCAAGCTATATTTCAGGATGGGGCATTTGAGCTTTCTCGTGCCTTCATAGCTGATGCTTACGATAACATCCTTTTTCAGTGCAGCACTTGGTATGCCTGACAGACAGATTTCGCTGTGACAGGCTGCTTCTCTTGCCTGCTTGCTGATTATGCTAGAGGTGCATTTTGCCATGTTAATGTTAAGTTCCTTTCAAAACTCAGGATTGAAAAATGATTAGCATTAAAGTCCTTTTCTGCTCCCCCAAGGTGCTTTTGAAATTGTGCAAATCAAAACAATTACAAAAAGACTATAGGAAGTTTGCTGTCATGCTTGAAGGAAGAGGAAGGGAGGAAGGTTGAGGCAGAGGGCCACAGGGAGCAAAGTTTGTATCTGGCAGGACCATTACTGTGACCACTACTATAGACCTCAGGAGGATGCAATGCATGTCCCCCACCCCCAACCACAAAACAGGCAGCACAGGCCAAATTTTCAAAGGTATTTGGGTGCCATAGTATGCAGAAACACACCTAACTCCTATTGATTTTAATGGGAATTAAGTGTGTGACATGCTTAGGCAGCTAGTGAAATTTTCAAACCCGCCTTTTTAGAATCTAAATCCTTCAGAAAATTTGGCCCTAACACGCCAATGAGGAAATATTCAAGATAGCCACATCTCTGTCTGTAACAGTTTTTAATGCCAACAGAGCATGCTTTAAAACTAATAAACCCCATAAAGAGACTTTTACGCTCAGGAGTGTGTGAGGCAGTTCCACCCAGTGAAAAAAAACAAAGGTTTTTTTAAAGACTTGTTGCGCCGTACTCTCTCATGGTAATTGTGTGCGGGTAGTTCTGTTCAAGAAAATGGTGCTATTTGCGCTAAGTGAGGCAGCATCATTTCATTGTCTACTAAACCCAAATTTTCATCATCACAGCCTGCCTTTGGTAAAATCTTATGCAACTAAATTCAGTTAGCATTGGATTTATTTTCCTTATTATAGGGCACGTAGGGCTTGTTTTTGATGCCTCTTGTTTTAGTTTTACACAGATGGGGTAATTACACCAGCAAGAGACAAGAATAAGGCTCATAATCTTTACAGATAACAGCCAACTTCATTGTTGCTGTCTCTGAACAGCCATGTTCAAAAAAACTTTGGTTCAGTACACAATTAGACAATCCATTGTGGGCTGCTTGGATGGTTCAGATTGCTGCAGGCTGGTGGGTTTACAAATAAGATGGAATTAGTTTCCCAGTCCAGCTGCACATTCCTGATGAGCAAAATATCTTGGTTGATGTTAACCTCCTGCTCAGGTGTTGTGCAGAACAGCTCCCTACTGGTTTTCGATTGACTGCAGTTGGCATCTCTCCTGGCTGTTACAGAAGCGTCTCGCTATTGGGTTAGCATCTAGGAAATCTGGTGTCTGATCTTGTCGTGCTCTCTGGAGTGGCTCACAACTGTGAGTGCCAATCTCAGGTCAGGACAAGGAAAAGTTGTTTAAATACTCCCATAATACAAGAACCAGGGGTCACCAAATGAAACTTGTCCACTTTTTCCACATCAGTCATAATTTTATATACTTCTATCATGTCCCCCCTCAGTCTCCTCTTTTCCAAGCTGAAGAGGCCCAGGCACTCTCCAAACCCCTAATCATTTTAGTTGCCCTTTTCTGAACCTTTTCTAGTGCTAGAATATCTTTTTTGAGATGAGGAGACCACATCTGTACACAGTATTCGAGATGTGGGCGTACCATGGATTTATATAAGGGCAATAATACATTTGCAGTCTTATTTTCTATCCCCTTTTTAATGATCCCTAACATCCTGTTTGCTTTTTTGACCGCCTCCGCACACTGTATGGACATCTTCAGAGAACTATCCACAATGACTCCAAGATCTTTTTCTTGACTCGTTATAGCCAAATGGGCGGAGCAGAGGAGTGTTGGAGGAGCAGAGGAGTGTTGGAGAAGCAGAGGAGAATTGGAGGAGCAAAGGAGTGTTGGAGGAGCAGAGGAGTGCTGGAGGAGGGCGAAGGAAGTAAAATAACAACGAAGAGAGGTAAAAGAACACTGAGAGGGGGAAATAGCCTAGGGGAAGGAACTGTTGCCGGTGGCAGTACCAGCAGCATACAGCTGTCTTTCCTAGGGCCCCTAGGCTGGGGCTCGGAGTAGAGGGAGGGCCCGAGCCCCTTCCCCCTCCTACTCTGTGCAGGCAGTGGAGTAACGACTGCCCAGAACCAGGGGCAGACAGGGCTTGCCTGGGCCCTTAGCAAGACAAAGCACAGGACCCACAGGGACAGAGTGGACTGATTTGCCACAAAGGTCAAAAAGGGACTATGTCTACACTAGAAAAGTTAAGTTGACTTTTGTTAAGTTGACTTAATAAGGTCGACTTTGTCGACTTAAAGTCGACCTTATTAAGTCGACTTAATAAAAGTCAACTAACTTTCTAAGTGTAGACATAGCCAAAGAAAGGTCTTGGATTCAGGGGAAGGATCAGGATACCACTGTTTCTTACCTTCATGTTTATACCATTGTTGTGGCCTTGGACACAGCAGTCTTGAAGCTTTATTTTAGTCTCATTCAAAACATCCCAAAACAGTTCTGCTAGGCCTTTTCCAGTAGAGTTGTCAACAGAGCAGACAGATAAAAAAGTTCCTTTGCTGGGATACAGCCAGCTTCGTCACCAACAAATCTTACTGTGATATCATCTCACTATGACTAATGTCAGGGGTGCAGTGCATTATTATGGACAGCACAATACTTTGCTTTGCCAAGCCATATTAACATGTTATCAAGCAACTTCTTTACCATATGGTCAATCAAATTTTTTTGCTGCAATACTAGTCCATAGCTTTTTTACGAACTACTCAACATAGGTGCTCACGCATGACGTTGTATTTCCCAAGGAACTCTACCAAACTGAGAAAACTAGTTATATTCAGTGAAAAACTTATCCGAAAGCCCCAGAAAGCCAAATTAGTCTTTGCAAGGAAGAGGGTAATTGAGATCAGATGCTCAAACACATTCCTCCAATGCTGGATTTCTACATTAATAATGCACTGGTTTTCTCTGTCTATGCATTTATTCAGCTCAAGCCTGGACTTAATCTCCATCCATTTGGAGTAGGCCATAAAATGGCTGGGTGACTTCTCATGTTGTTTCAGAGCATCAGCTGTCAATAATTTACTCAGAAAGCACAAGCAACAATTTTGCATTCTTGTAAAGTATTTTGCAACAAAAACAGAACACTTTGGCTAGTTTATTCAAAATCAACTGACAAATGTCAATTCAGTTTCTCACCATTCTTGAGCTTTCTTTCACAGTATGGGACTTTGAAAAATGACATATTTGTTTGCTTATCATCTATTTTCGTAGCCCATTCAAAATTGTATGATCACTATCAGCACAGTCTAGGATCACTGGCCATAAAGCGGGATCTGATGTATCAATTGGTGGTGTGCAATTTTTCTCACTGCTGTTTCTGTCATCACGCAAAGCTGATTCTTCTTTATCATTTCTTTCCTTTACACAGGGGCATTACCATTTAAGAAAAAGATTCAGGGCACAGTAGGCTCCATCTCCAGCAGAGGAGTGCAGGGTGGGGTTTGTCATCCCAGCAGCGACTCCATTCCAAGCAGGGGGCAGGGCAGGATTGGCACTCAGGGGCAGGCCGGCGTCGTGGGGAAGTGCACAGTGGCGCCAGCAGAGTGGTGCAAGGTAGACTTCGTCTGGCTCTGGGCCAGAAGCAGGGACCAACTCAGCCAGGGGGTGGGGTGGTCTGGTGCTATAGTGTGCCATGGGCTGGCAGTGCTCTGAGCTGGTGGGGGGCTCCCCTTAGCCTGAGGCCCTGGGCTACAGCCCCTAAAGCACCTGCAGGGTGGATTAAGGCAGGGGCTTTAGGGCCTGCAACCCAGTCACCGGTCTAAGAGGGACCCCGCTACCCTCTGCCAAAATAAGTCTGGGCCTGCCGGCCCACAGCACCATCAAGGCACCAGCCTGCACTGCACTACAGCACCAGCCTTTCCCACCCTTGGTTTGGCCGGTCTGAGCCCCTGGATCAGACTGAGTCCACCTTGCATCACTGTGCCAGCCTGTGCTGCAGCCTGCTGAGGTGCCCCACAATGCCAACCCTGCCCTGCCTCACTGCTGAGGATGGAATGGCTGCTGCCAACTCAGCCTGCCTGCTTCAGCGAAGAGGGGGGCAATGGCAGTGGGGGAGAGCAGGGCAGGCTCCTCCTCCAGGCTCAGGGCACACTTTAATAGATTCGGGGCACGGGCCCATGGGCTACTTTCCAGAGACATCCCTGCCTTTACATTGAAACCTGATTTTTTCTTTGTCATTGTTCTCCTTTTCATCTGAGCTACATTCTTCTTTATCATCATTCTCCTTTATGCCAGCAGGAAAACTGGACAATTCTCCATCCCTTTCCTCACATTCCTATTCCTTATCTTCAGGTGAATCTGCTAATTCCTTAGTAATAGGACTTCCATCACTTACACTTTGCTCCTTAATTTCTTTGGCACCTGGATGACGGCTACTATCGAAAGCCCAGTCTATATTATTCTGTTTCAGATATTTTTCTCATCAAATTCACCCTTTTGCAAACTAGATTTCAGCTGAGCTTTTCACTTTCTATCCTGAGCTCCTGAAGGCTTCCTGGAGCATCTTTTATTTTCCATGGTGGGAAACAGTATTTGGGAGAGCAAACTCTGTGCTCTTCACTCATAGAAAGTTATCAAACATATGTTAAGCATTGCAAAAGAAGTAACATTAGCTTTTTTATATTGTGACAGACAGAGAAATTTGAGAAGATATGTGTGGTGTCTCATTAAATACATCCTTTATTAGTTGCTACTTACACTCTTTGGCCTTAAAAGACAAGTACACTGACGATTACACCATAAAACAAGGTCCACAATATAACAGCTGGGCTCTCACTTCATTCTTACCTCGCACTGACTGACTGGCGACACCCCTCCCTCCTGCCTAATATAATTGACGAGGGCATGGCCGACAGCATTTGAGGAGGTTTGAGGGAAGTGTAGTTTTCAGAAAGTCTGGAACATTTGAGGAGGCCAGTGAAGAATGAATCCACATACAGAATACCTGAAACATTTTACTTCAAACATTCTATTTTCCCTTTTTGTCACTAACAGCAAAAACAGCACCCTGAGCCCAGTGCCCCCGATTGCAGCCGCCTGGGTCCTGCGCCACATTCTCCTTTGGGGTATTCCTTGATCATTTCTCCAGACTCAACAATATCCAACACAGACCTTGGAGGAACGCATCTGCTACTCTAACTTCAGCACTGACAGGACTGAGCTACAAGTTTTGAAAACACAAGAGGAAAGACTTTTCACACACACTGTGAGGAGGATTGGTCATATTATTCCTGCCTCACGAGCAGAGCTGGTTGGAAAATTTTCATCAGAATATTTTCTTAACTTCTGAAAAATGTACAAGATCGCTTCAGAGTTTTAAAAATTTCATGTAGAATTTTATTTTATGGGATTTAACATTTTAATATTCTTATGTTCACCACATGTCAGTAGTAGTGGTAGTACATAATATGAAACCCAAAATGTTAAACTATTTTATTACGAAACCAACAGGACACACTTTATCTAGAAAAGATAAGTTATTTCAATCTGTACTGTTAAGCCAGAAAGATTCTTTCCCCAAGAATCAGGCAGCATAGATAATACTGAAGAGGTTTATTCACGATACCGGGAAGACTGACAGGACAGCTTCAAATTGGTGATGTTACAGTGGTCAAATATATATGCTTCTCTGTCAGTTACATAATCCACTTGGAATTCTTTACCTGTTTACTTACAAGTACAGACTTGTTCCACCCAGAGAGCACAGAGGTGATAATGACCGATGCAGAGACACTTTAATTACATTAAAGGCCCTATGGCTGCATTTAGGGTGGGGTGGGAGGATGGGATGGAGAGGAGGGTCCTTACAGCTAGTCAGAAATGTATTGTTCCCATCTAAACCAGAATTTCTCAATAGGCAGCTGGCCACTGCCTTACTGATTGTTCACAGCATCCTTGTCCTTGGGTGGGTCTGGTATGATTGTTAACCTGAGTTTCATTCCACAACTTACTGACAGGAAAAGTATCCAAGCTGTAACAGACAAGACCTGACAGAGAAAAGTCTACAGAGACAGAAAAAACATTAAAGCCTAACAGTACTAAGTTCTATAGCAGCTCTGGTTAGTATTTTTAAAAATAAAATAAACGGAATCTTAAACTATTATATTATGTCATAATAGCATCTGAAGAGTAATTGAAAATATAATGCACTATCATCTAAATGAAAAATCCCACAAAATGAAATTCAAAACCATTTTAAAATGCCAAAATGAGATTCCAAAATGAAATTTTACTGAAGAAGAAATTTTACAGAAATTGCACTTCACAGGAAATTTTGAAAATAATGGTTTTTGTTTTGAATTGGACATTAGGAAATTTCCTTTGAACTGGAAAGTCTGAGTTTCTTTTGGCTCCACTGAAGAGCTAGAACCTGCAGGCGGACTTAACTTTTCCTCCTCCATGTATGGATGAGCAGCATTTCCTGTGAAAAAAATGTAAATTTCTGGAGGTTATTAATAGTCACTAAAAGAGGTTTAGGGGCTTTCATCAAAATTACCAATCATCTCAAATTCAAAGAGATTTTCTCCTCAATGCTGCTGCTGCTTCTCATTCAGTTAGAGGCCAGCTGAATGAGACTCAGATGCATCCCTAACTTGTCACATTTCCATCCTCCTGCAAAACTGGCCTTTTCAAATGTTTATATGGAAGATGAATGATGTGCATTGGGCCTTTTCTACACAAGGAAGTTGTGTTTATGCAAATTACAGTGATGATCAAAAAGTGCTATAATTACAATGCTTGTGCCTATCTATCCAGCACTCATGTTGCCAAAGCGCGTTGGTGCTCTAGCATTGATAGAGAGAGCCGTATGCTGTGGGCAGCTACCCCACTGTACAACTCACCATCTTGTGCAGCTAGGATTTGGGGTTAGGCAGAGAAGATTGTAGTGCATCATGGGTGCAGGCTCAACATCCCCTGATGCAGTGATTTCTGTCCTGTATTTCCATGGGTTTGCAATTGCATTTTGCAGCATTTTCCAATGGCCCCAGTTTCCTGAGCACTCGCCATCTTTGTCTGAAAGGGTGGATCCTGCACAGTTCTCCACTGTTGTTGTCAGTATTCTGAACACATTCCAGATGTCCATGTAGTTTTTCATTAGCTGCCAATCAGAATTAGAATCTGAAGTGTCTGACCTGCTGTGTGCCAAGCAAACTAATAATGTCAGATTACTGTTTGTAGTCTCAGAGCATCTGCACATGGTGCATCTCTGCTTATGGACGTGTGAAACAAGTACTGAGTAGTAGAATTACAAGGGTCTGAGATGACAAGCATTGGCAGTAAAACTTTCAAATGTGCAAATCTACTTTCATGATCTTCCAACTCTACCTCCTTGTCCATAACGTCTTCACGGGGGTTGACTGCACTGTCAGCTGCCTTCATGTCCATAAGATTCTTAGCGGTGGAGTTGGGGACACTGGGAGGATGGCTTCACGTTCCTTAAAGAAGTGGCAGGTCTTTGGCTCTCCACCAGACTGACGGTTTGACTCCCAAGTCCTTTGAAACCCCTACCACAGCTTCTTGATTTTTTTCAAAAGGCACTACAGTGTGTCCTACTCATATCCCTTCTTGGCCATTAAACATGAAATTTGACAATAGATATCGTAGTGTCTTATCCTGGAGTGGAGCTGGGACTGCATAGCCTCCTCTCCCCAAATGCCAATCAGGTCTAGAAGCTCTGATGTGCTCCAGGCAGGAGCACATTCGGTGTGTGAAGTTTCCATGGTCAGCTGGGCAGATGCGATGTGAGCTTTCCATGCTGATCAAGCAGGAAGTAGAGTTTTAAAACTTCTGGGACCTTAAAGGGGGAGGTGTGGATGGCTGCAGGGCAGTGGAGTTCAAACTCATGGTCACGGTGATCAGGATGGGCATTGTGGGACATTTCCTGGGGACCATTTAGCATGACATAACCGAGCATGGCGTCTACATTGATGCTCTGTCACAAAAAGTTTGGTGCAAAAATCTCTATGCCTCTTATCAAGGTAGTCTTATTTTGTCACAAAATCAGGGGAGTTGGGTTGGTGGAGGGGGTGACGTCAGTGTGTACATCACCACTCTTTGCTGCAAAAAGCTGACTTTGATTGACAAAAGTCTCTAGTGTGGACCATCACAATTGCTGAAGGGAAAATGTTGCAGCTTTACAGAGATCTGTAATACTTTCTGATCCTTAACCTAATGCTGGCCTAAAACCTTACCCTTTGTTCAGGTGAGTAACTGTTAACCGACAGGACCAGTGTTAGGCAACAGCCACATGGGCAACATAGTAAATACTTAAGGGAAGTTCCTTCTGGGCATCCCATACCTGCCATCCACCAGCTGGACAACTTCAGGAGTTTACCACTATAGGAACAACCTCTGCATTTCAGAGCAGTGGCCTAGACCATCAAAAATACATAAGTGCCTCTACACATAACTACTTACATGACTTCAATTGTTCTCACTAGGACAACCTCCATGAGGAAGATCAAACACAAGGGAAGGGAGTATATGTCTCAGGATTCAGCCCATATGAGACATCAGTGCAATCTCTTGGGAAGAGAATGTTCCCCGGATTCAAGGAGAAAAGACCTCACAGTTTCCACTGATCATTAAATGCCTAATCCAAACCTTTCCATAGTTGACAGGAATACTTCCATTGACTTCAGTAGACTTTGGAGTAGGTCATACAAATCTGGAAATCCCTAGGTGTGATCCCATGGCCACTCCATACACTGAGCTCCCACTGAAACCATGAAGTGTTCTGCACCAGGCTCCTGGTGAGCCCCTTATAATATTAGGTGGGCTCAGATTGTGAGCTTTGCTTCTCTCTGACCTCAGTTCAGCAGCATACACCACTTGAAAGCTAATAATTCTGGCTAAAGTATATTTTTTTAAAAATGCTTAAAGCAAATCTAATATATTATTCATTACTTACTGGGGCAGAAAGAGCAGAGCGAGACGTCGGGGCCTTAGGTCTTTCCTGAGATATACACTATACTGACTTGGTGTGCCTATGGCATAATAATGAGACTCCTCTCAAATGATTTTTCATTACCAGGATTATCTAAAAGACGGCCCTGTTATCAAAGGAAGAGAGAAGTGTGTGACTGTTGCTGGGGAACTATATGCAGTTCATCTTTGCTTTTTCAGTCCTAGAGCTGTTTCTGGTGCTATATCAGTTTTCTCTAGAGCAGAATATATATTTTTTTCTTTAAGAATGCCAAATATTTGGGGAACTCATGGAGTGTTTAGTGCAAAATGGCATCTTCTCAGCAGCTAACCCAATGTCATAGGACTTGCTCCTGAATATACCATAATGAGCACAGATCTCACCTTCCAAACAAAATGGACAACATGCTTATTTAACTTTTCTAAAACTAGAAAAGGGGGAGAGAGAGAAACTTAAGATATATAAGGAACTTGTATTAAATAAATGGAAACCCTCATAAGGCACTCAGGTTCCACTGTGATAAATACAATGTAAAAACCTAGATAGAATAAATTTATAATGATTGATTTGCTATTGTGAGGAGTAGTCTCAGAACAACTGGAGATGCCAGGTTCTTCACGGTCCACCAGAAAACACATTTTTGGAATTCCCTCAATTTGGAACCTTTTTGTTCTATGGTATTTTACCATATCTCAGCAGTTATATAGGTTTTAGTGGCATCACACCTAAGCCTTGCCCATACCACAGAGAAGGTAACGTTAAACATTTTTTCTGGTAATGTTGGTCAAAAGAAACATCACACATTCCTTCAGAAACCTGAAACTCCACCAGACAATCAAGCCTGGTTCATTGTATGGAAATGTCCTGCTGGATCCAGGAATAGCATGACAGTGCCTCAAAGTAGGTTGCCTCACTTGTTTTGAGTGTGATACTTTGTGATTTTTAGCTGTGAATATACATTAATTTGAGCTCACACGGCTTTCTTCAAGGTATTTCCACAATACCCCACAGCTGAACTGGTGTGGAACCCTCTTGTTCAGCAAACTGAATAAGAGAACAAGGAAGTGACCACAATGGGTTTTAAAAATCAACAAGAATATGTGCTATAGTTTTATCTGCGCCTTACTTGTTATAAACCTCCCTAAATTTATCCTTCTATAATACAGATATACAAATGTACCAGATTTATCAGTGGATTTCTTCATAATCTTAGATAATGGCTGTAATGCAGGCTCCAACATGATTTCTTTATATATATATATATAAGAATAAATTGAGCAGGGAAAGAGTTATTTGAAGTCCCTATTATTGATAGAATTTATATTTTTCCTCTGTTTCATCCCAGAAATAAAATTTAAAAAGCTGACATCACAACTCAATATTACAGGTCTCACTAACAGAATAGTTTTTAAAAATGTAAAATTCGGTCAGTAAACCAATAACAGTGACTTCAAGTACCATCAACTAACTTGATCTAATTTTTTAAAAAGTAAAAAATAACTCGATAATGTGAGCTAGGTTATAGTTACATTAAGATGACATTGAACGTCAAACATCACATATGGTGACATCACAGACCACTAACCCATGCACTTGTCATTTAGTATTATGTCACTAAAATCCCTTGATATATTTAGCAAGTGATAACACTGAGGCTATACAATTCCACTGTCTGATGACACTGACAATATAAACCATGTAAATGAAGTGGATTATGAATCCATGAAAACTCAAATAATAAAAAGGAGCTTTATAAAATGTTCTATACATTACTCTTCTTTATAATATACAATACCTTAAACAATTCTTTACGATGCATAATACTTAATTAGGCCCTGCCTCAGGCCTCTTGCTGTCTATTCCTTATTGGTTCAAAAACTGAAAATTACTTCTGACACTAGAAATCTTGCATCTGTTCTATACTCTCATCCCATGTACTGTGTTCTGGACAGTTTAGACGAAATGGTATTCACATACTGGATTACAAATCCCACACAGCTCACAGTATCAATGTTGATTATAATTCATGAATCCAATTTAAAAATTGTAATCCATCTTGGATTGATGCTTTAATAACAAAACATGACAGCATTTCTTTCAATATCATATAGCATTGCCATGTGATCAAGGAGTTCTAGGAAATCATGAGTAAAGCAAAGATGTGTGATGCAATTGGATTATTCATGGTGCTTTGTAATAGGAAATAATATAGTTAGGATTACCACTAAAAATAATGTGTTAAATCTCTATAGTACCTATAGATAAAAGGATCCTCACCATTTAAAAAAAAAGTACAGATTAAGGTTCTGAGTCTGTGTTGGAATCCCCAAGGTGCATGCCTTGTGCCCAGGTGGAGATCTTGATTGGGGGCCAACTAGACAAATGCTACCAAAAGATGTGCAAACCATACTAGGGCTCCATTATGCTAAAATTGATGCCAGTTAGTCAGGTGAGTAAAGTTACTCTTGCGTTTGCAGATACAAGCCCCTTAATGTGCACCCTTATTCTAGCTGCCCTACATACAGCAACCCAAGCAAATTGTTCCGAGGAGACACAGGATTCTATTCTAGAACTAGCAGTGCTATTGTTATTAAGATACGTTCTTTTAGGAGATACCATTGGGATACATGGATGGGGTTGACATGCTGGTGCACACCTATGGAGCTGTATAAATTAATAAATAATAATAATGGCTCTCTTAGTAACACAGTGAAGTGCCTGAGGCTATTCTATCTCACCTTCCTCAAGAGACGTACAGCAAAATAACATAAAGCTTACCAACCTGTTAAGTGACATTGACCATGGCAGGTCTGTGAAATCATGTGTGAGACGTGCAAAGAGGGCAATCAGTCATCATTGAAACAGAGATTTTTAATTGATTTGAAATTAAGGTCACCGGCCCCAGGCCATAGCTAGATTCAATTATTTCTAGCATATTTTAAAAGGGTGATAGAAATATGTGTGCAACACCATCTTTACCGATGCAGTGGGTCATGAGGGTTTTAGAGAGGTCTCTGATCTAGGAAACTTTCATAACATGCAGTACACCTATATCTAATGTTGCTGCTATCCCCTTGACAATAGTAAACATCTTGTTTAACCTTTCAATTGATTCACTTTTACTAATAGGTTGTATTGTTACAGTTTATTACATCACCACAAATGTCACTGCTTTTCATTCCCAGTATTTGAACAGAACAGAACAATCTTTCATAAAAATGTACGCTGTGTCCTTACAGTTGGTGTGTTACACTGTGAAATACAATAATGTTTTCTTCGGTTGTCCATTGACTGGTTGTAATTCAAGCTAGGGCTCTCCGTTAAATTCAAGTTCATAATTTAAAAATATTTGGGGAAGTGGGAGGAGGGAGGTGGGAGGGAGAGACCTTATCCGGCCTCTGTAAAAGACCTACGACTAGAACAGCTAACACCTATATTTTTATAATTATATAAAAATGGGTTAACTGTAGATATTCTTTGATTCCACAGTCATGCAATTTGAAATAAAATCCACTCTGTGCCACAGAACTGTGCTCCATGATCTACAAATTATTTATTTTTTAAATCATCATTCTCGTGTAGCCGTCCTGGCTGTATAGAAAACCTTGGAGCTATGAACCTAGTAGACTTTGCTGCAGTATTGTTTTCCTCTCAGTGCTGACCATCTTCCCCACTCGTCTCAATAGGGGGTGTTGTTTCTGAAACCTAAATATTACAGTTTCAGTGTGTACCTGTTCCATTTCTGGTCATTTCACTGAACGCATCCAGGTAATGTTTCCATGCCATAGCCTTCAACTGCCTTCTCTGGTGCCAAAAATCCCAGCTATTCCTCTACTCAACTACAAGACCCTCCTGCTTCCATAATGCAGTTATGCATTTCCAAAACACAATGCTACATAATACTACAAATTTTGGATAACAATTAAATGTAATATTGCATTAAATTGAAGAAGCTCCTTCACTGAGTATATTATTTACATGCATATTTAATTAACCCAAACCCGCCATTTTTACAATTTAAATGAAGCTACCCTTCAGACCTGACTTGTAGCCATGCACCATGCCACAGAATTTAGGTCAGCTTGCTGCAGTGTACACAGTGCCTTGAGATTGGTTGTTGGTGCCTTTGAAAAAAGCTAAGAGAAGATGGGTAAAGCAAAGAAAAGATTACAAAAGCTAAGGTGAAAGGAATTAGTTACATCTATTCATATGGTCAAGGAAATTAGGCTATACAAATACTGAAAGGTTGTATGGTGTCTAATTTTTCTTCTCACATCAAGTTCACATACATTTTTATTTAGAATTATCTCTCTTTTTACAAAATACTCTTCTCTATTATGAGAAGTGATCAGGGAACTATGATTTTCTGATCTAGGTTTGATAAATCTGTGTATCTGCTTGTTCATGGGTCTCAACCTGCGGATGGTGATCACACTGCTTCCTATATTGCTAACAGGGAAAGGGGTCTCGTCTACATCTAGGTAGTTGTGGTTTGGAAAAATTTAAGAACCACAGCGTTAAGTAATAAGTTGGAAAGCTTCTACTAGGTTTCCGATCAGGTACATTTGACCTAGATTCCTAAGCAGTAGTGGAGGAATATTTGAAACGAACTGCACAGACGATATACAGTAGGGGACACTCCTGCAGTATTTGGGAGATGGACTAGATGACCTAACTAGTCTTTTTCCCTTCATTAATCCAGTGATGTTATGACAAGGGAGTCAGTGTCCTTAATCCATAATCTGGTCCAATCAAGGGTTTTGAAATGCCACAATGAACTACAAGATCAAATCTCAAATAGTTTGTTAGTATCAACAGCAAACCCAATAGAAATAAAATCATTTTTAATTTACATTTGAAGGCATATTGATATCGTGTAGAACGAGACCTGGATTTAGTTTAATACTCTGAACCTTCCAATAAACTGCTAGCGACACAGAAATTTGAAGTATCTGAAAACCCTTTAAAAATTGGGGTACATGGTAACACCTGGGATTAGAGGAATTTTAGGCACAGGGAATGAGAATACAGGAATTGCAGGGACAACCAGAGCTGGGGACCAAGGTAAAAAAGAAGTAGGGGAGAAGAAGGTGCAATGTGGAAACGGGAGCACGATCAAATATGGGACAGAAGAAAAACAGAAGGACCACAAAGTGGAAGGGGAGAGGCCTAAATACTCTTGTTACAGTGGGAGAAGTTCCATTGCCTTCTGCAGCTGTTCATGAGGATTTTGCAAATATTTCAGGTGGAAAATCCCGTGACCCTATCCCTGGTGCACCGTGCGATTATTTGGTTGCAGACCACGCCCCCTGTGGGCAGCGCCCAGCTGAAGCTGCTGGGGTGCAGAGCCAGGGGCTGATGCTGGCTCCGCATCTGTCCAGCTCGAGCTCCACAGACCGGCGGCCAAGCGGGGCGTGGAACAGAGCCGAGCTCTTCATCTGCTCCTTCCCTCTCTCTCCCCAGCCTGGGCTCCACCTCCCGTTTCGGCCCTGTCCCCCCCACTGTTTCCACCTGCTCCCCTCCCCTGCAGCCGGCCGGCCCGCCCCAGGTCCAGCTGGAAGCCAGGAGCAGAGGCAGCGCCGCAAGGTCGGACCCCGGCCCGCTGCAGCTCAGGCGCGCCCGCCTCCTCGCTGGGCATGCGCCGTGGGCTGCGAGCGAGCAATTTTGGAAGGGGCGGGAGACGTGACACTCCCCGGCGTGGGCACCCGGGGGGCGGGCCCTGCCCCCAGCCAGCAGCGGGGAGGGCGGGCAGCACGTACCGCGGCTCGTCAGCAGCAGCTGACAGGCAGCCGCGACGCAGGGTCCCCTGGAGCCGGGCCGGAGCAGGCGCGAGTGACAGCGCGTCCCATGGCCCCCGCTAGGGCGCTGCTGCTGCTGCCCGCCGCCGACGGTGAGTCCGTGCGCGCGGCGGGGCGGGCTCTGGCTGCGCGGGGAGGACCTTGCGCGCGCGCAGGAGGAGGATGCGCGTGCCGGAGGGTGCCCCCCCCCCTTCCAGCGTGTCCCGGGGGCGAGGCATCCTCGGGCAGGTGACATCAGTGGGGCAGGGTGCAGCCGTGCGGGAGGAGGCTGGCGGCTGGGCGGGCTGCCCCCCCCCAGGGGCTTGGGCAGGCACGGAGAGGAGCGGCTGCTTTGTGGCTGGGCAGATGCGAGTTGGGGGGTCGGCGCAGGCGAGCGGGGCCGGAGGAAGGCGGCGGAACCGCGCTAGGACCGCCTTGTGGTAGGTGATGGCTGGGGGTGCATCCATCGCCTCTCCGCGCTGGGAGGGCGAATTGGGCTTTTAAAGAGCTGCTGGAAAGCGCTGTCTGCTCCCGGGGGCTGGGTTTAGCTGGGAACTTGGCTTTGGCAAAATACATCCCCTCTCCGCCTTGCTGCGTGCACACGACAGTCGCCTCTGCAGTCTCCACTTCGGGAGCCGGAGAATAAATAGTCTCGTGTTCTGGGAAATGGTCTAAACATTGCAAAGGGAAGCTAGGAAGTTCCCGGCTATAAAGCAGACACACGGAGAATGGTGGTATTATTTCTGCTGCTGCATTGCCAGTCACAGCTCTTTTCAGTAAGATTGGATAACACAATTAAATGCTGCGTGTGATGTGGCTTGTCTAAACTGAAAGAGTTGATTTCATATACGGTGGTTGGAAACCAGGACGATTGTGTCACATAGCCCTGGACTAGATCTGAAATGGTTAGTGAAATGAAATCCCATCACAGTTGCGGTTTAGGGTTAGAAATGTTGCCAAACAGCTGCTGCTTTGTGTTTCAATTGTAGAGGTCCCAGGAGTGGATTTTGGACACAGCAAGAGAGAGATGGTGTGTAAACAGAGAAGGAAGAAGGTGAAGATCATATACATGTACACAGAATGCCTCTTCACAAAACTTTAAAAAATAATTATTGGGGAACATTGCTTGTGAGAGAAACATAATTTACATAAGATGGCCCAATTTTTACAATAAACATTTCCCAGTTAACAGTGGTTCAAGTTCTTGGATCAGTGAACTAAAGGAAGGGCTGGAGATAAACTAAAAATTATTGTATATTTAAAGGCTGGCAGTAATGTGATTATGTACCTGTTTTTCATGGTAGAGAAACACTTGGAAGAGCTATGGTTCAAAAGTTGCATCAATTCCTTTTTGGTTGTTCTGATGCATAGTGTAAGTTGCCAGGAAGATAAATTATCACCTGTGCTCTTTGTTATCTACAGCAGATAGTTAATTGTTTCTTCTGGGCTAAGTAACTATGGATTATGTACTACTCATGTCTAAATAGGGAGTTTTGGATGCACATCATCCTGGATTTTGGTTTGTATGTATTTCCAAAAATACAACCAAGAATATGTAAATATTTTACTAAAGAAGTTTTACATGAATCAGATGATATTGTGCAGAGTCTGAATGTGCAGTGATAAAGATAAATAGATATCTTTTCTTAAAGAGTGGCTTTGCTTGGTTATTTTGCTGTTGTTTACATTAGTTTTCTCTGGTGTTCTCAGTATGAATAATTTTTTTGGAAAAAAAAATCTTAGTTAAAATACAAGAAAAATGCAGTGAGATAAATAGTAATCTTTGATTCTAATGAGAAGAAAGATCATTTGGTAGCTAAATAATTCTTGAATTCTTCTATATTAACCCTTATTCATTTTCTTTTTTTTTCATTGTTACCTCTTTAATGTAGCTTATTCGGTAGGAAAATGATTTAAAATAAATTTGAAAATAATATATTTTTCCCGTTGGCATCCAGCAAGAATATGTTTAATTACTAAAATAGCATAGAGTGGGTGGAGTATTTCCAGCATTACAATTATATAAAAAAAGTAAAATCAGAGTGCTTCCTTTTTCTTTTCATTTGATGTGAATTTGGGTAGTTCTGCTCCTGGAAAGGGAGATGGCAGTGGCACTGAGTGCAGCTAGAGTTAGACACTGGGCTAGATATACCTAGCGATTGGATCCAATAAGACATCTATCAATGCAGTTCATTAGTTACTTCTAGCACTCTTGATATTTTGTTCTTGAGTCCCTGAGCAGTTTCATGGTAGTGTTTTACTCTAAGAGCAAAGCTCCATTTGAGGGGGCCTCATTGAAAGTGTCAAACACTGCCTCCTCCAATGTAATCTTTTATTTTGTTTTTAAATCTCCTTCCTCGGAAGCAGGGGAATGGCCACAACTGGCGATGGGAAACAGGATTGGGGGGTGGGTCATGGCTCTGAGGTGGCCTTGAGCAGTCTTTCTTACAGGTGCTTGGCTGGCTGATTGTTGTTCATATGCTCAGTGTCTAAGCAATCACCAGGAATTTCTTACCAGGTCACATTAGCAGTGCCTTGGGTTTTTTTTGTGTGTTTTTTTTCTCTCCTTCCTCTACAGCATAGGATGCAGGTGGGTTGCCAGGATTATCTGAATGTATCTCACTTCATTGACATTTTCTTGCCATCGAGGAGGCGTCAGGCAGTGGTACACTTCGGTCCCTCGTGTTCTCAGCCTGTGGCACATAATAGTCTGGTCTCCTGTTGGCTGTAATACTTTGGTCTAATTTTGGTTGTTGGATTTAGTGTGGGCGTACTTGATGATGTTGGTGGCCTGTGATAGACAAGCAGTCAGATTAGATGATCTAGTGGTCCCTTCAGGCCTTCACCTCTATGACTAAACCCATTTTACCTTGCACTATGATTGAAGCCAAATTTGAAAGTGAGGTAAATGCTAGTAAATTTAGCTAGAGTGGAATTTCACTTCTGTGTGTATGTATAACATTTTGAAACAGTTCCAGGAGAAATACCTAAGTCTCACTGCATCAAGAAACTCTAGAATTTAAATTTTTGCTTGAGTGCTGATTGTCTTCTAATGACAACTGGCATGATGAGCCGTATTAAATGCATGAATTGTATTAAAAGCAGAGTCTAGGATATAGTGATTGGAGCTGGTTAGATGGAGGCATAAAATCTGTGATAAGCAGGTGAACAGATTGCAGCTTCAGGAGGCTGGCCTCTTCAGTGAACAGCCATTTGAAACTCGTACTTGATTAGAGCCCATGGTACTGTGGCTTGCAGCAGAAAAGGTGTGTCCATATGCCATGAAGAAGGTTGTCTCTGTGATTGAGCTACTTGCCTGGGACAAAGGCGATATGGGTTCAATTCCTGGCTCTACCATGAAGTTTCTGTGTGGCATGGGCAAGACAGTGAGTCAAAAATAGATAAACTAGACAAAGAATGAAGGAATTGTGGCACAGAAAGATAGTGAGATCTTTGGGGCAGAGACTGTCTCTCACTCTGTGTTTATAAAATGCCTAGCACAATAGACCTTGATCTTCTTTGTGGCTTCAAGAAGTAACTGCAATGCATGTAATAAATAGTAATGTAACAGAAAGGTAGTCAGCACAGTGGTGCCCCGTGAGTTCCTCATGGTGTCATCTGCATGAGTCAATAGAGGATGTAGGTGGAAGCAAGCAGCTCTCTTGGAATATCTACAGACTTCTTATTTTAGCCTGGAAAAGAGCCAGAGATAGGGAGGTTGTTATAGCCTTACTGGCTGAAGTAAAACAAAAGTCTGCTCAAAGGTAATATTTTCACCTCAGTACCAAAAGAGCAGAAAAGCTAGCTCTGGACTTAAAGATGCAAGGCTAAAGTCGCAGTTTGCCTCTATAAAAACAATAATGATTGTAATTAAGCTCAGAGTCTGTTAAGTGATACATAGGTTTATTTATTTCAGATGTTTCTAACTTCCAGAGACGAGGCGTTTGATGTGGCCTATAATTTAACCCCAATTACCTCTTCGTAAATCATGTGACTATTACAGGCACTAAGTAAATATTTGCCACCTAAGTGCTACCTATGAGAAAAAATTACGATAACCTTAAAATGTTGCTTTAGTAAAAATCTTTGACAAATGAAGAATAAACAACACGATTAGACATTAGCTTGCCTTAGCTGTTCATGTGGAAAGCATTGTACAGACAATGGAGCCACCTATGCGGCTCCAATGAGAGAATGAAAATACAGTGTCTAGTGTCCTATATGCTTTTGCAGCATGTTTTTAAAAAAAATTAAAGAAAATCAAAATGCTGTGGCTGTACTAGCTCTTTGTGCCCACAAGTCTGTATGCTTGGAGAGCTGAAATGGTGGTTTTGTAGAGCTGTGAACAAGACAGAGAGACAAGCAAAATGGGAGCTGGCAAATATTCTTGTTACGAAACTGTGATGGATAAATGATTTACAGGGATGTTTGCTTTTTTATTTTGAGCAGAAAGGCTGAGTTAACAATGTGTAGTGATAGCTATGAATTGTTTTGTTTTCAGATTAGACTGCATTGAAGTCACACCTTCGGATGCTGTATCTCCAGAATGAAAATGAAGTAAAATGCTTCCTAACATCTCTCAGAAAACCAGCTATAACTTTTGTAGAATTGGTTTAAAAATTAAACCTTTTTCTTCTTTCAGTCCTTGTGCCATTCTGAAATTGTCCCAGAAGTGTTTCGCTCACAAAAAGGTGGAGATAACTTTGACACAAGATCATAGGTCCCTTCCTTCTTAGTTGTTAGCATTTCTTAGTTTTTCGTAGCAATTTCTGTATCTTAGATTCTCAAATTGGTCACCTTTTTTAGGTCATCAAAAGATGCTTTATGTTAGCTGTGTGAAGAAACCACATGTACCATCAGCAGTGTAGTATTGGTTAATAATTTTGGGTTTTCCTCCCTCATCTGTGTGTGTGTGACTGTACACACCTTGCCACCCTACCCATCCCTTCATTTTCATATAGGCAACGGGCTTCATGTAGTGGGTCTGCCAAATTAAAGAGTAATTTTGTGGTTCTAGTTGAACGAACTGCATTATAAGTTTATTAAGTGTTAGGTGTTTAAATAATAGCTCATGGATGTGAACAGGGAAGGTGGAGGCATGCTTTAATATTGTCTTGTATCTGACTGGATCTCTTGGGGAGCCTTGGCAACAGCGCCACAAACTGTCAGCCCTCTCTGTCACGTATTGTTCTCTGGTTTTGTGTTCTATGAATGCAAACTTCAGAGTCGGGCATACTACTGCAGGAACAATTCTTTCAACACAGACTGTGGTTATTAGTATAGAACATTTTTGGGAAAATTCTTCTGTCACACATCAGGTGGGAGTCTGACTGTCTTCAAGAGCTAACGCAAATCTTCCAGGAATTTCCCACCCTGCCACTTTCTTTCTCATTGCCCGTTACAATATTCATGGCAAAAACTGCCCATCAGCTTTGTGAACCTCATCTTACTGATGCATCTACAATGAACATGAGTTTCTTTAAATTAGTGGCTGAAGCATTTTCAGGAGGAATGGGCTAGAATTGCAACTGCAGTTGGGAATGGGGAGCTAATTGCTGTTTCAGCTGAACAAGCAGGTTTTGATTTCCCCATGGCACATATTGAGTTCTGTGGACAAGTTCCAGGATGGGTCATGCCCGTAGCTGTTCATTCAAGTTCTGATGGGAAACCAGCCTCTTCTGAGACGTGACTGTGGGGATGTCCATCGGTTCTTTAATTACTTGTCAGGTACTTATGTCTTTACCTCCTTTAGGGTCTTTTGAAAAGTCTCTGTTTGAACCACTGAGGGAGGTAGGTGCTCAGTCCCTACTGCATTTCAGTCGCGGTTGGGTACCTAACTCATTTGAAAAATCTCGATTTCTGAATTCACTTATACCAAGCTAATGGGAAGAGCAATCTTGATTCAAACATCAGAATTTACCTAGGCTTTCAATATTTTTCTTTTTCTATTGTGCCATGATAGTAGAGAGGTTAGAAGAACACTGTGGCAAACATGAAGCCTGGAAGGACAATGGCTTTTACATGCTATAGTAGGCAGTGCATTCTCCTTCATGGCAAATCTGGGTTATTTGCAGGAGTGCATGCACTAAGCAAATCCTACCTTCCTCGAAAAATAATTCATTAATGGCAAGAGAATAATCAGTTTACTCCTGAAAAGCCTCTCCGACTGCATTGCGCCAACTGTTCTTTCTTGGTTTCTGAATCCTTAATGACAGTTATGTTATTTCTCATTCTATGTGTTTCTAACTGCAGTGTCCTTTTTTTCTCGAGTTTTAAAGAGAAGATAGCTACTTATCACTAGCCAGGGAAGGACTCTTCCTCTGTAGTTGAATGAACAAGTTGCTAGTCAGTTGGAGCTAAATTCAGAGAAGGACGTAGCCACCGAATTGCTGTTTTAGGCACCTCTAAATTCCAGGATTTGGTCCTACTGATACTTACAGAATCCCTGCTCAGCTGCTGCTGCATCCTCTTGGTGCCTAACTTCCTTCAAAACAAACAAAGTCCTGTGGCACTTTTAAAGACTAACAAATTTATTTATTGCATGAGCTTTCATGGGAGAAAATCCTACTTCGTCAGACACTTGAAGATGGGGAATTTGCAGAATGGGAGCAAGACTCCTTGTTTGTTTTGCTGACCTAGACTAACACGGCTACCCCTTTGTAACTGCCTTCAAAGCGCCTAAATTTTTGCAGTAGAAGTTCTCTATGCACCTCTGCTCCTGCCTCTGAGCGTGCACATTGCTACTTTGCACCAGGTGTCCAGATGCCTGAACCCCAGAGCAATTCACAAACCAGGCAAAGATAGGTGCCCATGTGCTTAACATGCCTGCAAGGCTCCACCTGGTGAGTGTTCTGGGAGCTCGCCTACTAGATTGGATCCCTGTAGGTGATCTTACACAAAGTGACGGAGGTAGGGGTAGTGAGAAGGATCTCCCTTGTGACAACTAGCCTGGCGGTAAGGGTGTTCACCTGGAATGTGGGAGACCCCCTGGCTCGAGTCCTCCCTCTGCCTGAGAGGGAAAAGGGATTTGAATAGGGATCTGCTTCTGCTCAAGTGAGTGTGCTAGATACTGGGCTATGGGATATTCTGATGTAGAGACATCATTTTAAAAAGTCATTTGAGTAGGGGAGTGGATCTTGGGTCTCCCACTTCCCGAGTAAGTTGACCCACTAGATAGTGGTTCTCAACATTTTGTGGGTCGCGACCCTCCGGGACACATCAGCCCAGGCTGAATCCAGCCATCTCCCTGGCTCTCCGTGACAGATTTACAGATGCATGGTGACACAGTAATGTGTCCCGGGGACACAGTAGTTGAGAACCACTGCACCAGACTACAGAGTCGTTCTCGTGCTTGTTTTCTCTCTGGCATCTTTCATGGTCTAACTCAGGTGGCTCCTCACCTAGCACGTTGGCACCTATCTCTCTCTGTTCATTGTATAGGGAGCCTATGCACCCAACTCAGGCTTTGTGAATTGCATTGTATTCCTGTGACTTTTTTCTTTTGAGGTGTATCTAAAAGTATCTAAATACCTTTCTGAAGCTAGGCCTCAGTCCTTTAGTTTAAGCAGTAGAGTCTCATGCTTTTTGATCTATAGATTCTGGGTTCATTGCCTATGGCCAGCCCTTTCAGGATTGTTATAATACAGGCTACTGAGCTCCTGTGTAATATGCTGGGTATGTGAAGCACTGCTTCATAAGCAGGCAGCTGCACACTGTGTTATCTTGTTACTGAAGCGTCTAAATTGTGTAGTCAATGGCAGACTGTGGGCCAAATCTGGACCATCATTTGCTTTTGGGAACCAATCCTGAAATCTTTTTATTTACTTTTTATTACCATTTTTTAATTTGTTTTTAAAATTATTTTCTTTGGAGTCTGGATCCTGACTAAATCTTGACCAAGATATTTGGACCTTGACAGAAAGTAATTGACAACCTCTGATCTCCATAGTATTTAATGTATAACTCCATCAAAAAGCACAATGCAGGAGTCTAATCTGAAGGTGAGAAAGGAACTAGGACTAAATGTGGCTCTTTATCCCTTTCTAGGGGCTATGTTTTATGGGACACTTGCTTGGATTTCCATTTAATTTCCAGGTGGAGTTGAAAGTGTTGGTTTTTTAGTATAAAGCCTTAAATCAGGGCTCAACAAAACTCAGGTGCCAGGTTGTCATGGCGACCAGATTTGTAGCCTGCCTCCTAGCTCTGCTGTGGAAATGCAGCGGAGCGGCATCCTCTGGTGACAAAAAATAAAACTGCTGGCACCTAGCTGGGAGCCAATTTTATCTAGCCCTGCCTTAAATGGTTTGGGACTTGGTGCTGCAGAGACTACCTTTCTCCAGGTGAAAGGCCCCTCTACTTCCAATGCTGAGGTGCTAAACGTAGCAGCTGCCTGCTTTAAAAGAAAGAGGGCATTTTCATTAGAGCTCTTCAGTTCTGACTTGCTGCTTCTTTTGCTGTGTTTTGTTGTCCTTTGGGGCATACAGTAAGGGGTTAATTTTTTTTTCTGAGGCTCTTGCTGAAAGGATAGCTTAGAAGATATGAAGTGGTCATATGTGGTGCTCTTATCATATCGGGCAACATGTTTTTAGTGAGGGTTTGGTTAGGCCAGTGTGCTGTGTTTTTGGATTCCTGTAATTATTATGTGCAATCTGATTTGTGAAAACTCTCAAAGAGTCATCTGAGATAGGCAATTCAAAGGAGTCTAAATATCTAGAGACTGATGGGGCACAGGAGATTTGTAGTAAGTTGCAATAGGTATGCTGGCAGTATCTCTGCTTAAACATTTAATACAGATTCTTAAAAAAAAACAAACCCCAAAGTTGCTAATAAACAGCAAGTTTATAGTGTCGTTCCTGCAGTTAGACATTGCATATAAAAAAACCTTTTAAAATAGGAAACCAAGCATTTTAAACTAACAATACAAATGTTTATAATTGCCCTTTAGTAAGGTTTGATGCTTTTATAATTCTGTTTAAGTGTGTTCATCGTTTTAAAAGGTCAAAGATAAGCTTTAAAATGGTTACTAAACTGAGATGGGTAGGAAAGGTGATATTTATGGCATATAGTTTGTGTTTGATTGCAGGGAATACAAAATAGATTTCACTATGGGCCTGAACAGCAAAATCTTATTCACGTGAACAAAGCTTAGCAAGACAGGGTCCTAGCTAAATCAATGCCCTCCTGTCTTCACATCCAGAAAGTTTAGCCCTTGATTCTGCCGAGTGCTACTAATGCAAAAGCCTGAGATGTGACAGCAGGTAGATAAATATATTGAATATTATGTATTTTTAAGTGTTTGAAGAAGATGTGGCTAATCTTCACCTCATCATTTCTCTTGCCCTTTGTCTGTTTGAGATTCTAAGTTCTTTAGGGAAAGAACAAAACATTCCTTTGTTTGCACAGATCATGAAACATTGTGGGGCTATCAGGACCAAATAATAAAATATGATATGAGCCAGAGCTTGACAAAATTGGCTCCCAGCTAGGCGCCAACTGTTTTATTTTTGGTTGCCAGATGGTACTCCTCTGCTGCCTTTCCAGAGCAGAGCTAGGAGCCAGGCTCCAAATCCCGGTCACCATGGCGACCTGGCACCTGGGTTTTGTCGAGCCCTGATGTGAGCAAATCCTTTGATTTTACTGAGAATAGCTGCTGATTATGGTATGTGCAAACTTTGTAAGATTAGACTTGAAGAACATAATAATGTAATTTTAAAAAGTCAGTGTTTTAGTTTTTGGATAATTCAGCATAATCTCAGTGAAGACTGAATCTGTGGATTTTCTGTGCCCATGGACTTCTGCTACACCCTGTTATTATAGATAGGACCTGACCCCTGCGACTGTTTCAAGTGCCCTGTGAGTTGATGATGGTCCACTCCTCGAAGGATGGGGCCCAGGGTGACAAATATGGGACTTGGCTATATGGACATCTTATTTCACAAGTTATTTATTTTCATTCCTGCTGTTTGGTGAAACTTAAAAATCAAAAGTTTAAAAAAGAAAAATTAAAAGCCCACTGAATAAATGTTTCCTTCCTTCATGAGGTGCTTTATCAATGGTACGGCATCTAACATGAGAATATGGGCCACTTCAAACAGAGAGGGTAGTTACCTGTGCTCTATATTTTAAAGGGAACCAGGCCTTTACTTCATGCATGCTGCAGATGATGTGCCAGGTTGAGAAGACTCAAAACTGGTTTTAAAACAGTTTTTTTAATAGAAAGTAACAGACAAGCAAATAAACAAATCATACCTCTAAAGCAGGGGTCAGCAACCCAAAAGATAAGAAGAGCCATTTAAAAAAATTCCTTCAATAGCCAAGGGGTTTGAGAGCCACAATGGGTGTAGCCTCCTAGTGGATGGTGAAGGGAACTGGGCCAGGGTGCCTGCCGCAGGGTCCCTTGGTGGGGGGAGGGCGCTCAGAACCAGGAGTGGGCCATTCACAGGGACCCCCAGTGGTGGGAAGGAAGCCCAGAGCATGGAGCCACAAGGAGGCAATGAAAGAGCCGCATGTGGCTCTGGAGCCACAGGTTGCAGACCCCTGCTCTAAAGGATAAAAGCAAATGTTTTTGTTCAGTATTGCAGACTAAGATTCCAATCCTGCTGTATTGTGTTTGCCAGGTAAGGTCTGTGAGGCCAGAGGAAAATGGACAATGTATGTCCCTTGGATTCCCTAACTTCTTCCTGACTCCCAAACATCCACGTCACTCTCCCCACCTCACCCCCCAACAAAACCTAATTGTGTGAAGTGCTCACTTGAAGGCTTAAGTGGGAAACTGCAGCACAGGCAGCTGAATGTGGACAAAGGGAGACCTTATATAGAAGGGTAGATCTAGGGGGATGATCCAGCCTCCATTGTGCTTTGGATAATCTGAGTCAAATTCTGCTCTGTTACATTCGATCAACTCTATTAGTTACGCTTTAAGGGTCACACAGGTGTACAGAGCAGATATGGTCCTTCCCTCCACCTTCCCCCCCCCACCTCCTTTATTTTACTACAGTAACTTTCCTCACGTTGGAGTCAAGTGAGGGAGCTAAATATTGGTCCACTGAAGACAATGTAAGCTTGAAATGGAAGGCAATGGGAATGGGATCAAGATTTGCCAGCTGTGCCTGAGGCCTTGTACACCCTACAGCCTTATTGCGTGGTAAGGAGCTTTACTGCGTGATAAGACTGTGAGCGTACACACTACAGTGTTGCTTGTTGCATGGCAACAGCCCTCTTGCCACGCAACAGGTAAACCACCCAAACGATTGTGGTAATGCTTACCACGGATCGTCTGTCCCGCAATAGTGTGTGTGTGTAATGCCCCAGGGGAGTGCCAATTGAGGCCACTCTGGGACACTGGAGCTTTCATACTTGTCAATTTCACTGCTCTAGCAGAGCAGTGAAATTGACAAGTAGGAGTGGAGCTCCAGCTGCTGTGAATGCTGGCACTCCTAGCTGCTAGAGCCCCACTGCTGCTGGGGTCCCCACTGCTGGGTGTCCCCTGCTGCCAAGAAGCCAGCAATCTCGGTGGCTGGAGAGCCCTGCTACCAGCCTAAAGGTTGGCTGGGCAGTGCATGGTGCGATAGGTGCCCACCATGCACTGCTCCTAACGAAAATGCAAAGGAGCCTGTGAACGCTCCTTTGCGTTAGAAGGATTAATGTGTGGACGGGGGAAAGCGTTACAGTTACAACACTTCGCTTGTCCCGCAACAGTTTATTGCGGGGCAAGTCTGTAGTGTGTACATAGCCTGAGTAGCTGATTACCAAAATAATTACATTGCTTTGTACTGATTTTCATCCTTATCCAACTACTGTTTGCTGACTGACCCAATGTTTATTGAAAGCAATAGAAAGACATCCATTAAGTTGAATGGGTTCGGGGTCCGCCCATTTGCAAGACTTGACAATGATCCTTAAAAAATGTTAAAATCAGAAAAACAAACAAGGAGTCCTGTGGCACTTTTAAAGACTAATAAATTGGTTCTTAAAATCAGAAGTAAACTCTTAATAAGAAGTTGGTGAATTTCTCAAACCTGAGCTCGTAAGCAAAGGTCTAAAAGATGGATGGAGGGAAATCTGCCACCCTGACCATTCATCTCTCATCAGCTAAGCCCAACACCCAGTTTATTCTTTATCGTAGCAGGAAAAAAGGGAGGCTGGACAGACTTGGTGCTAGAGTAAAAAAGACTACCAATTTTTTTTCCAAGCTGATAAATTGATAGCTTAAAAAAGCCCACAAATAATTGTTTCAACTCTTGCTAGCAGATCTAAGGACATCGTTTATGATGCTGGGCATTCAGCACCGGCTTAGGAGGCAATCAGATTTTGAATCCATTGCCCATGGTGTGTGTGTGGGGGTGAGGAGGTTGGAAGGAGTCCTGTGTGGCAATGTAAAGACTAACAAATTTATTTTTTGCATGAGCTTTTGTGGGCAGAGTCCCACTTCGTCAGATGCCAGAGTGGAGAAAATGTACCTTGCCCATGGATCGCTCAGTTCAGTGGCAGGCACCATTGCTTTTGGAGTGCAGGAACTTGCAGGACTGATGTTGTGTTAATAGCACTGATGGTAACATAAATGGTTGTGAAACAAACATTTGCTTATCTCCACACCAGGTTAGGGAAATGTGCACTACAGGAGTGTGCTTTCTAGAACAAGGTGGTGTTGTGCATTAATTGGTCTATATAGACCCTGCTGGTGCAAACTAAAGATGCCCTAGTGTGCTTTAACAATATACTCTGTCAAAAGCCCTATTATAAAGTGCACTAGGGAACATTAAGCATGCACCAACAGGGTGTACATGGGTCAATTCAAGCACCACATGTTAGTGCTCTTCAGAAATCACACCTCTCTAGTGTGCATTGCTGCATCAGGTACACAAACACTTAGATTTTTTTTTTTTGTCATAAAGATGGAAACCACCCTGCTATAGGGGTAAGAAAATTGCATTTTGCTGAAACTATATCACATAGAAACGAGCTGTTTTTTACTCTTTTTAATGACATTTATTTATAGCAGGTAGTGCACAAGCTGCTGCTATTTCTCAGCATGCTGAAAGAATGTTCTCCAGATGGTGCTTTCTGTTTATGCTTTTATTCCGTTCACTTGAACACAGCAGCACTCTGTACAAAACACAAAAAAATGGACAAATAAAAATAATACCATTTCTACAAAATGCCATGTTATTAGCTGAGAAAGCTTAGTCTGAATGATGAGAGAGGGGCCTCAGGCCATCCTAGATGATTGGTCGTTCCTCAAATACTCGGTCAGATTCCCCAAATGGATAGCAGGCGTCTGCCTGGGTTTTAAAATGATCTTACTTCCCTCTCCCAAATGGTGTTTTAAGCGGGATGATCATTATCCCCATATTTCTTGCCACCTACATCCCTTTTTCTCTCTAGGTTGGATTTGTTTGAATTTTATGAAGGCGTTTGTAATTATATTTTAGCTGTATTTTACATTGATCTAGAGCGCCTCAGTGGGAACTGTGCTAGGGGCAAGGTGCTTTATAAATTATTTTTTCCATTGTAATTCTCTTGGCTTTGAATTTCAGGGAACAAAATATTAGGGCTTCCTGCTACAGTTGCTGAGGCCACTGAAGTTCCTTTAAGGGAGCAGGCCCTGCTTCTTGTTCATTAAAATAATTAAACCATATAGTAATATCTAAGTTATGGGCATGATCTTGCAGCCCTTCCTTATTCCCTTTGACTTCAGTGGGACTGCTCACCTCAGTCAGGGTTACAGGACCAGGACCTTTTCTCAGGGTAGAAATCCAGCAATTTCCTATGGATTATTCTGCAACCCTTTAGCAGTTCCAGTGGAACTCCTTTCAGAGTAAGGTATTACTCAGTCTGAGTAAGGATGGCAGGACCTGGTCTATAATATAAATATTAAAATTCACTGGATAAATATTTAAATGCACTGCCTTTTAAAAAAAATTGAAATTTGAAAACCATTACTATGGTAATTATTTCATATAGCAACTTCTTAAAGGTAAAAAATCAGAATTGCATTGTTTGCTACAATTAGAAAAATTTAAAATATAGAATTCTGATGTCTTTGGTGAATTGGGCTCCGTGGGTGCCTCTATACTTACAAATTAAGTCGACTTAATTTAATCTGCGTCTACACTACATTTTCCTTAATTCTACTTAAACTGCTCCTTAAAACGAACTAAGGAAAAGTTAGTTCGAATTAATAACACCTCGTTTTGATTCGAACTAGTGCTTAAGTCAACTTTATTAAGTCGATTTAAGCCAGTGTAGACGTGGATTAGCCCTAAATCGACTTTAAGTCGACTTAAAGGGCTTCAGGGCTCCCCCACTGCTTCAGGGCTCCCCAGGATGGCTGGCACAGGCAGAGCCTGGAGTGCCCCCCCCCACAGGGCAGGACAGAGCCCTGCCCATCCTGCTCTTATGCCCTGCCAGTGTCCCTGTCCTGCTCAGCCCCCATTGTACTCAGGTACAATGGGACAAATGCTGAGCCGCCTGGCACTTGGCAAGGGGTGCCCCCCTGCCACCGTGGATCAGTCCCAGGTCCTTCTGGCCCCTACAGGTCGACTTAGGTGTCCAGTGTGGATGCTCTAAGTCGATTTGGCAGGGTCCCCTTTAAGTCGACTTAATTTTTGAGTGTAGACATGCTAACTCGACTTAACAAACTCGACACAGTGTCAAGTTTTGGGAGAGGTAAAGGGCTATTATCCAGCCCAGCCCAAGGAAGTTGGTCCACTTCCCTGTTGAGCTTTGGATCAGGCCCCAGTTGACATTCATTTGCACTTCACAGGCAAAACCTATTGACGTCAATGGGAGGCTTTCCATTTACTTCAGTAGGCATTGGATCAGGTCCCTGAAGAAGACTGGTTGCAAGGTCAGATGGCTAAACACTGAGGGGCAGATCATCTATTGGTGTAAATTGTCAGAGTTTATAGAAGTCAGTGGGGATATCACAACTGACACAAGCTGTGGATCCTCCCCCAAAGGCAGAAGTCTGGATTAAAAGATGGAAGAGAGGGAAGTATAGCCAGGTGAGTGAAAACTTGTCATGAAACTTAATCATGAATGAACCAAGAATTAAAAATACCCAGTGATTCAATACCTCCTATTCAACTTTCTGTCAAAAATACTGGTTATGTTTGACATAAGGTATTTTGAAGAGAGTTTGAAGTAGAGTTGCTTTGAATTTTTCAAACCAAGAAGTTAAATTTAAAAAAAGTCTTTTTTGGCAATAAAAAACATTTTGGTGAAAAAATAATCAATTGACAAAGTTTGCCGTTTAAGTTTTTTCCCTAAGTTCTAATCAAAACATTATCAATGGATTTCAGTACACAAAAAATATTGATAAACACTACAATGTTTTCTATTTTAAAGAAAAGTTTGACAAAGCAAACAGGTCAGTTTTGAACACTTCAAAATAAAAACAACTTTGAATTTTTTTGTAAACATATTTACTGATCAGTCAGCTTTAGTTTAAATTATTGGTAGTACATGCTGGTAGTAAAACAAAACAAAAAAATAGGTGTACAAATGGATTTTAGCCATTCCCCAGCTAAACAGTAAGGCAATATTATGAGATGTTTCCATTTCTTTTTGCTTCCTGTTCCCCAAGGGATAGTCGTTTTTCAACCAGAATTCTTGCTACATCAGCTACATGCTGTTTATATTGGTTGCTCCCTTGGCAGTTATTATTTCTTAATGTGTTAATTGCAGTTCTTGGACCCTCTGAGAGAGAGTGAGAGAGAGTAATATTTCCAGTCTTGATTTAATCATAGTCCATAATTCCTTGAACAGAAAATGCTATTTACATTCTGTACATATTGCATCCAGTAAGAGGATTTAATGGCAAAAATTCAAATTGCAAAGAAAAATAAAATAGCCAGGGTAAAGGGAAGAGTTGCCACCATTTTCTGCTTATTCAATAATGATTCCTACTACTGGTTTTGGCTGTGATGTCTTTTAATTGAAACCTGATTTAACATTGGTTGCTTTCCACTCATTGCTGATATTTTACAGTGAACTCCTTCATACTAGTAGCTAATTAGGGATAGGGAATGACTTCAGTGAGAGATGTTTCTTTTAAATCCTTATCCTCCTCCAGGTTTCAAATGTGTAGAGTTCTCTGAGCCTGATTTTGATCCTACTTGGGGTCTGAGTTTTCAAACACTTTACTCACAGGGAACTTTATATTCAAACAGGCCCTTTGTCTTCAATTTCAGGAACTGCCACCTCTGGATTAAATCTATGTAATTTGATTGATGTTAGTAAACTCACTTCAGGTTTGCAGTGGTATAGCTGAGATCCAAATCAGGTCCTAAATATTGTTTTTTGTACTCTTAAGTCCCATGAGGAATCATCTGTAGAAAATATTATGTTGAATTTGTTCTTGGAGATTGAATATAATGTATTTATATTTAAATATATGTAACATTAATTAGTGTATTCATCATTTCCTTTATTCAGTTGTAACCCTGGAAAGAGGCATCAGATGAGTACACACTATATTACCAGGGAAGTCAGATTTAAGGACAGTTATGTAAGCGTCCTCTCCGCAGCAGTTCTAGAAATTTGGCTTCATTTTGTAACTATTCACACACATACTGTATGGGGTTTATTGTCCTTTTGAGACACACCCCAAGCTTCAACTAATTTACTGAGAGTCACATGCTTGCATCAAGAGGAGAAAAATCCTCTGTGCTGGTTGGAAATTAGCAATAATGTTTTGCATCTGTGCAACAGTTTAAAATGAATTATTCAGAACATAGTGTTTGAGCAGCTCGCACATACATGCCCATTTACTATCCTCAGTCCATGATGGCGTTATCATTGGTGCCAATGGGAATGATGCTGGGTTTGGCCCATAGCCTGGAACACTATTTGACTGCATGTATGCTGAAAAGGATAGGAATGCCTCCCCCCTCCTGCCCCATAGCCAGGGACATAGAGGAAAAAACAGTTTCGTTCTTTTGCTTTGAGTATTTCAAACAAATCATGAATGAAGCAATTTTTTAAAATAAAAAACTGTTAATAGTTTTTTGACTATTTAAAATGTGTTCAGTAAGTAAAAACTACATTTGTTTGATTAAATACATCCTGGGAGACACCAAACACACTTGACTCCCTTTGAAGTACAGGTGCTCAGCACCTCACAGGATCGGGCTTGTAGCCAACAAATCAATTGGTGCACAGAGCCAAAAGAAATCCAAGGGCATCTCTCAAGACTGCCTTGGTTCTGTAGGATGAGAGGATTAAAATGTAGCAACTGTCTATTTGTGACAGCAAAGTAAACATGTGTGACTTGCACTGCACATGCGTAGCCTGAGAAGTGTCTGAGCTGGTTTGGATTAGCAGGATGGTATCAATGTGCGTGACACGCTGTGGGGAATTGTGGTGAGGAGACTGTCTGAGGGAGCATGGATTAATTTACTCAACAACAAAAACTCACCCACTTCATTTACCGTTTCCAGGACAGGTGTGCAGGGAGGAAAATGTACATTAATCTTATTTAATTTCCTAGTTCTGGAAGGTGCTCAGTTACCATGGTGATGGATGGGGAATAAAAAGCTAAACAGAATAAAATCTGTTGATTAAGAAGGTGCTATTTCTACATAATCACTTTTCTGTCTGCAACTTCATTTTAAATATACACAGAGTACAATATGAGAACACTTCGCTGGGTGATTGTGATTTTATCAGTAACCTTTGTAAAGTAGGCATCAATCGTACATCTAACAGTTTGCTGTTTAGAGTCTGGCCTACTGTATATGTTATACAGAAATATAATGTGTATTGCAAAAATCCTAGTACTAGTGAGTGAGGGAAATAATCTTCTATAGGTGCTGTATAATTAATAATTGTGAAACCAACAGCCATCTATTGACTCCTATTTAGTGTAAGAAAATTTGGAGTAACATCAGGACTTAAAAATGGGGTTGCAGTATGAAAACAAAATAGTCCAACCACTATTGTTCACATCTTGAAATAGCAAATTTAGAGTTTTTTTAAGTTTGTCCAAGTTTTCTCTTTTCTTTCCTTTTATATCTCTAACAAATGTCACCGTCTAATGTTGTACTTAGAGAGGGGAAGACACAATGTCCAGATAACTTTAAAAAAAAAAAAAAGGAAGAAGAAGAAAAAAACCAAAAAAAGCCCTAATAGACATTAAAGCCCTAATCAGGGAAGCATCTCTGTTCAGAAAGCACTTGAGGAGATGCATTACTTCAAGCATGTGCTTATGTCCCATTGAAGTCAATAGAGTTTAAATGCATGCCCAATATTAAACATGTGCTTAATGTTTTCCAAAATCAGGACCTATGTTCTGATAATATTGCAATAACTGCAAGAGTGTTGCTCAAGACATTCAAATCCTATTGTCTATACAGCTTCATATCAGACATCATTATTTAAATACCTATATCTATTTTATGTACTTTTAGGCGCCCATCGCTATAGTATCTGAGCACTTCACGTTTTTCAGTGTATTCACCCTTGCAACATCCCTGTAAGGTAATGTAGTGTCATGATTCCCATTTTACAGATAGTCATGTGAGGCACCAAAAGATTTTGGGGCCCAATTTTTAAAGGTATATAGGAGCCTAAAGATGTAGATGGGCAATTTTGAAAATCCCACTAGGCACCTTTCTAGTACGGATTTCTGCATCATTAAGTGCTTGGGTACTTTTAAAATCTGGCCCTAAATGCCTTCTCTAAGGTCACACAGGAAATCTGTGGCAGAATGGGAAACTGAATACAGGTCTTCCAAGCAGAGGCGGCTTTTGGGGTAGGTGAAGCAGGCGTACGCCTAGGCCCCAAGCTGTAAGGGGCCTGCCTGCTTTATTTACCCCAAAAGCCGAGTCTGGTTTGGTCAGAATCAGGAGGAGGAGCTGGCCGCTGGGTAAATGCCAATGGCGGGGAGCTTGGGCCGGAGGAGGGACTGGGGCAGTGCGGAGTGAGACTGGTGCCGTGGGGTGGGACTGGTGGTGGGGAGCTGGGGCTGGCGGCAGGGGAGGCTGGGGCCACAGAGGGTGGGGGGCCGGGGCTGGTGTGGCAGGGAGCTGGGGGGAAAGCTGTGAGGGGAAGCTGATGGCAGGGAGCTGGGGCAACAGATTTGGACCCCCATGGGTCTATAGGGGGCTCCTCAATCGGCCTTCACCTAGAGCCCCCAATAGCCAAAAGCCGCCTCTGCTTCCAAGATCCATTCTAGGACCCAAACTACTGTACTATTATCCCTTACTTCTACTTAAGAACAGTAGGTGTGGATAATAAAAAGGACTAAAAAATGAACAAAATAAGTAGGATAAGTAACATATGTGATGTGGGTTTCATTAAGTTTTCATTGCTGCTTGATTGGGAAGATGTGTATAATTCGTGAGCATCCACTCAATAATACATTCAACCCATGATGATACCAATAAAAACTTTGTAAGACTTCAGAGAATTGTGTTTTCTTTTTGCTTCTTCATTTATGTGTGTGCATGCGCGTGCATATGCATAAGAGCTATTGTGCACTGTATCAAATACATATAAGTTTAATAGAGAAAGATTATAAAATATTTTAGGAGTGAATAATCTCATAAGTTTTTGCACAGCGCTATTTGGTATGTTTAAAAACAATCTTTGACACGCAGTGATTTGTCTCATATACAAAATGATCTGTGTGGTTTTTTTTATTTTTCTGAAACATATTACATTCTTTAAAAGGCCTCTGTGAGCCATTCCTCAATATGTTTTGTTTGCAACAACCCTGCTTTTTTTTGAAAAACACTCTTATTTCCTTCACATGTATATTTGGAAAGCAATACAACAGTGAATCGAACTAGGCAGACTGGAAATTTTCAGGCCCATTTCCTCTTTAATGCATGCTCATAAAGCAGGATTGTCTGTACCATATGTAGCTGCAGTACTTCAGACAGTCAATAAAGAGCTGACCAGCTCACCACTATCAAAAGCACTGAGAAATCCTGCCTCATCTGCCTTATTAAAACCACACTGGACTCCTGCAGAGAAACATAGCTGGAAACCTTGAGGAAGAAGGAATAAAAAGGAAGCTAAAATTGCTCTGAGAACTCTGTACATCTAGGCCTTGCAGAGAGGTTAAAGTGTATTTATTATAAAATAAAACCAAAAGGCAGATTCATTAAAATGTCATATTAAATATAGACATTGTGCTTGAACCTCTGACTCTCCCACATAGAGTTTGACACAGAAATAAGATGATTAATTACCATAGCAATGAGTGGATTTCAATAGCTCCCTAATGGGTTTGGTATATTAGAATTTTAAAATATATATATTTCTTTATTCTCTGTAAGAAAGTACACAATGGAAAATTGGTAAATAAACGATAGCACATGTACTGTAAGATAGTGTCAAATGTATTTATGAAGCATTTGTTATTTTATTCTTACTTACTATGTAATATTATTGATTGCTCACCTAACTTCTTCCCCTCGCCTATCCTCCCTCTGCTCCTAGCTTTTTCTCACCTTAGAATGAAAAAAGAAATAACTTTAATGGAAAGATCACTGGTTAAGCTTAATACTGTAATATTTCAAAGACTGAATTTGCTGCAAGTGCTGAAAGTAGCCCAGAGTTATGCTATGAATTTGATTGCAGTGAATTTGATTTCTAACATGTTGAACAAAGCTAGCCTATTAGTCCTAACCCGGTATAATTTGAATTGGTATGAAGGTTTTAAACCAATATATATCTTCTGCAATTCAGTTGCTTTAAACAATTACTGTCACTAAGGACACCCATAAGTAACCACTGCACAGAGAACTATTGGAAGTTCTTGCTCCAGAGCCCAGCATATGTCTGACCATTAATTCAGCCATGTTCATTGCTCTGGTGATATGAGGTTACTAGCCACTTCCTTTTCACAGGTGGAACTACTGAGAGTTATGCCAATATATGCACGTGTACAGACCCAGTCCTGTAATTCTTAGCCATATACACACACCTGGTCGATCTCAGTGGGACTACTCTTATGGGTCAGAGCTACTCATGTGAGTGCAGCTTGGAGTCAGTATCCCAGTTTCTAATTATTTTGATTTGCTTTTACCAACTTTGCTTTTACAGACTCCGCTGGCCAGGACTTACATGTGTAATGACTGGGCAAGAGGCAGTAACCCTCTAGGACTGGAGATCTGGAGATGTCTGTCTTGCTGTCTGGAGTGGCTCATGACCATTAGTGCCAACCTCAAGACGGATAGTCAAGAATCAAGGCAAAACCCCCAAGCCAGTTGTGTGTTCTACACTTAGATTTCACCAACCCAGCAAGTGTAAACTCCTAAAGCATGATAACAGTCTTAACATGGAGTCACAGACAGTCTCCCTGATCATTCCAGTCCATCCTGCCATCCAGGCAAGCCTGCTTTTGTGACAGATGATCTCTAGACACTAAAAATCACAGTAATAGGTTAGACAGAGAATAAGTAACTCAAGGCCAATTATATCTTAAATGGAAAAAAATGCTTGTAGCCAATCCTGGAATAAGCTATCCAAAAGATTAGCAGCTAGGAAAAAGAAAAAAGTTATTTACAAGATTAAAACAAGTAAGTATATACACACAAACGAGCTAGTTAGGTTTCAAAAGATAATAGAAACTTTTATCATCAGTAAAATCTCTATATCCTTTAGGGCTAATCCAGGCAAAACAGCTGGGGACTTCTCGCTTATGCATGGAAATCATCACTCTTCAGGGTTCAAGCAGCTTAAGAGTAATAAATTCTCCTTAATAGGCATAGTTATTCCATTCCCCCAGTGTTCAAGCAGTGACAGGGCAAAGGGTTGTGTGCATACCCTCTTCAGACGTGTGTGGGAAGCAGCTTTGTCCACAGTGGTTTGTCTGATGTCTGAAGACCTTTTGTTGGGCAGAAGATGACACCTCTTGTGGTGAACTGGTGTTTCACACTGGGTATTGCTTCTCTCCTGACTGTGTGGGATTTATAGTCTTAGCAAACATTTTTTATAGTTACAGAGCAGACCTTTAATCATTACTTCATACCACAGGATGCAGACATCATAAGTAGGATTAATATATGTAGCATCCTACAAGCAATCCATAAAGTCTAAACACATTCTTATCACTCGAATATTTGTTTTAAGAATACTAACCCACTGGTGAGCCAGGCTGGTTTCCAGCTATGCAATTTTCAGTGATCACTGAAGTCATAGAATAATAGGGTTGGAAGGGACCTCACGAGGTCATCTAGTCCAACCGCCTGCTAAAAAGCAGGACCTCTCCCCCAAATCACCCCAGCCAGGGTTTTGTCTAACCGAGCCTTAAAAATCTCCAAAGATGGAGATTCTACCACCTCCCTAGATAGCCCATTCCAATGCTTCACCACCCTCCTAGTGAGAAAGATTTTCCTACTATCCAACCTTGACCTCCCCAGCTGTAATTTGAAACCATTGCTCCTTGTTCTGTCCTCTGTTACTCTCGAGAACAGCCTAGCTCCCTCCTCTTTGGAGCACCCCTTCAAGTAGTTGAAGGTTGCTATCAAATCTCCCCTCAGTCTTCTCCTCTGTAGACTAAATAAGCCTAGTTCTTTCAGTCTCTCCTCATAAGTCATGTGCCCCAGCCCCCTAATCATTTTCGTTGCCCTCCGCTGGACTCTTTCTAATTTGTCCACATCCTTTCTGTAGTGGGGAGCCCAAAACTGGACACAGTATTCCAGATGCGGCCTGACCAGTGTCGAATAGAGGGGAACTATCACATCCCTCGATCTGCTGGCAAAACTCCTACTGATGCATGGGGTCTTGGCAAGAGCTGGCACCTGGTCTGCCATATCATAGCCATTTCTCCATGCACATTTTACACTTGTGCAGCAGTTGAATAAAATGGAGAAAATTGGGCATATATTGGCAACTTTCCACCACATCTTGAAGGTCCTCCAGGGAATTGGTGACCTGGATCACACCTGGTGCTGGGGATGGGTGGGAGGGAAAGAATCTGCAGATGGGAAGGGGGTTGGAAATTAGGCTGGAACAGGTTGCTAATGGGTTGGGGCTGGCACTGGAGGTGAGGGATATCTCACTAAAGTCTTCATCCCTGTCTGTGAGCTGCACTGTTCACTTTCCTGATGCTATATGTTTCAAATAATGAGCATGCTGGAGAATAAATTCTTCCAGTGGGATGAAGCTTATATTCAAGCTTTGCTCTGAAGAAACTCAGGGCTACTACTCTGGCATACTGCCGAAGGTGCCAGCAACACTTCATTGTTTGCCCCCTGGCTAAGGCAGTGATTTCAGAGATCTCTTTGCTGTGAAAAACAGTCTCTGAAAAAAAAATGTGAAATTCAAACTGCTGCTTTTTGTTTCTTTTTTGGCTTGCTGGACATGGGCAGAGATACATTCCAAAGAGCAGGATGCGTCCAAACAATTGATCTCATAGACCAATACATTCCTAGGCTATCAGGCTCCATTATGATTATCTAGCCTGACCTCCTGTGTAACACAGACTATAGAACTTCCCCAAAGTAATTCATAAAGCAGGTCTTTTTAAGAACATCTAATCTTGATGTAAAAAGAACCAGTGATGGAGAACCCACTGTGACCCTTGGTAAATTGTTGAAATGGTTAATTATCCTCACTGTCAAACATTTATGTCTTATTTCCAGTCTGAATTTATCTAGCTTCAACTTTCAGCTGTTGGATCATGTAACAACTTTCTATGCTAGATTGTGAAGCCTGTTATTAAAGCATCTAGATGGGGAACAAATATTTAGACTGTAATAAGGTCACCCCTTAACCTTTTCCTTGTTAAGCTAAATAGATTGAACTCTTTGGGTGTATCTAGGCTGCAATGAGAGGTCTGCGGCTGGCTCATATCAGGTGACTGGTTCATGGGGCTCAGGCTGTGAGGCTATAAAATGGAAAATGTTTGGGCTCAGACTTGACCCAGGGCTCTGTGGATTTCAGGGTCCAATTGCTGTGAAAGTTGCCGTTTTGCTACATGACAAATTGTACTTTTTCCTATGGCATGGAGGGAAGGAAAATACACCCTCAGCATGCATAGCTATAGGCTCACTCCTTTCAGCCTGCATTCAGTGAGGTGGAAATGCAGTGGAGGAGAGCCTATGAGCTGGATGGTGAAGGGCTGCATCAGATGCTCCGAATCTTCCCTTTGCACATTTTCCAGTGGTTTGCACCTTTCCTCATAGCAGAGGTTGGCAGCAAGATTTAACCCTTCCTGAGGGATGCTGCAGCTTAAATCTTGCTACCAGCTTTAAGTTATAGTAGTTCAGAGGTACAGTAACTGACATTTCTCAGTAGCTGAAATAAAGCCACAGCAAAGAGCAGAGCTAGGAAGGAAACATAATTTTACACATCAGCAATTTTTATGATTAATAACATTATCTTGCCTTAACTGAAAAATGGCATGGTGCCCTTAAGAAAATTAAGCTGCAGGAATTAGTAGCTAACATCTTTGATGAATGTATATTTTTGCACACTGCATATTACTGTAAATGCATTTCGAAATAATAGTGCTGTGTATTGTAAGAAAAAACCATCCCAAGTTGTTTGTAGTTGCGTGGCACCATTCTGTCTTGCTGACTTCACTCTACGAGCTTGTATAGATTCGGGGTGAGGATACTGAAGTCTTTGAAATGGAATTTACATACAAACATGATACTAATGTGTTGGCTCTGAGCTTTGCTATCAGTTGTTATTGCTGAGAGGTATTCACAGCAACTTAATGCCAGACATAGCATTAGCCCTTCTCAGCTCCAGTGCCTTTGTGAAAAATCAGTAATAAAATAAGCTGGGACTGCTGTTTGTGTGACTTTAAACATTAATGAATCATTTTGCATGGTGGGTCATTTGTTGTGATAAGTTTGTGTAGCATGTCTTTGTGGGACACTCTCTCCACCTAAACACAGATTGAGAGTGAAAAAAGGATATTCCAGAGAACGGAAGATTTGTTATGCCTAGCAGGAAGCTCATAGCTCAGCTTGGCCAAGGTTAATGTGTCATTGTACAGTAAGGGAGGGATGTAGTAGCCCTCTGTTCTACCTACTAACGCTCAACAGACAGCTGCAGAGATGCCAAATTGTGACTACACACTATATCACATGTAACCAGGCCCTCGCTTGGTGCAAATCAGCATAGCGCCAGTGGAGTCAGAGTTGCATAGTTTTACATCAGCTGAGGATCTGACCCATGATGCGAAAAGTCAAGTAGCAAAAAAATACGGATTCACCTTTGCTTCAGTGGAATTATTCTCATCGCATCTATTTCCTCCATACCACTAAAGCAGTACCCTGGCTGCATTAACAAAGGGAAAGAGAGGTCAGTTTATTCAAATATGAATGCCTTAACCCTCCAAACAGCACCAACTAAAAACTGCAAAACAATATTATTGGCTGGGGCATTGTCAGCCCCAAGCATTAAAAAAATCACGAAAGTTTAAAAAAAAACAAACAAACAACTGAATTGGGGGTTTTTTTTATTTCTTTGGTTTTGAACCTTTAGGATTCAAGTTTTCATGTTCTTCTCTTGAAACTGAGGCCTAGAAACATTGCTATCGTTAGGGTTATGGGATGAAGGTGAAATTCTTGTGTAATCACCTGCCTCCAAGAGAGAAATAAGAGAAAAATAGCATGGGACTCCTGGTAAAATCACAAGTTAGATGCAGTGTGGATCCCGCCCGGATTGCAATAATGATAAAATCACAAGTTAGATGCAGAGTGGCTTTTACAAATTAGCTGTACTGACGTTTTCTCCATCCATCAAGAAGGGAATAAGAGTTATTGTAAGGGATGCTCCAACTGTATGCACTTGTATAACAATGCTGCACTTTCCATCCAGCAATAACACCCCATAGCAACTCAGGTGTGTGTGTGTGGGGGGGAATCCAAAATCCTTTGCATGTATATACTAGAGGCGAGCTCCAGTGTGCAGATATTCAGTCCTCATGTGAGGACAGTTCTCACTGTGTTGATCCTCCCCTAGGTACACGAAAGTATCCATGCAGAATTACACACTTTGCACTGGTGTGTTTGACTACACAAGGCACCCAGCAATGATGAACTGGTTATGTTACCCTTGTCTTCCTCTCCTCCCAACAAGGGCTGTCCAGCCAGCCAAATTTCTTTCTTCTAGTCTCATCAGGATAGCAAATAGGAATCTTTGCCTCAATCTGGCTGATAAATCAGTTGCTGATTGAACAATGAGAGAGATGACAGGAGGTATTGGTATTTTCCTCCAGCTATTCCAGGTCACTGATACTTTGGTGCTTACATGTTGGCCCTGGTTCATTGTTTGTCCAAATTTGTAGGCAAATGTCTACCTAGTTACCTTCCCTTTTGAATTCCAGTCAGTGTCCCTATGAAAACAAACAATGAGAAAAGCCGTATTAATATGCTTCATCCTCCTTCCCCTACCTCGCATTGTCCCTTGAGGAAAAGCTCATTTCTGCCAAAATCCTAGCTTGCAAAAGTAAACAATATAATATTACAATAAAGTGTTTTGATTCAGTGGGGCTAGTATCTAGGAGCTGCACTGCACAGGGAATTATAAAATTATAATTATACAGGATCCTCTGTAGCTAGCTAGTGGGAGAAAAAAAATAATCTTTCATTTTCAGTGTGTTTCAAATGCAAGTATTAAAGCAGTGCAGATGAAGAACAAGGGACTTCTTTGCCAAAACTTAAGGTTCTTAAGAGGTTTATTATTCAGCATCTGTCAACAGCTTTCTGTCTGACTTTTATCTCTGATTGGTTGTTGCATATAACCCTGCTGATATCCCTGGGTTTTATGTGTGCCTGTGCCATTGTTTTTAATATTTGAACAAGTGGGATGTCGGACTGAGAACACTGAAAATGAAATATGTGAGCTGAAATTGGTTTCCTCGAAGGTTCCTCCAGATAATTCAAACTAAGGCAAACCTAAGTGGTGGTGTAATCCCTAGGAGATGGGCTTCTTTGGAATCTTGCCAGTTTAGCAAGATGGGGAACCTGCACTGTCATCAAGATTTGCAGATTAGCTGTCCTGAAGCTAGTTGGCTTTGACATTTCATTAGGGGACTTTTCTGTAGTCGTGCACCCCAAGTCCTTATGCGGTAATATATGGATGACCTAGTTTTACTGTCTGTATGACTTTTAAAATCCCTTCCAGTAAACAGTGGGATTGCAAACTTCCCTATCTAGCAGGTACTTTTGTTAATGATGCACTGAGGCCTGGTCTACACTTAAAAATTAGATTGATGTAGCTACATTGTTCAGGGTCGTGAAAAATGTTATGCCCTGAGCGCCGTAGTTAGTTCAAGCTAACTTCTGAAGTCGATACAGGCAGGTTGATGGAATAATTCTTCCATTGATCTAACCACCACTTCTGAGAGAGGTGGATTAATTACGTCTACAGTGTAACTCCTTCTGTTGATGTAGGAAGCATCTGCGCTATGGCGCTACAGTGGCACAGCTGGAGCACCCTATCTATGCTGCTGTATTAGGTTATGTGTACACTATAACCGAGTTTGTTTGCAAAGTAACTGAGGCCTGATCTACACTAGAGATTTTTGTCAACCAAAGTCAGCTTTTTGTACCAAAATAGTAGTGGTGTACGGACTACAATTAACCAACCCAACTCTCCTGATTTTGTGACTAAATAAAACCACCTCAACAAGAGCCATAGAGATTTTTGTGCCAAACTTTTAGCAGCAAAGTATCAATATAGACACTGCTCTTGGTTATGTGGTGGGGCACTTCCTGGAGGAATGCCCTTCCTGACCACTCTGGCTATCAGTTTGAACTCTGCTGCCCTGCAGGCATCTGCCGCTCCGCCTTTCAGGTCTTGGGAGTTTTTGAAATTCCACTTCTTTCTTGGTTGGTGTGGAGAGCTCACATCTCACTTTCCCAGCTGACCATGGCAACTGTATGTGTAACCCATATGCCTAAAAAAGGCTATATCTTTGAGAGATCTACTGAGGGTGAGTCATTGTTGCTGGGCAGATTAGCTACCCACAACCAGAAACTTCTAGAAGCAGGGAGTGGTAGCATTTTTGAGCATGCTCCACAGGGTGCCCTGCTGGTGTGATGTGGTGTGGTCAGGCAGCTCACATGAAAGCAGCAGTTTGTGCAGACAGCAGGCTAGAGCTGCTTTGAGAAGAGCCCATGTGCTCAGTTTTCAGGAGAGAAGCTGAGCCAGGAGTGAACAAGATGTTTTCTCCCTCTAATGGAGTAATCTGCAACAGATTTTGCAGACATGCATATGGGACTGTGGGCTGGTTGCAAAGGAGAAGGAAAAGCCTGCATGGAATTCTACAGAGGATTTCAGCAAAGGAAGAAGAGGACAGCTATTTCTTGCCACTCAAGCCTCTAGACTTGAACAAAGACTCTAGTTGAGAGTTGGGTGAACTCCACCTGGACTTTGGGTATCTTGGGTATCTTTCATGTGGGGGTTTCTGTAGGGATTGTTCTTGGTTAATTGTATTTTGTTTTCTTAGGATAAGGTTTATTTAGTTAGTAGTTAATAAAGTTCATTGTTACGTTTGTTTTTAGTAGTATTTTAATGTGGGAGGGTGACTTTGAGCAGTCTTTGCTGTGAGTCCCATACAGGCTGGCTCCTGGGTCTCCAACTGCTTTTTCCACAGGGATTCGGGTGTATTTCTGTGAGGCACTGGAGAAGGGCAATTGAATTAATTTTAGCCCACCCGAAGGTTACATATGCAGCAATTATTCTCCTGCTTGGAACATACCAGAGCTTCTGGATCTGATCAGCATTTGGGGAGAGGAGGCTGTGCAGTCCCAGCTCCGCTCCAGCCAAAGGAACTACGATACCTACGGTCAGATTTCTCATTTAATGGTGGAGAAGGGCTGTGGGCAGAACATGCTGCAGTGCTGTGGAAAAATCAAAGAGCTGCACCAGGGGTACCAAAAAGCTAGGGAGCCAAACTGTCACTCTGGTGCAGAGCCAAAGACCTGCCACTTCTATAGGTGCTGGAAGCCATCCTCCCAGTAGCCCCACCTCCACCAAGACACTTGTGGATACCTCCAGAGGCCTGGAGCCAGTGGAAGTAGGAGTCTACCCTGACAAAGAAGTCATGGATGAGGAGGCCAAGTTGGAGGATGATGTGGATCGGGGGTCCCAGTCATTTGCTAACATGGGAAGCCAGGATCTCTAGAAAGGTTAGAGCCAGTATCAGCCCTACAGCTCCGGCATGCATGATGCAAAAGAGGGGAGGTTGGGTAAGTTGGTTTTTGGTTTTTTTTTAATGGAATGATGGGATGGAAATCACTGCATGCAAAGCCTCTCTGCTTTCCCGCAACTCCCAGTAATGCAAGGTGTTGAGTGCCAGACCAACTTGATCTCCTTTTTTGAAAGGATAACAGATTTTTTAGATAAAGGGAATGCGGTGGACCTAATTTACTTAGATTTCAGCAAGGCGTTTGATACAGTTCCACACAGGGAGTTATTAGTTAAGTTACAGAAGATGGGGATTAATACGAATATAGTAAGGTGGATAAGGAACTGGTTAAAAGGGAGACTACAGCGGGTCATACTGAAGAGTGAACTGTCAAGCTGGAGGGAGGTTACCAGTGGAGTCCCTCAGCGATCTGTCTTGGGACCCATCTTGTTCAACGTTTTTGTTACTGACCTTGGCACAAAAAGCGGGAATGTGCTAATAATGTTTGCGGATGACACCAAGTTGGGAGGTATTGCACTACAGAGAAGGGTCGGGATACCATACGGAAAGATCTGGATGACCTTGTAAACTGGAGTATCAGGAATAGGATGAAATTTAATAATGGGAAGTGCAAGGTCATGCATTTAGGAACAAATAACAAGCATTTTTCCTATAAGTTGGGGACGTATCAGTTGGAACAAACTGAGGAGTAGAAGGATCTGGGAGTACTGGTTGATCGTAGGATGAGTATGAGCCGCCAATGTGATGTGGCCATGAAGAAAGCTAATGCGGTTCTAGGGTGTATCAGGAGAGGTATTTCAGGTAGAGACAGGGAGGTGTTAGTGCCGCTGTACAAGGCACTAGTGAAACCCCATCTGGAATATTGTGTGCAGTTCTGGTCCCCCATGTTTAAAAAGGATGAATTCAAATGGGAACAGGTGCAGGGAAGGGCTACAAGGATGGTCTGTGGAGTGGAAAATCTGCCCTATGAGTGGAGACTCAAGAAGCTTGGCTTGGTTAGCCTAACCAAAAGAAGGCTGAGGCGGATATGATTGCTCTCTATAAATACATCAGAGGGATTAACATCCGGGAAGGAGAGGAATTATTTGAGTACAGCACCAATGTGGACACCAGAACAAATGGTTATAAACTGTCCATCAAGAAATTTAGGCTTGAAATTAGACGCAGGTTTCTAACCATTAGAGGAGTAAAGTTCTGGAATAACCTTCCAAGGGGAGTTGTGGGGGAAAAAACCATAACTGCTTTCAAAACTGAGCTTGATAAATTTATGGAGGGGGTGGTATGATTACCCTATTTTGGAAATTAACTGATATTTGGCTACGTGTGGTGGATATACAACTGGCCTAAGAGCGGAGAGTACATGGGGTGGGTTCTGAGTTATTACAGAGAATTGTTTCTTGGGTAACTGGCTGTTGACTTGCCCACGTGCTCAGGGTTTAACTGATCGCCATATTTGGGGTCGGGAAGGAATTTCCCCCCAGGGCTGATTGGCCTGGGCTCTGGGGGGTTTTCGCCTTCCTCTGTAGCACAGGGCATGGTTCACCTACCGGTGAATTCTCTGTATCTTAAAGTCCTTAAATCATGATTTAAGGAGGTAAATAACTCAGTCATAGGTTGGTGGCCTATTGCAGGAGTGGGTGGGTGAGGTCTTGAGGCCTGCATTTTGCAGGAGGTCAGACTAGATGATCGTACTGGTCCCTTCTGACCTTAAAGTCTATGAGTCTATGAGTTGCACAGTGGGTTAGCTACCCATGGTGCACTGCTGTCACTGTCGATGCTAGAGCACAAACTGTGGATGCATTTCGGTGACACAGTGAGCGTTGTGTGGACCGGCACAGGTATTGCAATTACAGCGTTTTTGCATCGACACAGCTTACTGGTGTAGACAAGACCTAAATAGATCAAAGGCTGATACAGAAAAGAGATTGCTTATCCTAAAGTTAATGAATGTAGTGTCATTTGGGGGGTGGGGGGTGGAAACATTGACCATGTTATTTCCCAAAATAGAATATATATGTAAAAGCAACTGTTGTTTATCTGTATAATCTGCTGAAGTGTTGAAAAGCAAAATGGAATGTCAATAAAATAATTTCATAGCTGAGCCTCAAAATAGCTTTTCAGAACTATTATTTGTTACATACATATAAAAAGCTTTGGAGAAAGACTGGTTGGGCAAATAGGAAAGCAAATCCTAATACTAGAGGAACGTGTACTATAAGAAGAGAGGCACAGAGTTGCAATCTGAAAGGGTCAAGGGACTGGGGAAGGACACAATATACGAACATCATTTGTTCACAGAGACATGTTTGATGATAAGGGCTGCTTGTGTGCATGATGATGATGATTAAAAAGGACAAGATAAAAGACCATCCAGTGAACTCCTTGCGTTCGTTTGAGAAAGCTGAATTTGTCCTGCAGATTTCTGTAGATTGGAAGTATCTTAACTTTTTAGCTCCCACCAGTCTTTGGGAGGGGAGCAGGGGGAATGGCCTCTTGTTCTCTCTGTGAGCCCTGGTGACACTCCGTCTACCTCCATTTTATTTAGAGAAGAATAAACATGCACAAAGCCTTTTTTTTTTTTTTTTAATGAGACTGTCCTGTCTTTTCAGCTAAGGAATGCTTGTTCCTCTATAGCCTCTACCTGTGCAACTCCGTAGGGCAGGAGTTGGCAACCTTTTGGGCAGGGAGCGGGGTACAAAGTCTCCATCCTGACTTCTTCCACATGCTATGTTTGGTAGTAGCAGTGCGGGGTGGGGGGGGGGGGGCCCTCTAGCATAGTGGCCTGTCTCCTCAGCTTCCCTTCTCCTCCTCTGACACCAGGCCCCCAAGCATGCAAGGGCCTTCCTGCTTGCACCAGCTCCTTCCAGGTGTGGGCACTATGGGGCCCTGGGGGGAGGGGGAGGAGGGATGATGGAAGGGGGAGTGGCTGCTGGCACCAGCCGTGTGGCCCTGCTTGAGGCCAGGAGTGATGCGGCTCTGGCCAGAAGGGCACCAATGGGCCCTAGCTCACTTTGAGAGAAGGGCAGCGCTGGAAGGAGGGAGTGAGGAGGAAGGAGGGAGCCATGTGGCCCTGTTTGGTGCTGCGAGTGGTGCAGTGTGCTGCTCAAAATCAGCCACATGCCACCTTTGGCACGTATGCCATAGGTTGCCACCCCTGCCCCAGAGGTCACAGAGGTTGTAAGAGTGTATTCTGGGGTGATCCCTTCTCTATCAGGGAAAGAATCAAGACTGAATTTCAGACTCCCAAATTCTAGTGTTTATAGAAGTGATATATATGGCCCAGACGGGAAACCTTCAGACCTTTGATTTGAAAAGTGAAATTGAGTTTTAAAACCAAAACTAGCATATTTTACTCAGAGAAGAAATGTAAATAAAATTAACATACATATTGGTTTTTATGTTCTTTGACCTTATTCACTTGTCTGACTCTGGATTTATGTAGCTGTAACTCCTTCAATTTCAGTGGAGTTACATGCACATAAAACTGGAGTAACACTGGTGTGACTCAGGCCCTTAATCTTTAGGGCAGGTGTGTCAAACATGCGGACCATGGGCTGAATGCAGCCTGCAAACCTCTTCCATCCAGCCCGTGACTGCACTCAGCGGGACCACACTCTCTTCTTAACAGAGAGAGAGAAAAAGAGAGGTCTCACATACCCAGCACTCCACAATGCCGTGAGAGTGTCAGGTCTCATGACATCACGGAGCTCTGGGTATGCGAGACAGCGCTCCCCAAGACCACACTCTCTCCCTAACAGAGAGAGAGAGAGAGAGAGAGAGAGAGTGGTATCACAGAGCACAGTTTCGCATACACAGCACTCCACGATGCTGCAAGAGTGCTGTAGTATTTCAATTTATGGTGTGTATGGCCCCCTTGAAGTACATTTAAGTCTAATCTGGCCTGCCATAGCAAATGAGTTTGACACCCCTGCTTTAGGGTAATGCATAAAGGGCTGTGTCTAGCAAAATGCTGAGCACATTCCACTTGCTTTTGTTTTAGTAAGAGACTGTAGCGCTAAAGATGAATTTATACCATAGAATAGCTTCAAACAATGGAATATCCATTGATAAAAATACTATGCTCACTCATTCCCTTGTAACTCCGTACTGTAACCAAAACTCCATTTTGAATTTCTTCATTTTGTATTGCCCAGCCTAAGTTTTGCTGAAACTTCATTTAGATGTGTTTTAAATTTAGTTTGGATGTGTGAACGAAGGGTGTGTGTGTGATGAGATCAGTCTCCAGCACCAGCCTGTCTAGATGACAAACTGCCGGCACCACCTTAACGGCTGATGAACAATGCAATCAAACCCTGCAAAAGCAAGAAGAATCCACCCTAGAAAAAAAGGGACAAAAAGCCCCATCGAGAATAAGATCAAAGTCACATCTGCCATCAACTGATGACTCATGGTCATAAAGTACACTGAGGCCATGTACACACGATCACTTTATCGCACATTAACGGTCATTACCGCTCGATAACAACAACAGCGTACACACGTGAAATAGGGCTGTTGCGCGTCAACAGCCCTATTGTAGCGCAATAGAAAAACCACCTCAACGAGGGTGGTAGCAGTTAACGCGGAACAGCTGTTGCGCCTTTCGACTCATGTGTGCGCTTACTGCGCAATGATTGGCCTCCGGAAATGTCCCAGCATTCCAAAGTCGTCCTCTCTGGTCTTCCCCCCACCCGCCCCCTGTGACCGTGACGAAACAGTCCCCACCCTGTTTTGATTCCTGGGATGTTTGAATTTCTCCTCTGTTCATAGAATCATAGAATAATAGGGTTGGAAGGGACCTCATGAGCTCATCTAGTCCAACCCCCTGCTAAAAAGCAGGACCACTCCCCCTAAATTATCCCAGCCAGGGTTTTGTCTAACTGAGCCTTAAAAATCTCCAAAGATGAAGATTCTACCACCTCCCTAGATAGCCCATTCCAATGCTTCACCACCCTCCTAGTGAGAAAGTTTTTCCTAATATCCAATCTTGACCTCCCCAGCTGTAATTTGAAACCATTGCTCCTTGTTCTGTCCTCTGTTACCCTCGAGAACAGCCTAGCTCCCTCCTCTTTGGAGCACCCCTTCAAGTAGTTGAAGGTTGCTATCAAATCTCCCCTCAGTCTTCTCTTCTGTAGACTAAATAAGCCTAGTTCCTTCAGTCTCTCCTCATAAGTCATGTGCCCCAGCCCCCTAATCATTTTTGTTGCCCTCCGCTGGACTCTTTCTAATTTGTCCACATCCTTTTGGTAGTGGGGAGCCCAAAACTGGACACAGTACTCCAGATGCGGCCTGACCAGTGTCGAATAGAGGGGAATTATCACATCCCTCGATCTGCTGGCAATACTCCTACTGATGCAGCCTAATATGCCATTGGCCTTTTTGGCAACAAGGGCACACTGTTGGCTCATATTCATCTTCCCGTCCACCATAACTCCCAGGTCCTTTTCTACAGCGCTGCTACTTAGCTGATCGGTCCCCAGCCTGTAGCAGTGCATGGGATTTTTCCATCCTAAGTGCAGGACTTTGCACTTGTCTTTGTTGAACCTCATGAGGTTTCTTTCATCCCAGTGTTCCAATTTGTCCAAGTCTCTCTGGATCCTGTCCCTGCCCTCCAGAGTATCTACCATTCCCCCCAACTTGGTGTCATCTGCAAACTTACTAAGCACGCAGTCTATTCCATCATCAAGATCATTAATGAAGATGTTGAATAGAACCGGCCCCAGGACTGACCCCTGGGGCACTACACTCGTAACCGGTTGCCAACCAGACATCGAGCCATTGATTCCTACCCGCTGAGCCCGTTGATCTAACCAGTTTTCTATCCACCTTACGGTCCACTCGTCCAACCCGTACTTCCTTAACTTGCCGACGAGAATGCTGTGGGAAACTGTATCAAAAGCCTTGCTAAAGTTAAGGTGTATCACGTCAATGGCTCTTCCCGCATCCACAAATCTAGGCATCTCATCATAGAAGGAAATCAGGTTGGTCAGGCACGATTTGCCCTTGGTGAATCCATGTTGACTGTTCCTGATCACTCTATTTTCCTCCAAGTGTTTCAGGATGGATTCCTTGAGGATCTGCTCCATGATTTTCCCAGGGATTGAGGTGAGGCTGACTGGTCTGTAGTTCCCCGGATCCTCCTTTTTCCCTTTCTTAAAGATAGGTACTATATTTGCCTTTTTCCAATCCTCCGGGACCACCCCCGTTCGCCACGAGTTCTCAAAGATAATGGCCAGCGGCTCTGCAATCACTTCCCCCAACTCCCTCAGCACCCTCGGATGCAGTTCATCCGGCCCCATGGACTTGTGCACATCCAATTTCATTAAGTGTTCCCTAACCTGACTTTCCATCACCGAGGGCCACTCTTCTCTCCAGTCCGCGTTACCCCGTGGGAGCTGGCCCGCCCTGTGAAGACTGAAGTAAAAAAAGCATTGAGTACTTCAGCCTTTTCCGCATCATCCTCCATGAGGATGCCTGCCCCATTCAGTAAGGGACCTACACCACCTCTGATCCTTTTCTTGTTGCTGATATACTTATAGAACCCCTTTCTGTTATCCTTCACATCTCTTGCTAGCTGCAACTCAAATTGTCCTTTGGCCTTTCTGATTTGATCCCTGCAGTCCTGAGCAATATCTTTATATGCCTCCCTTGTCATCTGTCCAAGCTTCCACTTCTTGTAAGCTTCCCTTTTATGTTTCAGCTCCCCGCAGAGTTCCCTGCTAAGCCACACTGGTCGCCGTCCACATTTGCTGTTCTTTCTGCACATCGGAATGTTATCTTCCTGTGCCTTTAACAGGGTTTCTTTAAAATACAGCCAGCTGTCTTGGACACCTTTCCCCTTCAGATCAGCCTCCCATGGGACCCTGCCCATCAGCTCCCTAAGGGAGCCAAAATCTGCTTTTCTGAAGTCCAGGGTGTGTGTTCTGCTTCTTTCCTTCCTTCCATTGATCAGGATCCTGAACTCTACCATCTCATGGTCGCTGCTGCCCAGGTTGCCATTTACTTCTACTTCCCCGATCAATTCTTCTCTGTTTGTGCGCAATAGGTCTAGAGGTGCAAGGCCCCTAGTTGGTTCCTCCAGTATTTGTACTAGGAAGTTGTCCTCAATATTCTCCAAAAACTTCCTGGATTGCCTGTGCACTGCTGTATTATCTTTCCAGCAGACATCAGGATAATTGAAGTCCCCCATAAGAACCAGGGCCTGCGACGATCTGGAAACTTCTGTTAGTTGTCCATAGAGCGCCTCATCCTCCTCCTCTTTCTGGTCTGGCAGTCTGTAGCAGACACCCACCACAACATCCCCCTTGTTGCATTCTCCCCTAAACTTAACCCACAAACCTTCAACCATCTTGTTTCCACTTTCATAGTGGAGCTCCGAGCAGTCATACAGCTCTTTTACATATAACGCTACTCCTCCCCCCCTTTTTCCCTGCCTGTCCTTCCTGAACAATTTATATCCATCCATGGCAGTGCTCCAGTCATGCAAGTTATCCCACCACGTTTCTGTTATTCGAATTATATCATAGTTCCTTGTCTGTGCCAGTACTACCAATTCTTCCTGCTTGTTTCCCAGGCTCCTCGCATTTGTGTACAGGCACCTAAGATACCGGGCCCATTGCCCTACTTTGCCCTGTCGATTCTCCCTCCTGTCGCATCTTCCCCCTTGCAATTTCTCCCCGTGTCCTCCTTCCCCACTCGCCTGAGGTATTATGACTTCATCAGGAAATAAAAAACAATTATTTGATCCCACCCTCCAGTTCCAACTACCCTCTCTTTTATTCCTGCTGTTACAGCCCCAGCACCCCCCAAGTTCCCTCCCTTCCCCCAGGTTTCCCTCAGTTTCACTTATCTGTGGGCCTTGGTCACCTTCCCCCTTCGAACCTAGTTTAAAGCCCTCCTTACCGGGTTAGCCAGTCTGCTTCCAAATACGCTCTTCCCCTTCCTGGATAGGTGGAGTCCATCTCTGCCTAGCAGTCCTTCTTCCTGAAACAGCACCCCATGGTCGAGGAAGCCAAAGCCCTCCTGGTAACACCATCTCTGCAGCCAGGCATTCACCTCCAGGATGCATCTGTCTCTGCTCGGGCCCCTACCCTTGACCGGAAGGATCGAGGAGAACACCACCTGTGCACCGAACTCCTTCACCCGTGCTCCCAGAGCCCTGTAGTCACCTTTGATCTGCAGAGGGTCACCTCTCGCAGTATCATTGGTTCCCACATGGATGAGTAGCATGTTGTCATTTCCTGTTCTCTTCCTCGTGGAGTGGAGTGCAGCTCTGATCTTCACTAGCAATGGCGGCCCAACGTGAAAGACGCGCACCCATTTGGAGCATGGCAGAGGTGCTGGACCTGATCAGCATCTGGGGAGAGTCTGCTGTGCAGGCCCAGCTACACGGCAGCAGGCGAAATTATGGTACATATGGCATAATTTCTCGGGCCATGTCAGAGAGAGGTTATGATAGAGACACTGCAGTGCAGATCGAAGGTGAAGGAGCTAAGAATAAGCTATCACCAAGCGAAGGAGGCAAACCGCTGTTTGGGTTCAGCGCCTGCTACATGCAGGTACTACAAGGAGATCGAAGCTATCCTCAGTGGGGACCCCACAACCACTGCAAAGAGTCCTGTGGACACATCGGCCCCCCCTCATCCAATGAATGCCAGAGCCGAGCAGGATGAGGACGTGATCGATGGGGAGGTGGAGATGGAGTATGACCTGGAGGAGAGCGCAACAGCGTGTAGCCAGGAGCTCTTCTGCACCCCCGCTGAGATGTTCACCCAAGACATAAATTGCAGCGTGTCCTCTGAAGCAGCAGAGGGGGGTTCAGGTAAGTTTCTCTTTTGTGGAGCTATGGCTCCTGCTAAAATATCATTGTACGGGGCGGGGGTGCTTGCTGTATTGGTCCCCACTGTGCACGCTCTTTAGTCTGCATTCATTAGAAGTGCATCAATACAAGCAGTGATTGTCAAAAAATCATCTGCATTTAAATTACTAAAGGTTTCCTCAATGTACCTCCAGAGCCTCCTACTCAGGTTAGATGGGAGAGCGTATGTGTCTCCACTCCCATATAAGGATACTCGGCCTCGCCAGCTGCAAAGCACAGCACTGGGAACCATGGGAGCACACAATCTGGCAGCGTATGGTCCTGGCTTGCAACCGGTGGCATGTAAGATATGTATTCTAGCTGGCAGGGGCACTCTGAGGAGAGAGATGTCGGGTTCCATCTGTGTGCCCTGTGCAGAATGTTAGCCCACAGTAATGTTACTATTAGGACGTACCTTGTCCGCTTCAGTTAACCATAGGATGTTGATCACCCTGTACCTTCCAGTGGAATGTGCTACTGGAAGGTTACGTTGGTTATCTATGCTATGTGTTAATAATAGCTTTATTATTCTTTTTTAATAGATTCGACCTTCACAAGGCCGGTGTCTACCCCAGCTGACCGCATGAGAAACATTCGGCGGTGTGCTCGAAGAAACAGGGAGGATGTGTTTCAAGAGCTGATTAAAGCAACAGAGGCATCCGCGAGGGAGAATCGAGCCTGGAGAGAGGAATCCCAACAGAGCAGGCAGAAACACAGGGACGAACTGATAAGCGTCATGAAGGAGCAAACAGAACTCCTCAAGAGCGTGATTGCTTTGCAGATCCAGGCGATTAATGTATGGGCTCCACTCCAGACAGTTCAGCCGTGTCTGCCTCCCACACCCCGTAGTCCTTCTAAGCATTTCTTTGAAGGCCACCTGCCCCCCTGGTATACTGCAACATCCCGTCCCTCACAGAGCTACTTTTTAGAGACTCGCAGGTACACCCACCTGTAACACTCCCCACCAACCCTCCCCCTTTCATTTCTTAATAAAAACAGTAACAAAAACTTTGAAGAGTGGCTTTATTTGTACACAGTGAAAATCTCATAAGGTGCACTTGATGCATCCTTGATGTGAACTATGGGAGGGCATCATTGAAATGCTCCCTGAGTGCCTCCCTTATGCGAGCAGCTCCTCGTTGGCCCCCCCTAATACTCCTAGTGGCTGGCTGTTCGTATGCTGCCTCGAGGCGCTGTGCCTCCATAGCCCACCCCGGGGAAAACTTTTCTCCCCTATTTTCACAAATGTTATGAAGGACACAGGACGCTGCAATTACAGCAGGGATGTTGTCGTCGTCCAAGTCCAGCCTCCCATACAAACAGCGCCAGCGCCCTTTTAAACGGCTGAAGGCACATTCTACAGTCATTCTGCCCCGGCTCAATGTGGAATTGAATCGCTCCTTGCTGTGATCTAGGTTCCCAGTGTATGGCTTCATGAGCCATGGCATCAGTGGTATGCAGGGTCTCCGAGGATGACTATGGGCATCTCCACATCCCCCACAGTAATTTTTTGATCTGGGAAGAAGGTACCCCCTTGCAGCTTCCGGTACAGATCAGTGTTCCTGAAAATGTGGGCATCATGCACCTTTCCCGACTACCTAGCACTGATGTCCGTAAAACGCCCCCTGCGATCCACGAGTGCTTGCAGCACCATGGAGAAGTAGCCCTTCCTGTTGACGTATTCAGTCGTGAGATGGTATGGAGCCAAAATCGGGATGTGTGTGCCATCTATTGCTCCCCCGCAGTTAGGGAATCCTATGGCAGCAAAGCCGTCCACAATCTCACGAACATTGCCCAATATCACCGTACTCCATAGCAGAATGCGATTGATGGCTCGGCACACTTGTGAGAGGGCTAATCCGATGGTGGACCTCCTGACTCCAAACTGGTTTGCAACTGACCGGTAGCAGTCAGGAGTCGCCATCTTCCAGACAGCTATCGCAACACGCTTCTCCACGGTTAGGGCAGACCTCATGTTGGTGTCTTTATGTCGCAGGGTGGGGCCAGCTCTGATGCCGTTCTGAAAAGGTTTTTTCCGCATTTGAAAGTTCTGTACCCACTGCTCGTCATCCCACAGCTGCATAACAATGCAATCCCACCACTTGTTGCTCGTCTCTCACGACAGAAACGGCGTTGCACTGTGTGCAGATGATCAGTGAAGGAGCTGAGCAATGCAGTGCTGTTGCTCTGCATGGCATCGATCAGCCCCTGCTCCTCAGCGTCCTCGTCTGACTCGGAGCTCATTGCGTACTGAGCAACCAGCCGAGATGTATTTAGAATGCTGAAGGTGACAGTGGAGATTAGAGCAGGATCCATGCTGTTGCAATTGTGATTGCTCGCAAGTAGTGCGGCCCTGCACTGTTGAAAATAGGCGCGAATTGCTGTTAGCAATGAGGAAGATGCAAGGGGAACGCAGTGCACCACGGGAAACTGAGAGTTTACCCATGGCGCTTTGCGTTCCTTTCCTTTATCTCAGGATTCCAAGTGCCGATTCAGGGAAAATTGAACTATGGGATAGGTGCCCAGAATTCATTGCGCTGCACCGCGATATTGCAAAGAACTGTGTTGCGTTGCAAGGAGCGATGTGTGTACGCGCTATCCCGCAATAAAGGTCACATATATTTTATAGCGCGATTCCCTTGTTGCTCTTTAATCTGATCGTTTGTACATAGCCTGAGACAGTGTGTCACAGCAAGATCCATGGAGAAAAGAGGGGTGAGACTGCATAGCTTTGGGTAATGTTCTGCACAGCATCCGAGCGTCGGTGCACACCTGTGTGTCCAACAGAAACCCCGCTCTTCCTCATGCCCAGCTTCCCTGGCCAGGTAGCTGCCATGAGTTGCAAACACCAGCCAAGGACTCAAGCTATGATCACAAGCAACAATCAGGACTGGTAACTATACATGTACACACACACACGCACGTTCTGCTGGTCACTAGATAGTGGCATATTGCCTTGTCCCCCTGAATAAGATCCTGCTAGTCATTCATTTTCTAAGTACAACAAGATGAAGATGCTCAGAATTGGACCTTAAGAGTGATGGATCTGCTGGTGCCCATGTAGAGAAGGCTAGATTACAGGTGTGCACACACAACTTCCGTCGCTGAAAAAAAATTGGTGTTGACTCTTCACCTCTTGTTAACTTAATCTGAAAAGTTCATATTTTTCTTGTTTGTTTGAGATGTCATTTTGTGTCCTTCCTGCATTTCATAGAGAGATTGTAAATCCACAGATTGTTACAATTACATTACATTAAGTTTTCTAGAGCCTGGGGCAAGTCTGGGACTATAGAAATGTGCATGTTTTGTAATAATTTTTGCTATTGCAATGATTTGTGAACTGGAAACAGAAACTGGTAAAAATAGGTCAGAGGAGTCCCTGAGTTCAGTGCAGCCCTAACAGATTTCTGAATTGTGTAGTAAAAGTCAAATGCATCTAAAATTAGCATTCATGCAACTTATGATAGGTTATTGTTCTTTACATTGATTTTAGCATGATTTCTTTCCTTTCAGAATGTAAAGTGCAAGAAATTCCTGTTTTGAAAGCAACTGCCAGTCTAAAGTAGGTTTCCCTCATAGTCACTGAGTGCCATCCTTAATCTCTTCATAGAATCACAGAAAAGTCATAGAAGATTAGGCTTGGGAAGGACTTCAGGAGGTCATCTAGTCCAACCCTCTGCTCAGAGCAGGACCAACACCAGCTAAATCATCACAGCTAGAGCTTTGTTAAGTCAGGCCTTAAAATCTCTAAGGATACAGATTCCATCGCCTCCCTAGATAACTCATTCCTGTGCTGAGCTTAATAGAAAAACTCCTAGTCATTTGTTTAGGAGCCTCGTTGGGCCACTGCTGGGCAAATCTGAAACTCCATTCCTCCAATTGGATCCCTTCTGGAGTAAAACAACACAGTCTTGGGGCACTTTTATAGACTAACAGATTTATTTATCGCATGAGCTTTCGTGGGAGAAAATCCCACTTTGCCTGATGCTTTGAAGATGGGAAACTTACAGAATGGGAGGAAATTAAATGCAGGGGACCGTATGACATAGGATCAGGTCAGGCTGTAACAGCAAATCAAAATAGGGGTTAGGATTCTAACACTGGGGAACAGCACATAGAGGAAGGTGAGGTCAAATCTCCTGTTGTAATGAGAGAAAAATCTGTAGTCCCTGTTTAACCCCAAGACAACTGAGTCAAATTTGCATATATGTTTGAGTTCTGCAGTTTCTCTTTGAAACTGTTATTTGTTATTCATCTGTTTCAACACAGCTATTAGGAAGTCGTCAATGGAGTGAGCAGAGAGATTGAAGTGTTCCCTTATTGGTTTTTTAGTGTTGAGATTTCTGATGTCAGATATGTGTGCATTTATTCTTTTGAGCAGAGACTGTCCTGTTTGTCCAATATATAAGGCAGAGGGGCATTTCTAGCACATGATGGCATAAATCACATTGGTGGATGAGCAGGTAAATGAGCCCTTGATGGTGTAGGTGGCTTGATTTGGTCCTGTGATGGTGTCTTCAGTGTAGATATGAGGACAAAGTTGGCAGCGTGGTCTGTTGCAGGTATATGTTCCTGCTGTAATGTTTCTGTTGTTTGGTCTGTAGTTGCTAGTATCTGTTTAAGGCTGGGGGGCTGTCTGTAAGCAAGGAGAGGTCTGTCTCCCAAGGCTTGAGAGAGTGAGGGATCATCTTGTAGAATAGGCTGTACATCTTTGATGATGTGTTGAAGAGGTCTGACTTGAGGGTTTTAGGTGACGACCAGTGGCGTTCTGTTGTTTTTTTTCTTGGGCTTCTCTTGTAGTAGTTGGCTTCTGGGTACCCGTCTGGCTCTGTCAGTCTGTTTCTTCACTTCTGTGGGTGGGTACTGTAGTTTTAAGAATGCCTGGTAGAGATCCTGAAGGTGTCTGTCCCTGTCTGTCGCTATAGTTACCTACATCCCTCGAGCTTTCATCCAAGACATACCACACGATCCATTGTTTACAGTCACGCCCTAAGATATAACCGCATTTGCTCTGATCTGTCACCTTCCAAGAACATAGAGATAATTTTTGAGTTAACCATTTACCACATTTAGTCTCTATTAACATGACACCAATAAGAGTATCAAACGATAGCTACATCCTCCTTCCTGTTTGTGCTATGTAGGTGGTGTTCAGAGCTGGGAAGTAATTAACTGCAGAACACAGTCTTTTGTAATTTAATGTCTTTGTGACATTAATACCCTCATAATTGCAGGATAATTGTTAGTTTTCTGGGGGCTCGACCCTGAGAGGTGATTAGCGCACCCTAATCTGCTAGAGAAGTCAATGTAAATTGTTGGTACTCTGCAGCTGGTAAGAGGCTCTTAGCGCTGGGCTGGATTGGGCAAATGGTAATTGCGGTTTAATGGTGAAAAACAACAGCTATTTCCATGCCTACCCTCCTCCTTCAACCATAAAAAAGGGAAAAGAAGAGAACAAGCCTCTTAGGAAGAGTGCTTGAGAGAAATGCATAGCCATAATATTAAAAAGCAGTGGATTGTTGATACAAGGGGCAGCTGTGGGCATATGTGGACTGCTTGTACAAACAAGAGCAATGCTTTCCCTTCACTAACAAGGAGATTATCTTAATATGGTTTCTTTATTGGGTTTTTGTCCCCCCCAAATAGTTACACAGAATTCACAACCCCCAACATAGCCACGGGTCCAGCAATTGATTTCTGAGGGAAAACCTCCAGGAAGAGAGGCTAACTATGTATTGTATTTCTGTCTTGCACTCCAGAAGGCTAGTGGATGAGTCTCCAACTGGTATTCTCCCTTGCCCCCAGGCCTGCTTGCCCACTCTCCCTTAGCCACCCTTTTCCCATGCAGGGATTTACAGGAGTCCCTGTTCTGCATGGAATGGGGAGATCCCTGCAGGGAGGGTCCTCTCTATTCATGGATTTTGAGGGGCAATCACCCTGCAATCGCTTGTAACCTATTTTTTTTCTGGATGTTTGACTTGCTAGATGAGGAAATCTAAACAATCTCACTTTCTAAATATATGGAGTTTTGAATAATAAATTACATGTAAGACAACAAAGCAAGGTCGCAGGGAAGGGAATGGGAAGTTTTCTGCCTTAAGCTCCCCCACCCTACTAAATGATGCATCTTATTTGGGTTTCAGATAAAACAAAACAGTAATTTATTCATAGAATCCTTGAAGTAAATCATCTTTGAGTCATCTCTGTATCATCTGACTTGTAGTGTGAGGCTAAAATGATGCTACTCTGACTGTGTGTCTCACTTCACATCTAGACTTTGAGCTCTAGGTGGTCTTTCAACTTTCTTTTTGCTGTTACTAGAGGGAATCTTTTTTTTTTTTTTTTTAAACATCTTCCTCTTTATTTATAATTTGCTGAAACCGAATATGATAAAAAGCCGGGTAAGAGAGTTAGAAATACACCCACAGAAGCTGAAAAAGGCACCAAGTATTCTTTTAATGTTTCCTACTTTCTTTTCTCTACAAATCATAGTTATTAACAAAGACATCTTTAGGAGTAGTGCCATCAAAACTGTCCTCCATCTCCCCAAGCTACATAATGAATACTACACAGAAAAAAAAATACAACCTCTCTCTTGACAATTTTGAAGATGAATCTTTTTGTGGCTCTTGCATGTGTAAGGCACCATCATCTGAAATTAATTTTGTGGGGGCTTATTTATTATTTTAAGTGATATTAGTTGGAATTTCCCATCTTGCCTTACTGATGCTTTCAGTATGTATTTTCCTTTCCTTGAACTGAGATAGCCAATTTAATCAAATAATTAGATGAAACAGAGAATATTTTCCAAACTCATTTTATCCAGAAATATACTTTTAACTCTGTCCAGGTTCTTCAAAATGAAAGTGTAAAGCTTGTATGCACTAAGTTATGCAGTTCCTTCCTCTTACCCTTTAAAAAAATTGTTCTTTTGCATTAAGTTGAATATAATTTGGATGGAGGATACAATACTTCTCTAAACTATAAATATCAGTGACCCAGATAAGCATGTTTTAAAAATGAGATTATTAAAATTAGAGTATGTTTGGGTTCACAGGACAGAGGCAGTAGAAATTCTAAAACAGTTCCTACAAATACACTCAGGAGGGTAGAGCTTATTAAAATAGTACCATGAGAAGGAGATGCATGGCTCACTTTTAATGAAGAAAGCCCTACATAGAAGTTTTAATACGAACTGTGCGCGCGCACACACAAAAATAATTTATGTTAAAAGAACATTATCTAGGTTGCAAAGCCTGGCATTTGAAAGTTAGGAAATGCCAGATTTACAGTTGCCCTTTGCAATTTTCATTTTACTCTACACTGTATTCATCCTGTGCACTAATACAGACAGGGATCCTCTTGGAAAAAAATAGCATGTAATTAAAGACTGCGTCATAACACATGAACAGAATCAGGGTTGCACAGAGAGCTATAATAGTGGCATTTTGTATCATTGACTGCACCCTTAATGTTCTTTTGCCAATTTGTGTGTAATCTCTGAGATGCGTTTTTGGTTTGGTTTGAAGAAAGCTAAAAACAAATTCTTTTATATGCAACTGTATCGTCCCTGCTGCTATTTGTCCAGACTCATCAGCAAGGTTTGACCTGTCCCTTTACCATTGTAGGACAGACAGTTTATGCTTGACCTACAGAACTACTTATGTAGAACCCAGGAAAAGGCTTTTATCCCCAGAAGGGGGAAATGAGTTGCTGGGTTCAGGGTCTAGGAAGTGATTAGAGAGGGAAACCCAGGCTGGCTCACCCTACTCTATACCCTATCCTGCCCAATCTGTTGCTCTCATGGGTGGAGGGGGGATAAGGCATCCATTGGTACCAGGTGCTATGTCAGCAGTTGGTTGCAGGGAAGCCACCTGAACTCCTGGGTGCGGAGAGAGAAAGCTGAAGGAATTCCTGCTCCCAGGGAAGGAGTAAATGGAGAGGTACTGGGGAAGATTTGCCTGGCTTTCTTAAGCACCTTCCTCTGTGCTACAGCTGCCCTAACAACTACTGGAAGAGCATTGCCGTGCCTTTAGCCACAGACCAAACCTAGCCTTGCTACGGTCAACACCTTCTGCAGAGCCGCCAAGATATTCTTGAGGGACACAAGTGAGAGAAGAGAAATGGTAACATTCAGCACTTTGTACCTCAGCCAAGTTTGGACGGAATTTCATGGTACAAAGAAAAGGCACTTCTGTGACTCAAAGGTCTTCTTCCCCTTGCCAGGTATCAAAAGCCTGCTACAAACAATGGGGGTGTGAGAGCTTCTCAGAGAAAAGGTTACCTGAACCATTTATAATATAGCAGAAGGGGCTGGATAATCAAAATACAAAAGTAGCCTTTCTCTGCACCTCTTCTAGTTTGAATTCATATTTCTTAAATATGGAGGACCAGAACTGCACACCATATTCCAGATGAGGTCTCACCAGCACCTTGTATAACAATATTAGCACTTCTCTCTCTCTACTGGAAATACCTCGTCTGATGCATCCTAGGATCACGATAGTTTTTTTCATGGCCAAATCACGTTTGCGGCTCATAGTTGTCCTGTGATCAACCAGTACGCTCAGGTTCTTCTTCTCCTCCATCACTTCCAACTGATGCGTCCCCAATTTATAGGAAAATTTCTTATTAGTTCCTAAATGCATGACTTTGCACTTTCCACTATTAAATGTCATCCTATTCCTATTACTCCAGTTTACAAGATCATTCAGATCTTCCTGTATGTTATTCCGATCCTTCTCTGTATTGGCAACACCTCCCAACTTTTTGTGTCATCCGCAAACTTTTTTAGCACATTCCCACTTTTTTGGCAAGCTCAATAATGAAAAGGTTAAATAAGATTGGTCCCAAGACTGATCCCTGAGGAACTCCATTAATAACCTCTCTCCAGCCTGACAGTTTACTTTCCAGTATGACCCATTGTATTCTCTCCTTTAACCAGTTCCGTATCTACCTTTCAATTTTCATATTAATCCCCATCTTTTCCAATTTAATTTATAATTCCCTATGTGGAACTGTATCAAATCCCTTACCAAAATATAGGTAAATTAGATCCACTGCATTCCCTTTGTCTAAAAATAAACTTTTCATATCTCATTAATTTTTAGACTAATAAATGTTTGTCAGATATAAACAGAGGAAAAATAGGACACAAGAAACAGCTTTCTAGTAAACATTCAGTAATTAACAAGAGCAAAAAAGTCAGAGTGAATGTACCTTGCCGTGCATCTGGTATAGGGGCTTGAAGTGCTTCCTTTGTGAGTAGGTAATGTTTTACATTCATTTTGCACACGTGTAAATGACTGCACCTTGACATACAGGGTAACTGTGCATGTGCCTCATTCAGTTACTTTTCACAAAGCTTAGGGAGACAGAATCTACCGCTTCCTTCCTCCAGGGGCAACCTGAGCATTACAGCCTACGGACTGGGTAAAACGGCCATGGCTTTTATGCATCCTGTGGCATGTGTGGAAGTTAGCAAGAAGATCTATTTTGTCATGGACGACCATGTCCTAACTCCACCCTTCTACTGCTGCTCCATACCCTGCAGTGAAGCATTCTTTTCCCAATGGCTCTCCAGTGAACAGTCCTTTCAGACTGCTTCCAAAACTCTCACTAATTCTGTTACTATAACCGGATTAATCTTACCAATACTGTTTAATAAAATACTTCTTTCACATTGTGATACTGGGGAATGTGCCTTTAAGGGCAAAGCTTCCCAGACAGAAAGTCTGGGTGGGATGCTGTGACGTTCTCATTTTGCACAGCCAGTGGAAATGAGGCACAGAACAAAGCAAGCACCTTATGCACAAAGTGATAACAGAACACCACCCACTCCTGTGTCCAGCAGTTGTAAATTGGAAGTGTTCTGTTAACGTCCATGGAGCAAATGCCATTTTGCATCAGCTGAGGATCTGGACCCTTGTATTCTAAGCATGTTCAGTGTTTCTGTGGTTCTCTGTAACTATAATGAAGTTAACAAAAGCAGAGTGCCACCGCTGTAGATACACTGGGGAGCTAAGGAAAGACAGACCCGTAATATGATTTTTAAGTATGCTTTTTATAGCCAGGTATACAAGTTCAGCTTTAATCGTTTAAAGGACAGAGAAGGGTTTACAGACGTATATTGCAGTGAAATCTCTAGAGAACTTTTTTTATTTTTGTTTAATTAATTTTTGGTCGCCTTATGCTCTTCTACTTACTTTGATTAGCGTTAAGCTATAAAATGGTTAATATCAGACAGAAAAGTCCCTATCTTCTATTGATTTTTCAGTATTTTTAGATGTGCTGTAGTATGAGCATATCCTCTATGTAAGTGCAGACTATCTCCACCACCTGGTTTCAAAGTCCAGGCATCAGGAATTGCTACAGGCACTAATCTCAAAGGACCCTGATCCCGCAAAAACTTCTGCATAGACTTATCCCTGCACATGTGAGTCAGCCCATTGAACTCAATGGGCATGCTCATGTCCCTGAAGCTAAGCATGTGTCCTGGTAGACCCCTGGGCAAATAGTGCTTGGGAGCTAGCTCGTTATACACTACAAAACAGCAAATCTGTTTATCAGAGTAAATATTTAAAATACTATATCATAGTCAAGATGCGTCATATAAGCTGATGTCCCCATGAAGGATTATACTGCTCTTATAGGAGAGAGCCAAACAGTAGGAAAGTAATAATGTGCTATTTCAGTACTCTTTGAGGGAGCTCTTTAGATAGTGTCTTCTTTTTTTCCCTTGAAAAATGCTACTTCTAAATTTAGCTTGAATTGGAGTTTCCAGTCCGACGATTTTGTTGCAGCAGGGCTTCTCAAAGTTTTCCACTGTGTGCATCACATCAAAATGGAAAGATTCCCTCAGGGACTACAGCCGTTCATACGTGCACGATCCCCTTCCATTTACAATTACATAAGAGTGCCATAGTAGCTATGGAATGGCACTAATAAGAAAGTACTTAATGCTCTCCACTTCCCATCTTCCCTGCCTTATTTTTTCCCCCAAAATGGGGGTGGGATGATTTTGTGACCAATCATGTTTCCCTCTGAATAGTTTGCCCGAGGCCAGGCCAGCACGTCCTGTCTCCCAGGGCTTGTGTGGCTGGATAGGCTACGAATAACATTTTTTTTGGAAATTTTTTTTGGAACTAAAAATGCGTATTTTTTTTGTTTTGTTTCACTTCATCAGAAAACTCACATCCTCTGTTGCTTGTGGGGTCACATCTCTCTTAAACGGCCGGGCTTACATGGGTTCATCAGGCACTGAAATATCACGGTCTTTGACGCCCTTAAAGGAGTGAGAGGACATAGACGCACGGCTGATGGAATGGTATTTCTTTGTCCAACAACACAGTTAAACACAGAAATTTAAAGCAGGGTAAAAAATTAATGCAAATATTGAAAGGGAAAATGTTTAATTCTGGATATATGAGGGCATGTTAGTGTAAAATTGTCCTGTGGCAGAATATATAGAACACTGGGTACATCTACAGACCAGCTGGGAACAAATCTGAGCTGGGTAGACAGATTCACACTAGCTTTGCTTGAGCTATCACACCAAAGATATCAGGGTGGACATTGCAGGTCCAGTGGTAGCTCACGTTGGCCACCCAAGCTCAGACCCAGTGGCTCATGTGGGCAGTGGATTCAAGCCGTCAGCCTGAACCTCTGCTGGAGTCTCACCATCCACACCAGTATTCTTAATGTGCTAGTTTGAGCCCCACAAGCAGGAGTCTGTCTGTCTGGATTAGGAGACATGCTCACAGCTGCAGTGTAGACATACCTGTTTAAGACAGGCATGGGTAGCCTCATTCCCATCATGAGTCTGTTTCACTCAGTCCTACCTGACAGAATAGCTTTTATGGGCCTGACTTTCCCTTCACATCTGTTTGACGCTGTTATAAGATCTGTCGACTTCTCTTGATTTATGAGAGCATGAGAGAGAAGAGACTCAGGGCCTACGTATTACTAGAATACGGATAGATAGTGGAGACTCAGCACAACCATGTATAGTTTTATTTATATTCCTGTTTGTTGGTGGAAGTATTCTACTTGACCTTTATTTAAGTAGTGCTTAGCAGAAACATGTTTCAGGCAGCATAAAATCTCTTATCTTCCTTCTGTAACTAAGTTTTTTTGCCTCCATTTTTGCAGTGATCAGCCTATTCCTCTATTCTATAGTCATCTGAAGAGTTGTGATACCCATGAAAAATGTACAGTTAGATTTGCGCCATGTATGTTTAGGTTTTTGGTTTTTACATTATTTTTTTTCTGTTAATTGAATGAATTCTGAAAGCAGCATTCTTGGATATTTATTTTATAATGTCTGAATTCTGCTGCCTTTCACAAGACCTGGATCTTCCAGTTTGCCTGTTATCTGTGAATAACTAAACGTGTGTGGCATTAACGAGAAGCTGAAATTCTCTGTATCCTGCCACATTTCCAGGCAGATCTGAGCTGAGAGCTGGGATGTATATGTTACAGCTGCTGTTCCATAAAACTGGGTAAGTCTCGTCATGTGTGCAGAGACCCTTTTGGCTACACATGCTATTTTATTTTTAACCTACATCTTCAAACTGAATTGGAGAGCCAAATAAAATATCTAGCACTTAGGGTTATCAATATGGCCTTGTAACAGTCCCTGGAGGACTAAGAGTTTGTGATGATGGATTACACTGATCCGTTAATGTAGTAGTCTCATCTGTGAAAGATGTAATTGTGGCCTTATATCCTGCAATCTCTGCAAATTTTTGTTTAGTTATACTGTACTGGTGTGTAGTAGCATGTTACAATGAAATTGCTTATAAAGAACATTGTATATGTGAGGAACTTGGTAGCGTATTGTTGGGATATTTTTAGTCTGGCACCACACAGACGTGTTTAGGATAAGAGAAAACGTATAATATAAACTTTTAAAATTTGTAATCTTGTATATCGTCTCCAAAGGTCTGACAGGAACAAATGGCTCGTGCTACTTTTTGCTTCCTTGTGGTTCATCGAAAATAACCTCTTACCATACATTTCCACAGAATATTTGTGGATTGTCTAGGTCTGGCAAAGAAAATATTTACCTTTACCCTACAGCAGCACTGGCTATTTTACGGCATTGGTTACATTATCTGAAATATAACCAATGTTGTTCTTCTCATTGCTACCAGAGTGTGTACAGCTAAACTCAAAGAACGTGACTTGACTGTATAGTCCAGGGGTAGCCAAACTGCGGTCGCAAGCTGCATGTGGCTTTCTACAGTTAAAGTGCAGCTTGTAGAGCCCCCTCCCATTCTCCATCTTCTTGGCGGGGAACTTGGGGCTTCTGATCTGAAGCAGGGCTGGAGCCCCGAGGTCTGATAATATACCCCAGCTCTTACACTTCTGAAGGTTCTCTTATGCAGCAGTAAGTTTGGCCACCCTGGTATACTCTTTCAAATATAGTATTTACAGTGAGTTAGAATGGTAAATGGCATTTCAGGAAAAGAAATATGGAAGCCCATTCTGTTTTTGAAAGGCAGAAATAGGCAGATTATGAAGAGAAAACACTGTTTAAAGGCACATAATAATTCAATAGGAAAATATAGTTTTAGACCTAATGAGCGTGTGCATGTGTACATTTTCTTCTCATTGATTATTTAATAGATGAGGAACATACACACAGAGTGTATGCGTGTATCTATAATATAGATATTTTGGCTAATAGTATATGGATACAAACCCTGAGGCAGTCAGTTCTATCAAGACAGATCTTCAGTATCTCAGGTTGGTTGTACATCAGTTGTGGCATACGGACATCTTCAAAGATTTTACAGTTAGGTGTGTGGACCTCAAGAATGCTGGAATAGGACTCTGAGAGTGAATGTGCGTTGAAAAAGTGACCTGGTGAACTACTTTCGCCTTCTCACCAGGCTCAAGGAATATTACCACCACACCCATGAACAACGCAATGACCTACAGTTTACTAGACTAACACAGCTACCGCTTTGGAAGTTGAAAAGCTTGTGAGGCTTTCTGATCACATCTCTCAGCACTGTCTGGATTATCTGGAATATGACTCATCCTTTTCCCTGTGTAGCATAGCCCTGTTAATTCCACTATGTTTGTGACCCTTTGGAGCCATGGAATGAGGACAATTGGACAAGATGAGGAGCCCAAGGGTGTGTAGCTAATTACACATGCGTTCTTCAAAACTGACTTTAAACACTCCAAACTTCTCCATCGCTCAGGGGTTAAAGTAAGGGGGAACGCACTGGAACGCAGTTCCGGGGCCCACAAATTTGAGGGGCCAGCGTTCCGGGGCCCCTAAAAATAGAAAAATGCAGTGGAACGCATGTTCCACCTTGCCCTGGCTGCTGGCAGGTCCTACGCCCCACCATTGTTAATCACAATACTTATTGTGTTATGCAGTGTTTGCTAGTGTGTGACAATAATTGCTATAGACATAAACGCCATATACAATTATAAATATTTTTATGGAGCGATAACTGATGCATGTGGTACTGAGAAGTGGTTGCAAATGCCTACCTGGGCTGGGGCCCACACATGCATGAAGGGGGCCCGGATAATATGGGAAGGGGGCCCGGAGATTAGAAGGGTTCCGGGGCCCGTCAAATTATACTTTAACCATCGCTGACAGGTGCCTCTTCTTCATTGGCTTTTTGGTAGATTCCTTTGAGACTTACAAGCAGTGCCTTTTTTCTTTAAAAAAAAAAAAGTGCTGGTACGCTGGCAGGAGTGGGGCGGGGTGTGGTGGTAAAGGTTTGTTTTTAACTCAGGTTTGCTAACTCAAGTTAAAACCCTAATGAAAACAAGACAATTCAGAGTTTTCATGCGGATTAAGAAATGGAGTTGAAGATTGTCTGCCTGGCTCCCTAGCAGCCCTATGCAGAATTCTATCCCCCTGAAGTCAGAGAGACGGCATAGTTGGGAGAGCCTGCACTAATGAATCCCATTGCAGGATTGGGGGTTTAGATTGGTGTACACCTCAAAAAATGTTCCAGAATACAGTATTTGGGTAGATGATAATAAAGAGACTGCTAGAGGAGTCAAGGTTGCATTGAAGTAATTATGTAACACTTAATTAAGTTGAAATTGGTAGCCAAATACTTAAATTGGGACTCACTGGAGTATAGGAAGCTTTTCTGATACAGTGCCACAAAGTCCTAATTCTCTGTGTGCGCGTGTATATTTATCCCGCTACTCCTCCTTCCCCACCCCCACACACCAGAGCATATAGTGGATTTTATTATATCAATGCAAACACTCATTTTGATATGATATTATGAAAAATCAAACAAATTTAGTAAAAGCATCTCAGAATCTTGGATCAATGAAAATGGGTCAGGAGAAATTAGCAAACTGAATTCATTTCTGCTGAATATTAACCTCAGTCACAGAACTAAAAATACTTTGAAGTCATCATTTAACTGACATAAAGCTTTGAAATCTTTTGTAAGAACTGAGATGTTTTAAGCCAGTTTGACAAAGATATAGACTGATTAAAATACTTTTTTTTTCCTTCTGAAGCTGCTTTTTTAAAAAAATCCCATTTTAATTTGGTATCCTTTTTCTTCTTATGTTATCATTGGGATATCAATTGTTGAGAAAACAACATGCATGTTTTTAAAAATGATTTTAAAATAATCTTAGTCGTATTTATTGTTTTAATGCTCTCACCCAGATCTCTAGTTGTGGGTGCAGAGCAAAATATAGTTTTAAGACATGTTTGCATTCCTTCTGTCCTGGGTCCATCCAAGAGCCAGTTAGGACCCCGGTATAAATTAGCGCAACAGCTTCCAGGGGCCATTGTGACAGCAAGAGATCATTAGGGCAGAAGTTGCTGGGTGACGTAAGTGCCCATAAGTCAGCTTCTCTTCACCAGAGGACCCCTTTATGCAGGGGCAGTCCTTGCTGAGCTTGATCTGCTGTGTCTTTGTGCCAGCAACTTGGGTAGTTTTTGTCCCTGAGCATTTATTAAGTTCCAGATGGGGTCTATCTTCACTACATGGCAAGAGACATCAAGGGGAGGTTGATTTAAATGGATGTTCTTGGAATTGCTTAGGAAATCTTTCAAAACCAGCTGCTCAATTTCACTGCTTGAACTCAAAATCTGAACAAGTAAGCTGTTTACAAGGTCTGAATAGCCCTGTTTGTTGAAGGGACATAACAAAATGCATGCAACTTGTGACTCAGCAGTAATTACAATCTGTTAATTTTCTTCCTCCATGTCATGTTTAATATCTCAGATTTCCATGCAACATCTCAGTTTCAGATCAAATGTGTTGCCTGCTGCAGCCTAAGCAAACTGCTGTTTTTCAGGCCAGCACTAAAGTAAAAAAAATGGTTTCTAGGCTCTTTTGAAAAACTAGCTACAATATATCCGTCCTTTACAATGCCCTTGGTTAGGGCTTTGAAATAGGGAGAGCTAGAATATGTTCAAGTTCCTACACAGCTGTAACATGAGGGAGTAGCAAGATGGATCTCCAATAATTTCCGACTCATGTTTTTACAGTGCCTGTTTATTAGGCTGTACTATACCAGTGATGGTTTTGAAACTGGAACCTTCAATCAACTAATAGTTCATCCAGTTATCAGAATTGTAAGTGAACGGAACTGAGTCAGGGAGAATACACATGCAAGTCCCATTATAGTCTGGGGTGTGCTACAGTTTCCACTCTAAATGCAGCTGTTGAGAATTTTTTAATTTGGTTATAAAAATTGACTACCGGTTGAAAATTGACAAACAACTGTTCTGTTCCTATCTCAGTCCTCAGTGTCTGCCTTATGTACCTTTGTCCTTGGGAATAGAGACCATGGTCTCAGCCATGGGGAGAATCTTTTTTTCCCCCTTCTTCTTCTTCTTGTTTGTTTGTTTGTTTGTTTGTTTGTTTGTTTGTTTGTTTAATAAATAAATAATGTAATTAGTTGGATTGATTTTTTTTTTAAATTAGAAAAAAAGTGATTTCCCTTCTTCCCCAAAAATGGATCCCTGCCTATTGACTCTTAGCATGCTGCTGAACTATCATATATTATATAAAAAGAAGAAATAAAAAACCTGGAGCTTTGCAGATGATCATTCTGTGAAGCAGGCAAACGTTTTAACTGTTTCCAAAGCAAAATATTTAAAAGGATGAAATATGAAGGTTTAAAAAAAACCCATTTCTGCTTTTCAGAAGAACTTCATGTATAAATAATGTAAACATATTATGTAGTCAATATAATATCAATAATATGCAATCTTGTATTGCTGTAATGATTTTCTTCCCCTGCAATTTCCTTAGTAGTTAATAGCCTATATATGGGAGCCTTGACAGATCCATAATGCATCATACATGAGTGGGGTCAAGAAGTCCTTATTAAAGAAATACTTGGTTTGTGTACTGCATCTAGGACCTCTGCTTTTATCAGGCATCCCCCTAATGTTGTCCTTCTAGATGAGTTTTTCATGGCATCCATACCCTAATCCATAACAGATCTCCTCTACAAGGTAAAATTAATAGACTGGGGCCAATTCAAAGGCCGCCTAAAGGATGGTAAATGTTACATGTTGGTAAGGGGACGGGGAAATGTAAGTTGGTGCAGTTTACACAATGTATGGGCAGAAGGAGAAGGTATAGCAGAAAATGTGGCTGCTTTCCATTCACAGCCCTCCCTCCTGCCCTTTCACTGTGTGACATAGATCAGTTGATAATCCCTGTCTGATTGCCAGGGTAACTGGGGAGAATGAAAGGAGTGGTGAGAGGGCTGGAACCAAACTGGTGTCTTTCTCAGTACCAGTTAGATGGTGGGAAATGTAATCATCTGGAAGATTCTTCTTACAGTCTGATTGCTGGGCGGAATCTTTAGTCTTGTTTGTCCACCACTCTTCCCAGGTGATGGTTGTGGTTTGGATCCATTAACCCGAAGACTGAACTGAACTGAAATTGGGCCAGTTTTTAGGTGCCCATAGTGAGGCAACCAAGTCTGAACATTTTGACTGTAGTTTATTTAAATATTTTCAGGTTCTTTAACTTTTAACTTACATCTGTAACAACATGATAAACTCCTTATTTTTGCAGGGTTATTAAATTAATCGCCCATAAAATTCTAGGTTGAAAGATGACAGGTGAGGGTTAGCCAAGGAGCCATTTACAGACCTTGGGGTTGACGGGGGGGGGGGGCGGGAATCTGTAAATGGTTTTAAAATTAAAGACACATCAAACCTTCAGAACAATAAAACAATACAATTTTTTTATTTATAGGGCACCCATATAAATGAAAGCTACTGGATAATTAAACACAGAGTAAATTTAGGCAACAAGGCCAGCTAAATATCAGAAAAGGAGCAGAAATTAAAAACAAGATATACATCAAAACCCCATCCCAAATACACATAAATAAAATATACTTTTCTGGTAAGGGGTGTGACGCTGTCTGGATTTAGTGGACCATTTATGATACTATTTCATATTAATATTTCATAATTGCAATAATCCATAGGAACAATGCCATGTTTGGTATAGAAAGGTTGCAATTTGCTGGGAATGATTATATGGTTTATGTGTAGGAATTGCATCTGTATTAGAAGTTAGGAATATGTTTGTTATATCTATATTTCAACCTGTGTGATTCTGGGAAACTCCCCAGATTGGATATCTACAGCTATTGTTTCCTTAATGGCCCATTAAGGAAGCTCCCAGGTACAATGGGCACAGGGAGAAATCTGTTGAGCCACTAGGACTTGAACATGTGACTCAACTCCATTTTGATTTGCAAAATCTCCACACAGCACTGGGGAAAGCCAGAGGTGATAAAAGGCAGCTGCCCCAACTTCATCTTGTCTCCAGTCCCCAGTCTACAGCCAACACCCATCTCTGGAGCTATTCATCAGTGACTGGACAAAGGACTGAGACCCACCCAGGAGCTGGGTGTCTACTAGAAGAACAGGCCTGCAAATTCCAAAGGAACAATCCTGCAAAGTGCTTTACCTGGACTTTAAATCATTTGTATGTATGTGATTCTCTTTGACCCTTTAACATCTCTCATATTTTGCTTCTTTTCTTCTTATATTAAACCTTTAGTTGTAGTTGCTAAAGGATTGGCTATCAGTGTGGTATTTTGAGTAAGATCCAAACCTATATTGTTCTGTGTGCTGTGGCTGGCCCTTTGGGGTCAGGAGAACCTATATCTTTAAGGGAATGTGTGACTAGGTGGGAGCCAGAGGAGCTGGAGTGCAATAGAGGGAGCTGTTTCTATTTTGGCAGGCTTCATGGTAGCCGGTGTGAGGAACCAGAAGCCTGTGACTCATAGGGAGACTGGTTTAAGTACCACCCATCAGTGTTTGGGGAGTTTGGCTCCCGGTTTTGCAGCTTGCCCTGGTTTTTGCATATTAAGGAGGGTGTCCCAGGAGGCCCTGGTCACAAGTGGTATCAGTGTTAACAGTGCATTTTCTTCCTTTACCAGGGTGTATCTTCAGAATTTTTTATGTGAGAGGAGAGGGAGTGAGAAAGGACTTATGTGAGGGTGACTCTAACAGATGAGACGGCTGATAATGGGTATGGCCATATGACAGCTTTTAATCTAGTTAACATACAGGCTCCAAGCAGAGAAAGCTTCAGCAGGGGCTGTACAAGGCTGCCCAGCACACGGAGTACTTCCCCGTAGGCTAGTTACCTGCTGCCTTAGCTTCACTGCTCTTGGTTGTACCTCTGATTGCAGTGTGAACACACCCAAAGTGTTGACATGATTCTGTGACTTTTAGCTCACTTTTTGGTCTGTTACATCTGTGTACATTGAAATAATTCCATGGTGGAGTTACTCCCAGTCTACCCCATGTAACTGAAATCAGAATTGGATTGACTAATTTCCACGGGAGCTCTGCTGGAGTAACAATCCAGGCTAGTAGTGGGAGTGGTCTTAGTGAGGCTGAACAAAAAAAGCTTCTAAGTTCTGAAGCCTTAAAGACTATTTTGGTTCAAATTCTACTATAATTTACTCTCTAGTGCAGTTCCACTGAAGTCAGGGCTTGTAACTTGGCTTTAATTTGTAGTACTTTGCATTTACTAAAAGAAAACCTGACATTTCAACTGTTGGCAGTTCTGATGAAGTCATGTTGCGTCTCATTTATTTGGTGTTTTTCTTATAATTCCAGCTCCTGGAGTCATGTGATGACGTGAGAATCTCATCTTTTTTTAATGAAAATTTCTGGCCTTCATGGTTGTGGAGGAAAACTTGAAAACAACAACCCTACAGGCTTAAATACCAGAAGGCAAATAAAAAGAGCTCCATATTTTTTTTCTGAGCGCTCACTATTTTTTTAAAAACCAATTTTCACCATTCTTTGTGGTCAGACTCATGAGTTTTGAGTTTTTCGTTTCGGTAATTGTGCTGCTCTTCGGGCTTTTGAAGAGTTACCATGGTTTCATGGGGGTGTACAAAGACAACGAGTTGTTCTTGAATAAAGTAAGGTTCCAATCCTGTGCTGAACTCTATGCAGGCAGAAGGATCTGCCAGTATAAAGTTCACTGCAGGACTGGAACAGGACGTGTCCGCCTTCACCTTCTTTCCCCTCAAGCACCTTGTTTGTTGTTGTTCTACATAATGTTACCGTGACAGTTCCATGTAGTTAACATGTAGTTTCGTATAAAATAACATACATCATGGAATTGTCCTGTGCACTTAACTCCTATCACCACCCCAGGGGGAACCCAGCAGTATTTATAACAGGTCTCTTTTCCGTGTTCTGAATTTTGTTTTAAATTAAAACAAACAAACAGAAATTAAATATTAAACTGGTAAATGGAATCAGTTGAGCTTCTGACACTGAAGCATTGGTAAATGGTAAAAGGAAATTTTAAGATTTCATTCACATATATTAAGTTGCAGCTTCACATCATGTAGATTAAAAAAGATGTCTGTGACATGAAACTGAATAATTATTCTATTTATATGAAATCATAAGGGTTATTTAATGAGTGAGACGAGGTAACGTCATTGATAGGACCAGCTTCTGCTGGTGAATGAAACAAGCTTTTGAGCCATACTGAGCTGTTCTGCAGTCTGGGAAAGAAACTCAGTGTCATAACTAAATACAAGTTGGAACAGATTATTAAGCATAAGACGTTAACATATGTGGCCAGAGACCATTTGAGGTGAGAAGGGGACAATTAACATCTCTGCTATGAGAAGACCAAGGAAGATTTAGTGGATTGAAGATTGTTGTAAAGAGACATAAAACCAGTGTCTCTATTGAGTCCATGATTTTTTAGTGTCTAGCAAAGCTATGAATTTAAGTTCCCAGGGTTTGTCTTTTGAAGGTGTTATTCAGATTTCCTTTGAGGATGCGGACTGAGGGGTCAGAAATGGAGTGATTGTTTTGTGAAAAGTGTTTGCCCAAAGGTGATAGGGTGTTTTGTCTTATCATTTCTCTGTATGATTTCATTTGAAATAATAGTATTTTCACCCACATATTTGTTGGGGGGGGAGGGGGGAGAAATTTGATGCACCGAATGAGGTACATAACCTGTTGTGAAAGGCTCGTGTAGGGCCCATGGATCTTGAAAGGTGTGTGGTGTGGATATAGCAGTGTGGATGTGGTATGGATGTAGCAGTGGAGATACGTCTTCAGGTTTTCATCTGTTGGTATGACAGGGTTTGGTGCTGTTTTGAGTTGATGTGACCTGGTCTGTGGTGAGCTTAGTGAGGCTGGGAGTTTGTTTGAAGGCCAGAAGAGAGGGTTTGTAAAAGATTTCTTTCAGGTCCTCATCAGGTATGGGTTGTAGTTGTTTGATGATATCCTACATGGATGCCAGTGTGGGATGGTATGTAACAACTAGTGATGTGCTGATGGTGGTGTGCGTGTGTACATGCGCGTGTTCCCCCTCACCCCCATATTGAATCATGTTCTCTCAGGGTATTTGGCTGATTTGTTCCATGATGCTATCTACTTCTCTGGTAAAATGTCCTTGTTTGGTGAGGGTGGTTTTAAGGCATTTATCCTGGACTTTCTCTCTGTAACACATTCTGAGATATCTGAATGCCTGGAGGTAGAGAACAACAGATTTCTTGACATGTTTGGGGTGGATACTGGTTCTGTGGAGATAGCTGTGGTGATCCCTGTTGAAGCTACATGTGGTCTTTAGGAAATTGATGCTGGCCTGAAAACTTTTAGCCATCATAAACCTGTGTGTATACAACAGAGGTGTATCCAGAACTGATTTTTTGGCAGGGCCTGTGGTTGACAGAGGTGGGCACAAACTTTGTGTCACAAAACAGAGGCTGACAAAAACACAGATGAAGTGCTTAAAATTTGATTGGATGGGCCTGTTTTTCAAAGTGGGTGGGCCATGTCCCACCTAAGCCCACCTGTAGCTATGCTTCTGGTATACAATTGTGGTGCTGTTTGCCATATTCCCACTACTGTCAATTCTGGTCAGTGTTTTAACCCTTAAATAGACCTATATTTGTGAGCTTGCCTGTATGTGCTCTCGTTCTTCCCCATGTGCTGTCTTTGGCTATGTCTACGCTTGTAAAGTTAAATCAACTCTGTTAAGTCAACTTAACATGTTCAACTTAAAGTTGACTTAAAGACAACTTAACAGAGTGGCTACACTTTAAGTTGACTTTGTTAAGTCGACTTAACTGTAGACATAGCCATCCACACTGGCTTTAAGTCGACTTATTAAGGTCGATTTACTGCTATTCTCCATCCCTACCAGAGGACTAACTTTCTATAGGCCCTGCTTCAGGAGCTCCTCTGACGTCATAGTTGCTGTTGGAAGGAGGAGGTAGTTGTTGTGGCTTCCACTTTTCTTCTCCTCTCCAGTCCTCCCGGCTGCTGCTGGACATGGTGAAAATTGCATTGTTACTCTGTCTCCAGTGTGGACCTTTTTCGATGAGGTGTGAATGCGGGCACTGCATGCCCAAACTAAGAGCTTTACCAAGCAGGAGCAGCAGCAGCAGTATCACCCACCCCAACCATTCCAAAACCACAAGACTGTAAAGATAATAAATTTGGGGCTCTTTTACTTGGGCGTTGGAGCCTTTAGGGATCTCATTTTCAAGCCCATCTCCACAACCTTCAGAGCTAGAAACTTCCTTTTCCTTTTTAAAAAGAAAGATGAAAACTTTCCTGTACTCCCCTGATTCCAGGAGGTGGGAGAATCGGAATAAAATTGTGAGTTGGCGATGCTGTGAAATGAAAATGGTTCTTACCAATTTGGCAG